>VDFB02075321.1:431813595-431874481 GCA_007258455.2 Sequoia sempervirens
CTCAAGAGCATTCAAAGCAGCTTGACAGGGAGGTTAGAAGATAGAAACGAGACCAGAAGTTAATGTGGGTGTTACAAAAGATCAAGGAGGATATTCCTGGAGTAACTCTTCACTGACATGGATAGCCGGGATGTAGCATTAACTTCCTACAAAAGATCTAAAGGTAGATCCTTCTAGAGGAGGATATTTTTGTAAGCCCTAGGGACTGACACATTTTAGTATATATGGCATTTTTTCCTTAGTGTAAGAGAGTTCTCCTTATGCTTTTCTGAATTTCATGACTTTTGCAGTCCTTTCTCATATTAGCAAACTTTTGTAACTCATTTTGGAGCATGATATATAAAATTTACCTTGGTTACCATTAATAGTTCAATTTGCCTTCTGGTTCTTGCAAAATATTGTGCATTTTCAGGTGATTGATCAAGCTACTTCATGAAATCTTTCTTTTCCTTATAGCTTTGTCTCATGTTAGCATGTCTTTCTTTGCAAAAGTAGTATTATGTAGGTTACAAACTATGTTTACTTAATTGCACATGAGCTTTTAATTTGTGAAAATCTATTTTTCCTTCTTGAAAGTGTGTGCATGTCAAACCTGTTTGTGAAATACTTATGCATAATCTATAGAAACTTGTTGTACAGTACCATATCCATCATTAGTAATTGGTAACTCGAAAGTGTCTCATTGTTAGATTATCATTTAGGTGTATCACAATAGGGATTTAGTTTTTATTTTCACAGCACTCCTTCTCGCTTCTTTCCCCTTTACAAAATCAAGAGTTTAGTGACACCAAAGGAAGCCAGCCTTCTTCGGGAGGCTGACCCTTTGTTTACAAGTAACCCACATCTTTTAGGCCTTCCCATGTTACACTAAGGTGTTGAGAAACATGTTCAAAAAGCTGCATAACTTTAGGTGGATAATAGATCCCACATATGCCCCATACCTTCACAATCTCCTTGTAGCATTTCCAATTGAGAAAATCAGACATATCTTTTAGAGAAGGCCCTTTCAACCTAGGACCAACACATTTTTAGATACCCATTAGACCATTTAAAAACATACCTCAAGATTTCCTAAGGTCACTCTAGACCAACACCTCTCAATCTATGTTGCTATGTTATCCTCTTTGGCCAATTAGGCCACTTTTACAAAACAAGTGCTCTCTAATCTCTTGCTCAAACCCAGATTCTTATTGTCAAACCTTCACCAGCCTATAAAACCATAGATTCATCAAATTCTATCCTCCAATACACTAATCTAATTCTCAAACTAATAAACCTCATTCTAGGGCTTGACTATGCATGAACCAAGAAGGGTTTAATGGAAAAAAATCTCTAGACCCCTTCACACTATTTCAATTCCTCCAACACATCATTTTATACCTACCAATACTTCCTAAACCTTCACCAATATTTTAACACTTAAATTTAATCAAACCTCTACCTCAAACCACCATTTTCAAGCTTAAAACCACTCAAATACCCCTAGGACAATAATCAAATCCCCACAAAAACTTATTCCATTCTCTCAAAACATATTTAAACACATAACCCTACCTTGTTGTGCCCATTCCACTCAGTCACAGAAGGTATAGTCAGTGGAATGGACCAAATCACATTGTTAAGTATTCAAAACCTTGAAATTGGAGTTTTTCAGACCCATAGTTAATAAAAAGCTAATAAAAAATTTATTTCTTTATTAATTCAAGCCACAAAAAAAACCAAAATGTTCTTAAGAAATTCCTCCAACAAACAAAAAAATGTTTTAGAGAAAAAGACACCTGTATGGATCCACTGAAATCCTGGAAACAATAAAGTTTTAAGTAAAACACAGGAAAACATGTGTTTTTGATTGATTTCTCCTCCAAGAATGAACAATAGAGTGTTTCCTTGAATTGGAGAGACATTTTTAAACTCTTTATACACCAAAAAAATTAACTGAATCACTTTTTTAATTCCATGACCGTTGGTATTCTAGTTTGCACTTGGTTTTGCATTTTTGCAACTTTTTCATATGACACTTTTGACAATATTACAAAATTTAACAAAATGAACTCAAAATAACCAAGACCCCATACATTAAAATATAGTCTAATATGACCTTATTCAACTCAAAAAATCAAAAAAACCAAAAACCTAACACTAGACTCTACTTGCAAGTTTAAACTACCATGGTGCCCCTACATCAGTTAGTTAATGTTTGGTTGACAGGGTGTGCAAGCACTATTTTCGGAGGTACCTCATGAATTAATAATGTGTTGAGTAGTGTGGAAATGTATATTTTTGTCCTAGTTAACCCTTTTTGTTGTTTTCCTTCACTTTTTTCCATCGTGGAAGTGTTTGGTGCTGACCTATTTTGTAGTTGCACATTTGTGGTGCATAGCCGACCTTGGAAAATGTTTTCAAGGTTGAGGATGGTATAAATGTAAGGTAGAGTGTTGGAGAACGGTGTGTGTGTGTGTGGTGTTTTTTTGGTGTAAAATGTGATCAAGTTTTATGATGTGAGTGAGATCTTTGACAACCGAGGCTACGAAAGTAGTGAGTAGAAGATGTCTACATTTTTAGTGTACCTAAAGTTAGTGAAGGCATGACCTGAAGGTTGTGAATGGTTCAAAGTTGTTGTGGTGGATCTTCTTATTGCTCTAAGATGGATTTTTCTTTGTAACAATCCTCTTTCTTTCTTCTTTCTAATCTAATAGTGAGCCATTAGTAGTGAGCCCTCCAACAGTGATACTATTGTATTCAGTGTTGCAATTCATTTATATAGTGAGCTAATCCTCACCATATTTTTTCCCTTCTTTGGTTTTCCATGTAAATTTGGTGTTCTATTTGTGCACAGTTTTTTGATGTGTTGTTGTTTCACTTGTTTACCTTCATACTAAATCTGATTAAGGGTTTAACCTAGCTAATAAAGATCAAAATGTTAATGAGGGTTTTGATCTTTTAATGTACAAATGATTCACCCCTTTGTCATTTAAAGCATCTAATAATTGGTATTAGAGAAAGGTTCCTTGAAAGAAGCCTAACCACTTGAGGTAGATTTGAATGACACACAAGAAGGAGGTTCCCTTGTTTGATGGGATGAATTATACATTTTGGAAAACCAAGATGGAAGGTTTCCTTGTTTCCCTAGGGTTTGGTGTTACACCCTGTCTTATTGTTACTGAGTTACTTTACCTTCACTGGTAAATAGGATGGTATTCAATGCAATCATATTTTGATATGTTTGATAAAGTAATGGAATATTGAAATAGGTATTAAGTTATTATTGCTTTGAAGGAGTAATTATGTTTATATTCATGAAGTACAATGAAAGAATATACATATTGCAATATGAATATTCTAATGTTTTATGATGAAAGTGGATTTCATGTGAATGTCTAACTACCATTGCAAATGTGCCAAGTTGGATGCTAGTGTAGGTTTACACCTCCAGAAGGGAGGGGAAGTATCACTCAATAGAATTTTTTAGTCAGGTAACCTTTAATGAAGCCTAACTGAGCTTTCACACATGGGTGTTCCCACAATATTTGTTTACAATTCTTGGCGAAATTGGACATTGAACTGAATTTTTTCAACTAAATCTTCACTTTCGAGTACCTATAGTTGCTAAACCATCGAGAATTTGAAGATAATGCAAAATATTGATTTGTGAAATTTTTTCTATAGATTCTAAATATATATTTTGAATTTTTTTGGAATCAAATTGCATTTCTTTTTCTATCTCCTTCAAAAACTATATTTTAACAGTAAACAACATTTTTAAAGAGTGATGTGTACTTTCTAACACATAATTTTTTTCTACAAAAGGATAAAATTCTATTTTTTCTAATTTAGATTTGTAAATATGATATCTAGTGCATGCACTTGGTTTCATAATTTTTTATTGAATATTTTTTTTCTTAATTAAGTTTTGAAGTCTAACCAGTTACAATTTAAACATAGGTTTATTTGCTAAGACAACTTTTTTGTATGTATACAAATTCTTCTTATTTTTTTTTTGGATCAAGGAAATCAATATCTAGTGCATGCATATTTTTTATAATTTTTTTTTTCTTTGATAATCTACTATTTTTCAACGTGTAGAACATAGATCTTGATTTTTGGTGAAAACCCAACATTCACAAGAAATACAAAATAAATATAATAATCAAATAAAATTTATTTAAAATTATACTTTTTGGGAAACTTATAATAAGGACTACATACTTTAAAAAAATAAAATTTAAATGAATTCATTTGATTCGCCAAAAGGTAAATCAAAAGTGGTTTTTTATCAGTATTTTGATAGGTGTAAAAGAGACTCCATTATAGGTATGGTTTAAAACTAGCGGGGTTTTATCCAAGGGGATTTGATCTAAGGCGGTTTAATTAAACCCTCTTCATTTGGAATCCTTTAAATGGAAATTTTCAAGACTTGAATCATATATTTTCTAAAAATATGCGATTTCAACAAAAAGCAAGATCTCCTAGAAAGTGTAAACCACTATTGTGGGATCACCCACACACTCACTTTTAAGTATAGTTGAGTCAAGTCATAGTCTCTAGATATTGACAAGTCATCCTTTAGACGTGTTTGCATTAGACATGATCATGATTTCTGTTAGGAGCATTCTTGGATTGAATTTTGTGATTGAATCATTGATACTTTGAGCTTTCCATATAGTTATCTTTATGTTGATTCATATGAACATTAAATGTATACATGTATATGGGTATATATATATTAATATATGCATGAGAGAGCATAAGCATGTGAACATGTATGTAAGTAGAAATACTTACAATAATATATGCACACGGGGAATCAATTATATATATGTGTGTATATATATGTATACACTTAATGTATATGTGTTTCAACGAGGATGTGAATGTATTTATGTTGATATGAAATAGTAGCATGATATGAGTATGCATATATACATACACACATGATTGATATACATGTATGTGTGACGTGATGGAGTATCCATATGAGTGGAATGATATATTTATATAGATATGTCTATACATACGATATTGTATATGAAATATTAAAACTTGATCTCATTCATTTGAATGTCAAGTGGATTGTTTAGAAAAATTTATTTGTCAAAGAATATATATATAGCGTTAAATGCTATTTAGTAATGTTATATAAATACTTTGGCCAAATTATTGGATATATGATAAGGCCGATATAAGGTGAATATAGTGCTTCATATAATAGCGCAATGCTAGGTATTAAATTGGACATATCATTATTGATAAAAGCGATGGAATGCATGAGTTTATTTTTGCTGTGCATAATCTATAAAGCATATTATAGTGCAATGTTTATATTAAATCATATTGAATAAAGTGTTGTGTAGAATGTTAAGATGGTAAGCCAATATAGCAACGTGCTATATAAAGGGAATAAAACAACAGATGGGAACTTATAGTGACCACTTACAAAGGGGTAAGGAATGGATTTAATGCTTAGACTAGCACCTAGGAATAACACTTAATCCTAAACATTTTCATGGTAAAGTTAGTGCTAAAAAATTAGTATTATAGGAAACATTTGACCTATGCATATAGGAAGAGTTATTGTTAGCATGTGGAATGGTGTAAATGCTAGGTAAAGAGTTTGAATTCAATTCAAAGTTAAATAAAATATAGACACCACTTTAGATGAATTCAATTCATTTGATAAGTTTCTAATGCTTTGGCTTAGACCAAGCCAATTATGAGAAAAACAACCAAATAAGTATTTACTTATTCCTCTAAAAAACAAGCTTGTAAATATGGAATGTGATGAATAGTTGGTTCCATATTATGAATTATGTGTTTCTTTTAGAAGTCTTCATAGACTAGTTTCTCAATATTTTTGTTCAAATTGAGTCATGTAAAAATTCTCATGAAGCTTGGGATAAATTGTAAACATTGTATGGTACTATAGATGAAGCAAGAGGCTACCAAATTGATAATGAACTGATGAGCCTTGATCCTAAAAACTTTGACAATATCCAAGAATACATCACTAAGGTTAATGATCTAAGAGAGAAATGTAAAGCATATGGAATTGATAAGAAGGACATTCAGTTGTTCTACAATATAATGAACAAACTTGGTCTTAATTATGCTTCTTTTGTTTCTAAATTTCATACTCATAGATTGAATATGGTGTCTACATATACTACACCTTCATTTGCATCATTTTATAAGATGTTGATACATGAGAAACAAAATCTTATCTCAATGGGTCTTATCAAGAATTCTAAAGTTCAAGCATTGTTGGTTAGCTAGGTGAATGAATCAAAATATGTCACGAAATAGAAGAAAGAAAAGAATAATCAACATCTAGATCAAGCAAAGAAGAAAACCTCTTGTAAAGGGGAATCATCTAAGAAGGAGAGGCTTACTTGTGCATATTGCAAAAAAGGATGGACATGAAGAACACTATTGTTATAATAAGGTTATTGATGAGTTGAAACATCTTCTAAAAAATAATCACATTGATTTTCCTTTTAGAATGTCTGAATCACCTCCTCCTTCTTCCTCAAAACAATCTAAAAAGGACAAAGGTCAAGCTTCTACATTGAGAAATAAAGGACATGCTCTTTGTACCTTTCCAGGTCATGGATCAGGGAGATAGCTTCTAGATTTAGGAGCATCTCATCATATGGAATATTCATAGTATATATTCTCTTCTTTTAAGCCTTGTACTATGTATTCTATTTTTATGGGAAACAATACATACATAAGTGTAATTGGGAAGGGATCTATTATTTTTCAGGACAAAAATTTCAAGGATTTTTTTGTGATCCTCATTTGACAAACAATCTTCTTTCCATATATCAGATTACAAATGGTGGAGATGGGAGAACTATGGAGTTCACACCTGATTCAGTCATCATTCAAGACTTGGAGAGTAGAGAGATCATTGCTACTAGGATGCTTGATAATTCATATCAGTTGTGTACCTTTGCATATTTTACTTCTGATGGTGACATTATTCCTTCGGCTATTGATCACACTTCTAGTATGAACCATGATTTAGAGGAGATGTTTGGCTATTTTTACTTGGGAGTTCTCACATTAGATACAATTCTTGAGCCATGCATTCTATCTCCTTCATCTATTGTTGCAGTTGATGATGCTTGTATTGCTATAGATATGGATTCTTATGATTCAATGTAGTAGGATATTCATTGTCTTTTAGATTTAGCTACTTTGGATGACTTCTTGATAGCTATTTAAAACTTGTTTACAGAGTCTCATCTTGCATATTTGGGAGACATCATTGATGACATTCATCTTATTTCTGATGGAGAAGATCCTTCTTTAGTTGTTGTGAGGGAACAACTTGACCCTCTTGTTTAATCTCTACATGATCATCCTTCATATTTTGACACGACTATAGATACTCTTAGAAAAAATTTGGACAAGAAGTTTTTTTCTTTAGAGGTATCATTGTCTTTGGATTGTGCTCTACATTCATCTCTACTAGATTCTGGATTGTCCTCTTCAACAGTGTGACCTAGAACACCTATTTGGAGTGTGTTAGCTTTCGACATCGACATGGAGAGACTTGAGAATGCTTCAAATACATCATCCATCATCCATATTCCTAAAATCCTACATACATTTATGGTTTTGTTTCTTCCTAAGGGGAGGAATGTTGTTTGACGAGATTGGATCATCTTCAACATTCAATGTCGAGCTTCTACCATTGCAGGAGACATAACATTGAGGGGGGGTTACATTATCTCTCTTCTTATTCTCTCTTATGGGGGGGACATTTTCCTCACATGTGGTTTTATCTTTCTCATTCATCATTGAGAGAATTTCTTTCTTTTATTTCATCTCGAGCTTTTGGTGAGGAGTTTTGTCCCACTAGGTTTTCTCCTTTTCTTTGTTTGTGAGAGATTTCTTTGTCATTTCACTTGCATCTTTGTGTCATTTGCATAGTAATTTGCTACTCCCTAAGTTGCACTTAACAGGGGGTGTTGGTGTAAATAAAGTCTTGTACCTAGTTAATTCATTACCAGGGGACTTATTTACATGTTAAGTTTACTTAGGTCCTAGGAAGGAATCTTTCTAGGTGTTAGTTGTCAATAGTTATTATCTTATCTTTTGACTTGTAACACATGTGACCTAGATAGTAGTGATAAGTTGTCTCATGTCATATGATGAAGACACTTGTCATAATATTATGACATATTGTACCTCACCTTGGCTATATAGCCAAGGGGTCTCTACTACATTGTACACAACTCCATTGATTCTTTTTGCATTCATTAATAGGAATAGATTTTATTCTTGTCATATTGATCTTTTGAGTTTTTTTTAATTTCCATAGGCCTTTAGATCTTGGGTGGATATCTCCATAGCCAAATCTTACATTACACTCAATATGGAAAAGAAGACTATAAAAAACATGCAAAGATATTAGACCCAAATCTTCATCACACTTGTTTTCGTGAGCAAATGTTTCATACTCTTTGGTGAAAGTGGGTTGTGTATCATTCAATGTAGACCACAAACCTTTAGATTGGAGCAACCTACACATTTTAATCTTCTAGGTATGGTAGTTATTGGGGGTTAAAAGTTCAACTAAATCAGGAGTAGCCATGATAGAAATTTGTACCAAAAGCAAGAAAAATACACCAAACTGGTACAACTCAAAACTCAAAAAAATCAACCAATGTAGCCTCTCGAGATTATTTTTTCAAGATAAAAAAATATCACTCGGGAATTGAAAAAAATTAAATATGTACTTGAATCTGTACATGCAATATAGCCTCTTCAAAACCTGTGAGACTTGCTCACACCAAACAAAGGGAGTGCAAAGCTATTTAAATAACAAAAAGATACCTCATGCTACCAATGTGGGATTACTTTTCCAACAATCTTCCAAATGGGCCCACCTCCACTTTAGTTGCATAGAAGCCCTAAATATTTATTGTCGTTGAAACCTTATAAAATATAAAGTTTGATTAAAAAATTATGTATGGACAAAACAATGCCACAAGAATGGTTTATAGCCTACAAATTAATGGCAGCCTCCAATAGAAGAAATTGCAAGGACCCAATCAAATTTGTGCCTTTGTAGTTGAAAATTAGCAAAGAATCCTTCAAATTGATGCCTCTTGTTCTTGTGTTTGAATCAGGGTGAGGGTGTGGGTTAGCACAAAAAAATCATTGCCTATGAGAAATCATAGCCTATGGATGCACAATTGACCCCCAAATCTGCCTTCCAATTGTGCCAAATCGGGACCACCCAAGAAGAGAATCACACCCTCCTCAAAGGAAAAATGAGCCTTAAGAAGAATAGTCATGAAGAGTTTCAGCACAACATGCGCTGCTGTCACAATAATGGTTTACAATTCCTGAGAGGAACAAATTTTAGCTGAAATCACATATTTTAAGAAAATATAATGATTTAAGCCTTAAAAAGTTCCATTTTAAGGATTCCAATTGAAGAGGGTTTGATCAAATCACCTTAGATCAAACCCCCTTGGATAGAACCTCGCTAGTTTTAAACCATACCTATAAATCGTCTCCTTTACACCTATCAAATCTGATAAAAGTCACTTTTGATTTATCTTTTGGGGATCAAATGAATTCATTTAAAATTTATTTGAAATGATTATGGTATTCCTCAGAACAAGCTATCCAATGAATATAATTTTAATAAGTTTTGGTTTTGTTATGTATTTGTTTTTAAGTTTTATTAAACATAGGTTTTTATCGAAGATGAATTTCTTTGTTCTTCACATGTGGAAAAATAGAACATTATCAAAAAAAATTTGAAAAATATAGTGCACTAGATATTGAAGTCCTTGATCCAACAAAAAAATAAAATAAAATTTTGACATATACAAAAAAAGTTGCGTTTATACGGTCATTGTTGTGAATTGTAATTCGTTTGACTTTGAAACTTGATTAAGGAATAAATATTCAATAAAAAACTATCTAACCAAGTGGAAGCACTAGATATCAGAGTTAAAAATCTAAATTTGAAAGAATTAGAATTTTATCCTTCATGGAAAAAAAGTTATGCGTTATACGGTGTATGTCACTTTTTAAAAATGTTGTTTTCTGAAAAAAATCAATTTTCATGGGAGATGGAAAAAGAAGTGCAATTTGATTCTAAAAATTTTGAAAAAAATATTTTTAGAATCTACAAACAAAATTTGATGAGACTCTAGTTTGCACCATCTTCAAATTCCTCACGGTTTAGCCGCTATAGGTGCTTGAATGTGAAGATTTAGTTAAAAATAATAATTTCAGTGTCCAGTTTGGCCAAAAATTGTAAAATGTGGAGAGATTTTACAGCTTGCAATTGATTCACATCACCCCCTTAAAGGCTAAAATATGTTAGGAAATTTTGATCATCTCAAAGAAACCTCCAAGAACAATAGTGCCTTCAGTAATTTTTAATTTCTTAAACTTCCTCAAAGACATGTACAACTGTGCCACAAAGCGGAATTATACACAATGTATTTCCACATTAACCATTCTAAGAGAAGCACATGTAAATCTAGTTTCAACAACAAACATTAATAGATTCTAACCAAGAACATGAAACATGAAAGATGAGACAAAAAACATAGATTTACGTGGGGAAAACCCTTTCGGGTAAAAAACCCCACTCCAAAAGCCCAGATCACCATTGTATTATTCATGCAATAGAACAGTTACAAATACAACTCAAGCACTAAGCTTTTACAGAGATTACATCATGTTTCATTTTGGAGACAAACTAGTAGCATAACCCCTTATACGATCTTCACATAGTTACAATACCCTCTTTCAGTATATAGTGTAGATCCTCTCTCCCTTTTTTTCATTTCCCTAATCAACCTCTTAGTCCATTACAACCTTCACACTATTACAATACTCTCACACATTATACAATGTAGATTAACAATGAAAGATCAATCAACACATTCTATTAGGAGAGATTTTTTTTGGTAGAATAACCTTGCTTCTAAACTTCCTCACTCCTGCTCCAGCCCTCGGCTCTCTCTCTCCCAGCTCGGCCTCATGACCTTGGACTTACTAGCCAGCCTCACAGCCTTGACCTTACCATCCAGCCCTACGGCCTTACCAACTAGCCTCTCGGATCAACCATTACAACCTTCAGGATACCATGCATGGAAACACATCAATTCAGTTTCTAGGAATCTATTGTCCAAAACTTATTCAATTTTCTCAACCACCAAGAAGCTCAACCATCAAAATTATCCCACATTGGTGTAGAATATTAATATTCATTAGTTTATAAACAAAATCCTGAAGACTTTAGGTATCCACGAGTTAGCCTTTTTGATTACCAACTCACTCATACACCCGTGGTCAAACCAACCATCAACATGGCCCCACCAAAGTGAACACCTATCGATGTGTCGCTAAAAATGATAACTTCATAACCACCACAAACAAATTATGGATTTACCGATCCCCACGACAAGGCGATACCACTGTCGTCCAGTCAGAGAAAACACAAACTTCATAACTCCCCAACAAGGTTCTTAAGTTATCATAACCACCAATACCACGACAATAAAGGTCACCCAGTGGGGAAGTTACGAAACCTCCAAACTTTGTGACAAGGTTATGAAGTTATGGAAACCAGCGATGTCATGACAACAAAGGAGGTTGGCCAATTAGGAAGTTACGAAACTTCCAAACACCACAACAAGGTTACAAAAAACACCGATGCTGTGACAATGAGGGAGATCGACCAACAATGAAGAGATACAAGCCAACAAGTAGAGGCACAATTTCCAACAATCTCCCACTTGACGAAGAATTAGTGGCTTCCTCTAAAGCACTCAAGAACTACTAAGATTACAATGACACCACCAGTTTAGACCCTATTCTGTTCAAGTCTCTGATCAACAACATTTAGGACCAATCAACAAGTTTCCACAGATAACAGTCTACAAGACAATCTACAACAAAACCAAGTATCCAACTGTAACTAACTGTCCAACATTACAACCAATCACAGTCTTCCATGAAACCACATAGATCTAAAACATGCTCTCATGCTCCATCAAGACTTCTACAACAATATCTAAGATGTCCATCATTCAAGAAACAATCCCTATCATCTTACAACATGCCACCTATGGAAGAAAGGTACAAGCCAGGGTGAATATGCACCAGTCCAACAAACACAAGCAAAAGATCCCAATGATATCAAAAACAACATACTACCACCACTCTAGAAAACAAGATAAAAAGCATCAGATAGAACAACAATCATTCTGACTGTTTCCATCCAACTTATAAGCCCATGTGACTGAAAATAGCACCCACAACAAGTGCTAGAACATCCAATCATGCATACCTTAAAGGTATCAAACATTAGTAAACTTATGCCACCAACATAACCAACCAATGTAATCCAAAAGAAAGCTCCATGTGCCAACTAGTCAAAGAAGACAAAACACATTCAGGAACTCCCACTACATGGGTAACACCAAATTTGAAAGATCAAAGGTATAACAAGTCTACCAATGATATCACATAGAAAATGTAACCATGCAATACCAAGGAAATATCCACAATGATATGCACAAACTACAACCAACTGCTACAAGAATCATTTCTCTCAATAGTCTTCCAAAGCTCTTCGAAGTTCTCCACACCTAACAGAAGAAAGAGATTAAGAGCCTCCATGTCATCACCCAAGAACATGAGTGAAAACACATGATCACAAACTAGTGATCACTACAACTCCGACCAAACCTCAAACCAATGTTATAGAGCACCCCTACACATCATAAGCCTGTAGAAAATCCTCCTACATACACCTCTAAAAGCCAACTATGTCAAATATGATATCCTTCACATCCCAAAGAAAAAACCATAACAATGCCCAACCGTTCAAAAAAAGATCAAACTTAACATATGTAACATGTAATAAAAAATGGATGTAAGCCTCTTAAAGAAGATCAAACTACCTCATTTCCCATCTCAGGAAATCAAGCCATATAACTATCTCCTACTAGCTCTTATCAATAAATGATATAACACAAAATCTCAAGGAGATGTCCACCTTCCACTATGAATCCTCCAGAACCATTTAACAACAATTCAAGATCCATATAATGAAAGAAAGCATAAAACACACTTGAAAGATATAATGGGAAAAAACCTCTTAGATAAACTGCCGAGTAGACCAAGAGTGGGAAAAAAAATTCTCCTCCAAGATATACAAGCCACCATGACTCATCCAAGAGCAATCTCTTCATTGGTCTCTGTTGAACTCATGTCCAACTAAGGTGTAGGCTACTCAGACTTTCAACTGTAATCAATACCTTTCTCATCTCAAAAGAGTTATAGCCTCACCTTCTTCTCCATGTATCCATGAGCACCTGCAAACAATCATCCCATGTTGATCTCCAAACTGCATTATTCTACTTAACATGAAGTTCTCAAGCATATAACCAATGTACTCAAAACACAAAGAAACTCCAGACCACTGTCAAATCTCCACACATCTAAAACAAGAACTTATCATGACACCATGATCTACGCATCCCCCTTAGGAGATACCATACTCTAAGTGACTTTACCATGGTCTCAAGTGCCATGCACAATGTCAAAACTCAAGTCCATAAGAAAGAGTATACCATGACATAAAGCAAACAAACTCAAAACCAACATCACCTGTCAAGCACCACCAACACCTTAGCCAAAGAATCCAGTTGTCCTCCATGGTTCAATATGTTACACATCCTCAAATAGTTTCCATGCAAATGTGAAAGAACCCTTATGTAGCAACAAGATCTAAGGGCTCCTCCTGGTAACATCTCCAACACTAAAGAAAAACATTCACCACCAAGTGATGAATCCATAGTCACTGCTAAAGCTCCCACTGAACCGTGACAATTGAGCTTCTCAAGCATCATGAACCAACATCTGCTAATCTAAAAATCCTTCAAGTCCACACAACATGTCCATCAAGTGGCACCAAGATCTCCAAAACAAGTAGAGATTACCATCACTGTCAAAATCTTACACAAAGCAATGTATCCAAGCTATCCATGACATCATGATACAACATGCTATAGGTCCCTATAACTGACTATTCAGGTACTCAACACCATCCATATTCTCATCCCAAAGCAACCACACCAATGCACAAGTGACCACAAACAAGGCCAACTAACAGATATGCACCAACATTGTATCAACCTCGTGGATATAGACAGTCCACATTCGAGTTATCTCATTGTAGCCAATGGGTAGCTAAACCACCAACCACATAACTCGAAGATCAATTCCATTGAACGTGCAAACCCATCATAACATTAGTAATCACAAACTGAGATATCCAAGAAGATAATCATGTAGACACCAAGACTCCAACACCAGATCATGACCAAATCTGATTTGCTAAACATGTCCAAAATGAGCACCATTGTCTAGGAATCCATCAAGCAATCAACAAGTTTTATTGACAATGTAAAACCTACAAAAATAATACAATATGCAAGTACAACACATTCTTAAAAGGAACAATAGTTTAGGAACTCTAGGCCTATTTCAAACCAAATTTGAAACCACCAATAAGCACATGCATCTGAGAAAGAGATAGGCTATTGCAGAAGCTTTCAAATCATTCAATAATTAACTTGATAGCTTTCATGCATTCAGGGTTAACAAAAAATAATGCCTTCCAACACCAGGAAACACCACCCAACATAAGCACTCTCTTCCATGGCTGAGAAACAACCCAAGCTTCTCCATATCACCAAGGAGCCTCTCACACAGACACCCAATATGAAAGCTTTGTTGCAACACAACCACGAAGCAAAGAAAAATTCCACCTCATACATTAAGATTATACCGCTCCCAACTAGGAGACACAAATCACATCAATTCAACATGACCAACTCCTTTTTCTCCATCTTCACCATCCTTCATGCTGCATGTTGTCTTTGAATACCACAAGACTTCCACTCACGAAAGGATCAATACATCAATTGATTCTTCCATATTTCCTCAAGCTTGACAAACTAAGAAATCTTCATAGGAGAAACACCCAAAACCAGCAACCAAAAGAATGCTCTGATACCACTTGTTAGGGAATTTTGATCATCTCAGAGAAACCTCCAAGAATAGTAGTGCCTTAGATAAATTTTAATTTCTTAAACTTCCTCAAAGACACGTACAACTGTGCCACAAAGCAAAATTAGACACAGTGCATTTCAACAATAACCATTCTGAGAGAACCACATGTAAATCTAGTTTCAACAAAAAACATTAACAGATTCTAACTAAGAACATGAAACATGAAAGATGAGATAAAACACATAGATTTATGTGGGGAAAACCCTTTCGGGTAAAAAAACCCTACACTCCAAAAGCCCAAATCAGCATTGTATTATTCATGCAACAAAAAATTTACAAATACAACTCAAGCACTAAGATTTTATAGAGATTACATCATGTTTCATTCTAGAGACAAACTGGCAGCATAACCCCTTATATGATCTTCACATTGTTACAATACCCTCTTTCAGTATACAGTGTAGATCCTCTCTCCCATTTTTTCATTTCCCTAATCAACCTATTAGTCCATTACAACCTTCGAACTATTACAATACTCTCACATAGTATACAGTGTAGATTAACAACAAAAGATCAATCAAGACATTTTATCAGGAGAGATTTTTTTTGGTAGCATAACCTTGCTTCTAAACTTCCTCACTCCTGCTCTAGCCCTTGACTCTCTCTCTCCCAACTCGGCCTTACCAGCTAGCCTTATAGCCTTAGCCTTACCATCTAGCCTCATGACCATCCCTACGACCTTACCAACTAGCATCACAACTCAACCATTACAACCTTCAGGATACCATGCATGGAAACATATCAATTTGGTTTCTAGGAATGTACTGTCCAAAACCGATTTAGTTCGCTCAACTGCCAAGAAGCTCAACTGTCAACATTATCCCACATTGGTGCGGAATATTAATAGTCATTAGTTTATAAACAAAATCTAAAAGACTTCAGGTATCCATGAGTTAGCCCTTTTGATTACCAACTCACTCGTACACCTGCGGTCAAACCAACCATTGACATGGCCCCACCAAAGTGAATGCCCGTCAGTACGTCACTAAAAATGATAACTTCATAACCACCACAAACAGGTTATGGATTTATTGATCCCTGTGACAAGTCGATACCATTGTCACCCAGTCGAAGAAAACACAAACTTCATAACATTGCAACAAGGTTCTTAAGTTACCATAACCACTGATGCCATGACAACAAAGGAGGTTTCCCAGTGGATAAGTTACATAACCTCCAAACTTTGCGACAAGGTTATGAAGTTATGGAAACTGGCGATGCCATGACAACAAAGGAGGTTGGCCAATCAGTAAGTTACAAAACTTCCAAACACCGCGACAACATTACCGAAACCACCAATGTTGTGACAACGAGGGAGATCAGCCAAGAATGAAGAGATACAAGCTAGAAAGTAGAGGCACAATTTCCAACAAAACACAACCCACAAGAGTTTTAGATCACAAAATCGAATGAGAAATCACAACCTCTTGTGGATGATTCACGACCTAGGATTTCAAATGACCCCTCAAAATGGCTACCTCTTCAGCAGAAAATGGCCCTCCAATCACAAACAATAGGAAAATCATGCTCAGAAACAATGCCTCCAATTGTCAGCAATAGGAAAATGAAAAATAATTTGAAATAATGGAATTTTTAAAATTTAATAAATTTCAAATGCCAAAAAAACTTTAGCAAGCAAAAAATTACTTGGATCTCCTTGGTAGAAACTCTCTAGGAAGGTGAGCAGGAGGAGGAGCTCTGATACCATTTAGGATATATGATAGCTCCTTTGCAAGATCCTCAACCTGCAACAACAAACACCCTCATAGATACATGCAAGAAACAAAATGGTTATTCTACCAAATATCGAGAATGATATTCAAAATGATATGGTAAAATACATACTGTACAAGCCTTTTAAGGGAATGAAAAATGCAACAGGTGGAAAACTAACTGATACAGGAAAAAACCACCCAAATAATTAACCTAAGTTAAACTTAATACTACATTAACATTATGGGGATCCTCTTTAGGATCTCCCTCTTTCAGTTCAACCCACTAGGTGCCTAACCACTCTCATAGGATAGGATCGAGTGCATCTTACAAATAAATATCTTCCTTTCTATAATACATTGTCATTAAGGATTTTCTTATGTAAAATTCTTTCTTGTAGTTCTAATCTTATCAGGGTCCTAATAATAAAACAAAACTATTGAAAAGGAGGGGATGCAAATTAAATTTCTTGGCATATTCTCTTTCAATTTGTATTTATACCATATTGTGATGGATAAAAGAAGTGTTAGAGTAATAAGTTGTTCCACTTAATTAATTATATCATATTGGTTAATTAATTAAGTCACTTATTCCTTTAGTTACTTAAGCTAAACTTAGGAACATTAATAATTGATTAATTATTAAGTGTGCACACTAGGGTTTCATTTAGGGTTTCCCTTTTAGGGTTTCTTGATCTCCTTCATAAGGATTGATCTCTTTGTAATAATTGATTCTGAATAATGCATTTTGACTTTGAGGTTTACATAACATCTTCTTTGGTTTTGCATGTCTTTTGCATGTGACATGTATCCCTTTGCATGCAGGTGATCTTCGTTTCTAACATGGTATCAGAGCTCTAGACCTACAACTGCCTATTTGTGATCTAAAGATATGGCCTTTCAGTGAGTTTCTAATGCAAGGGTTTCCATAGGCACTTTTTTTGCAAGATCTGGGGGTAGCCAAATTTTTGGAGCAGTTTGGGCACAAACGGAGGTCACCATCGCGTTCGCAGCAGCCAAAAGCCCTAAAAACGCCTGTTGTTTCGTTGATTTTGGTGCAGTTGATCTGGGAGGAAATTTTTTTTTGTCCGGGGGCTGACGGCCTCCCGACATGCAGTTCGAGGTGAGAAATTTAAAAAAATTTAAAAATTGAAATTTTCTTACAAAATCTGGCGCCTCCTGTTCAAAAAATCTCTGCCACCGCCGTGCCACCAGGCAATGCCCAACTCACCCACCATCGGCTCCCTCACATCCCCCGCGGGCTCTGCTACACCGACTGAGGTCCTATGGGGGACCGGGAGCTCCGCACTTGGCCCCCGGCCAACTCCAGCACCCAACCCCTGGTCATATCAGCGACCAAGGGCTCTGTCAAATTTTTTTTGCAGGGGGGGTGACTTTTTGTGGCGACGACCAAATGGCCGTCAAATTTAGGCCCATGAACCGTTGACGTCAGCATGACGTCACCCGACCGTACGGCCCTCTTTGGCCATCCTAGCCCTGATTTTCCCTAAAAGAGCAGTTTTTTTCTTTTGGTCATAACTTGGGCATACGGTATCGAAATCGGACAAACGAGATATCACCAGAAAGCTGGTTCTGAGGAATTTCCAGTAGTGCTATTTATTTTTTAGTATTTTACTGTTTTTCTACATTTATTTCTATTTGAAGTCAGATGTTTATTTTGGACTTCCGAGCTCATAACTTTTTGCCACGATCTCCGATTCTCACTATCTTTGCGGCATTGGAAAGGTATTGAGGAGCTCTATGTTGCTGTCCATGCACTTTTTCTGTATCTATCCAAGTTGATTGCTTAGTCTAGATTTGGCCCGATGGGTTGTTTGGAGATTACTTGGATGTTTTGGCAGTTGGGAGGGTGCATCTTGCATCTTTGCACTTTGTTTTCAGTAATACATCATTCAATAATTGCTTGCTGCTTCATAGATTACAGGGTTGTTCCTGTTTGGAGTTTTTGAGTGTTCCATGGCATCGGGTTTTCTGTTTATCATGATTCCTTGAGTCAATCAGTGACTCTCATCTGGTTTCAGTAGTAAAAAGTATCTTTCCTTGCTTGTCAGTTTCAGGTTCTAGTGTTACTCTATAGTTCTTCCAGTGCTTCTTTGCAGCATGTCATCACATTGTAGGGGGGTTTTGTCCCACTGGGTTTTTCCTTCTCTACCTCATTCTTGCATTTGTAAATAGGTACTTGATCAGGCCTAGTTGTCGGGACCCATCTTTGCTTTCATGCATCTTCTTCTAGTGTTTTAGCTTCTTCCTAAGTTCATCTTAAGGGGGGTGTTAGAGTAATAAGTTGTTCCACTTAATTAATTATATCATATTGGTTAATTAATTAAGTCACTTATTCCTTTAGTTACTTAAGCTAAACTTAGGCACATTAATAATTGATTAATTATTAAGTGTGCACACTAGGGTTTCATTTAGGGTTTCCCTTTTAGGGTTTCTTGAACTCCTTCATAAGGATTGATCTCTTTGTAATAATTGATTCTCTTTAATGCATTTTTACTTTGAGGTTTACAGAACATCTTCTTTGGTTCTGCATGTCTTTTGCATGTGACAAGTGATTGCATGTAGGTGATCTTTGTTACATTTAGGGTTTCCCTTTTAGGGTTTCTTGATCTCCTTCATAAGGATTGATCTCTTTGTAATAATTGATTCTCTTTAATGCATTTTTACTTTGAGGTTTACAGAACATCTTCTTTGGTTTTGCATGTCTTTTGCATGTGATAGGTGATTGCATGTAGGTGATCTTGGTTTCTAACAAGAAGGATTAGCACTTATGTGGTGGACTAATTATGCTTCAATAGAGAACAAAATAATAAAAGGTAAAATATAAATTTTTTTATCCATTATCTACACATATATCTCTCACATATATGTCACATTATATCTTCATTCTCTTTCTCTATACATATCTTACACACATATATCTTCCATATATCTCTCATACCTAATCATGTATGCTATATCTCATTAATATTACTCATCCATATCCTTCTCTCTCACTCATATATAATTTTTTCATAAATATCCACTTTTCCCTCCCTTATACATCCTCTTAATGCCTTTTCATCTTGAATTTTACCTATTAAATTAACATATACTCTTAATTATACTCTTCTTTCAAATTTGTTTATCCCTTTATGAGATTTAACGTTATTATATATTATTTAAGGATGTTCAGGTGTTATTAAGGCTACTTAAGGGATATAAGATCCATATATAGTTCTAAGAATGATACAAATGACATCTTTGAAGATTGAGAAATGTTGCACAACCTCATGTATCCCCCAACTTATTGTTTAGCCCTCATATGTGGTACCACAATGCATCTAGTGCAGTTTTTATTGTTATTATTAAATAGGAATAAGCTAAAATATCAATTTCTAGTGATTTTTCCATGATGTTGTATAATTATTTAGATATTTTAGTAAAATTTGTACACTTCCAAGGTATTATAATAGGAACTTTAAAATTTTGAGAGTTGTTTATGGCATTTGTGTTTAGCTGGAAAATTTTATTTTTCTTATAATTTTGCAAATAAGAAAAAATTTCTTGGGTAATGTATCATAGAAAAAAGGACCCTTTACTTGAGATGAGATTAACTAGACTTAATGAGGCCTTTATATAGGTGTTGTGAGGCATTTTATGCATCCACACTAAATCTTGGACCCTTTCAAAGGCATTTAACGATGTCTTGTAAAGGTGTTGTCAAGTGTTACAAGATGCTTTCACACTTTTCTAGACTTAATGAACCCATTTCTTCCTAATTTAATATTATAAAATATGTTTAATAACATTATTACATCAATATAGAAGGTTCTTAACTTAAATTAGTGTTGTAATGTGTCTTGCGCATTCACATTGATTTTTGTGCCTTCTTAGGCTATGTGGACCTCATTTTAGTGTTGTAAAGTGTATTTGATCACACTTTCACATTGATTTCTGTCCCAATCCCTATTTAGCATTTACATCATCACTAATAGGCCCATATTAACCCATATTGGGCATATCAAGGCTTAAATTGATCAAATACCCGACAAGGTTGCAAATTAGACCTTATTTCCTTATCTTTTGGCATTTGAGCTGTCAAAATAGCCCCTGTGGGACCCGTTTTCCATACATGGTGAATTGGTCCCATCTAGGTGGGACCCATTTTCCATGTATGGTGAATGAGTCCCATTTGGCCCAATTTTGACCTTTGAGCAGGATAAAAGTGAAATTCAAGTTTAATTTTGATTCATGTAAGCCTGCGATGAGGTATTAATGAGTAAAATGGGTGAATTTCCTATACAATCACCTCTATAAACTGATTTTCACATCTCTTATATCTCATCATTCATTCATCCACAAATCTTTCATCTCAATTCAAGAAACTTAGGGTTTTATCATTGTAAGATATCAAGAAAGCTTCTAAAGACATTCAAGGGCTGAATCTTCATGTTGTGCCACAAATTTTCAAGATTTATCATCATGGAAAGGTAATATATTCCATTATTTCATCATTTTGGTTTAATTATCTAAACGAGGTTTGACCAAGGCAAACCCCCATGCCCTAACATTCAACATTTTTTCTTCTCTTCTTGTGTGTTTGTAGATTTAGATCCCTTAGAAACTTGTAAATAATTGAAGATCAAGTTGCAAGGTTTCTCAAGTATCCTCTTCATTCAACAAGTCAAATTACCAACAAAAACTCATTTTTCAGGCCCGTAGATCATAATTTTGGAAGTGGGCACCTGTAGGAAGTCAAAGGATAGATTAGAAGCTTCAGAATCCACCTTTGAAAATATAGAAAGTCAAAATTGGAATCATTCTCCATGGGTGCTGAATGATTCCCACCCCAAGGTTAGTTTTTGGATTTTTACATTTTTGGATACCCTTTTGTTAGAAACAGGTTCCGGTATAGTTTGACAGAACTAGGACTGATTCACCTAGAATGGCGAATGAGTCCCTCTAGGCCTGAAAAATAGCATCAACAAAATTTCAAATATAATTTACAATCTTCATCAAATTTATAGGTGCACACTATTTGTTTGATTCAATTATGTTTAATTTTGCATTCATTTCTAGGTGATTTGGCAATTCACAATGTGTTTTCCAACATAGCATAATTCTTAGATTTTGCATTCATAATAAGTCTTTTAGATCACTTAATAGCATTTTTTTCACTTCATTTTTAACTTAAATAACATCATACACATCCTAATTTGAATGAACCCTTAAAATTTTTGGTCATATCTCTCTCCTTTTAGGTGAAAAACCCTAGAAGAGCTAGAGAAGTACATAGGAACCAAAAATCTATAGTTCATTTTGGTGAACCTGCTTTTCAAACACTTTCTTATCTTATTTTTTAGTCTTTCTTCATAGATATAGCCTTACATTAACTTTGCATTTAGGATATTCATTAGTTAATTAGCATACTAGGTTTCAAATTTTACATTCATAAAAAAAGTGCATTTTGCTTGCATTTGTAACATTTAAATTCATTTCAATTCTATAAAAAATTTCATTTTTCAATTATGTCTGCATCATAGCACTCAAAAGCCATAGAAATCCCTCAAAAAAATTCTAAAAATTTTGAAAAAATTTCATACTGGGACTCGTTCGCCACCTTGGGCGAATCAGTCCCTTTTGACCCTTAAAACTACATTTTATAGAACTGAAAACTTTGTTTTTCAACTTCATTTTGGTGCCTTAACCGGCCTATATCAGTTATTTGTATTTCTATACCATGCATTTCACTAGATATCACTTCAAATAGCTCATGTCATGCATTGCTTCATTTTTCATTTTACATTTTTCATGTCATTTTCTGCTTGGTACATAGTATAATAAGAACATTACCTTGTTTCATATCTGAAAATTGCATTTCATTTTAATTTATTGCATTGCACTTTATTTACTTTCTCATGCTAGTATGTGTTCTCTTAAATCATTCCATGTTTCTAGAATAGTAAGTGGCTTGTATGATTCTATTTTTCATGAACATAACCTAGGACAAGAAAGTAAAACATTTGATAAGCATTTTGCATACCCTCCTAGTACTTATCAAATTGGAAAGAATACAATAACACAAGAGGATGCAAGTGTAGACAATCATGACACTCATGCTTTTTCTTCTCCCAATACCTCTCCTATAGTGACAAAGGTATTTTGGTGAAAGGAGCTACAAGTACTGTGAGTCTTGATTGCCCCTCTCCTCTTCAGCCTTTGGAAGACATTAGAAAACCAAAAGATGAAATCCTGACTACCACCTTACCTAATATCCATACCCATGACAATCAAACTTTTCCATCTCCTAATATCCCTCCTTGATGTCCAGAGGCTAGGTTGGTATTAGAAGAAATCCCTATTAAGAGTCATGAGAATCTTGACCCTCCCTTCCCTAATGCTCCTTCCATTTGGGATAATCTATTTGAAAACCATAGTGATCCTTCTATTGATGCCTCCCTCACTTGTGATGAAGCTAATTTACACACTTCAAACTTGGATGAACATATTACAAGCTCTCCTAGTCAGGTAGATAACATAGCACACGAGAATGAGACCTTAACAACATTAGACACTCAACCAACACCTTCTCATAACCATCCCCCTCTTCATAATCCCATCATTGATCATTTCCCTATTAGTGATGAAGTCATTTTGGACGAACCTAGCCTTACTTGTCAAAAAAATGTGGCTTGTTGCTCTTCTAAACGATCTCCTTCTAGGGAGAATATCATGGTGCTAGAAAATGAAAACAATAATCATGTCTCTTCCTTAGATAAAATAATGATTCTCAATTGTCCTTCCTTAGAGATACATCAAACCAAGATTGCTGAGTTTATAAATGCACAAGTGTCCATTCGATGCCCCTCCATCAATGAACCACATACATACCCTATGGGATATCCAAATAATCCCCTAATTCTTTACCCACCATCACATAAGCAACAAACTCAAAACAAACCTCAACTCATCCTCTACCAACCTAATAATAATGTATCGCAACAATAGAGTTATAATATCGTTGCTCATACATATAACACTTGAAATAATCTGCAATTGCTGCAACCAACCCCAACCCCTTTACCTTTACCCAATCCACCTAGTACTCCTCATTACATCCCACAAAAAAAGGAGTATGATCTTCTTGAACAGTTAAATAATACTCCTACAAAATTTTCCCTCTGGGATTTACTTTAGAACTCATCAAATTACCACACTATTCTTCAAACAACCTTACAAAAAATTGTATAGTACAACTCTGAATGATGTGGTAGCTTTAATCCATAGCACAAATCTTGACATTACTTTCCATCAACATGAGCTCCCTCCTTTAGAGTTGTGAAAACAAAATGAAGCTTTCATGATCATCGCTCAATACCACACAATGGGCATAAACAAAACTCTTGTAGAAAATGGTTCTGCTCATAATGTGTGTAGTGTGAGTCTTTTGGATAATCTTGGAATTCATAGATCCACCATTCAACCTAAATCTTTATCTATTAAGGGATTTGACAATGTCGAAAATAAACCACTTGGGGTAATCATTATGCCTCTTACCACTGGAGTGGTCACCTTTAATACACCAATCCATGCCATGCCTTATGAACTTTCATGTAATCTTATCTTAGGAAGACAGTGGATTCATGCCATGAACGGTGTGCCCTCCACTCTTCATTGTAAAATGAAATACATTTACAACAACAAATTATACACCCTTAACGTTGACTCTGAACCTTATAGTGTCTTACAACTTGACAATACTAAAGAGAACCCCTTGAACACATTAACACCAACCACACAAGTGGAACCTACACAACAAAATGGAAAACACATTGAACATCACACTACATTATTGGAAGATGATTGGGGTTCCTTGGATTTTGCGTATGACTTCATGGGAGAATACAAAATCATCCACAAAGATTGAAAAAAGGGGAAAGACACAACAATCATGTCAACACCAACTTTAGAAGACATTTTGAAAGCATCCACCTCAACCACTTTAGACAAATAATCAAACTACACAACCTTTGACGAACAAAATAACAAACAACCACCCAATCTAAAAGCCATGAAAATGCTTTATGGAAAAGGTTATGAGCTTATGAAAGAAAAGGGATATAGTGGAGAAGGATTTGGTGCTCGAGAATAAGGTATGCACAACCCTATCGAACCTCTCACACAACAAAAAAATCATGGTCTCAGTTATTTTCCAATAATAGAGATCACCAACCCTCCACCCAACATCAACAATATCACACAACACCCTTCTAAATCATCCTTAACAACTAATGGTCTTGAATATCATCCTTCATCAAACATGCAACACATAATTACACCTTTCGCTTAATGTCAATGTCATCTCACACAACACTCATGATTTGAATTTGTTAGATTTTGTATCCTCCTATAATGGAGAGAACAAAATCTCACAATCTAAATAGTCTTGTGTAAGTATGACATCCAATACTAATCAAGATGTATCTTTGAAACAAATCACAAGACTGCATTCTCCTCTTGATCAAGAGGGTATCTTGTCGAGACTCCTCCAATATCACTTAATCACCCTCCCTCCTAGAACTCGAAAAAAATGTTATTCCAAGACTTCATTTTTTGCATATCATAGAGTTCATGGTCACACCAGTAATGAATGTCATGCCTTGAGTCATTAAATAAAACATTTTTAGGAGTTTGGTTTGCTTCCCTATGAGGGGGCACCTCATTCCTCTAGTTGCTATTGATTTTCAATCTAGCATGGGTCTCATTAATCATTTCAGCTCACCTTTGTCCTACACTAAGTGGGGGCAAGGGGTTCGGTAGCCTTGTCCTCTTATGTCACTTTTCATTACCTCCTTTGGCTAGTCGTTAAACTTTCATGAATACTTAAGAGCAAGATTGGGATGTGGATGACATGCCTTAAGTTGGCTCGCATATGACATACTCCCTTTTTTTCATGATGTAGCTTATCGGAAACATATGACTTGGCATAGGGATTTTTGAGTAAGCTCTCATGTCTTCTTCTCTCTTCTCCTACTTTAAAGAAATTGCTCATAGTACGGGTTCTTGCAATTTCTTTAAAGTGGGGGCCATACATCACCACTCACATTTCATTGCACAATTCCTTTCTTCTTGAGATGCATTCTTTTCTTGGTGGAGTCAGTGGGCTTGATTTCCTCCAAGAGCATGATAATTCTTTTTGACACATCCTCTCTTGGGTACGTTAAGTACAATTTCCCCTAAGATGAGTCCTTGCACGAACAAAGAAAAATCCCTTTGAATAATCCTTACACTATTATGCATTAACAATTCCTATGAGTGTCAAGCATACAAAGCTCATGGAGCTCAAAATAATCATTTTCCTTTGTGACACCTTATTAAAGTTATCAACAGTTATAAATTTGATATGGTTGAGCGGGAAGCACACCTAGTGGCATGAATTTTCCCCATAGCCACCTTTGTGTTTGTACATGCATACCAACTAGCATATGTATCTTACCCACTTGGGATTTCTCACCCCACAAAAACCAAAAGTTCCATGGCCCCAAAGTAAGTATATTGTGGCCTTCTCACCCTGTAGATGACCTGAAGTTTTGTGGCCCTAGAGTGAGTACATCTTTTTCACCCTGTCCTTCTCTTCTTTAGTTCTTGCCATTGCATGATTTTGTACCTTGGGGACTTGACTTATGATCTTTGATCCTGGGGGCTTGACCACCTCCTTTGATCTATGTCATTCTTTGTCATTTGCATCTGTACATGAGGATATCTCTTGAATATCTACTTTAGTGTGAGTTTGAAGCAAGTTCATCTTCTCACTAAAGTGGGGGCTAAATTTTCCATAGAAAAAAAGGACCCTTTGCTTGAAATGAGATTAATTGGACTTAATGAGGCCTTGATTCAGGTGTTGTAAGATCCTTTCATGATTTTATAGACTTAATGAACCCATTTATTCCTAATTTAATATTATAAAATATGTTTAATAACATTATTACATCAATCTAGAAGGTTCTTAACTTAAATTAGTGTTGTAATGTGTCTTGCACATTCTATTGATTTTTGTGCCTTCTTGGGCTATGTGGACCTCATTTTAGTGTTGTAAAATGTATTTGATCACACTTTCACATTGATTTTTGTGTCCCAATCCATATTTAATATTTACATCATCACTAATAGGCCCATATTAACCCATATTGTCCATCTCGAGGCTTAAATTGATCAATACCTGACAAGGTTGCAATTTAGACCTTATTTCCTTATCTCTTGGCATATGAGCTATCAAAATAGCCCCTATGGGACCCATTCACCATACATGGTGAATCAGTCCCATCCAAGTGGGACCTATTCACCATGTGTGGGGAATGAGTCCCATTTGGCCCAATTTTGACCTTTAAGTGGGAAAAAAGTGAAATTTGAGTTTAATTTTGCTTCATGTCAGCCTGTGATGAGGTATTAATGAGTAAAATGGGTGAATTTCCTATAAAATCACATCTCTAAACTCATTTTTACATCGTTTATCTCTCATCATTCATTCATCCACAAATCTTTCATCTCAAGTCAAGCAACTTAGGGTTTTATCATTGCAAGATATCAAGAAAGCTTCTAAAGACATTCAAGGGCTGAATCTTCATGTTGTGCTATATAATTTAAAGATTTATCATCATGGTAAGGTAATATATTCCATTATTGCATGTTTCATTCCATTCTTTCATCATTTTGGTTTAATTATCTAAATTGGGTTTGACCAAGACAAATCCCCATGCCTGAACATTCAACATTTCTTCTCTTCTTATGTGTTTGCAGATTTAGATCCCTTAGAAACTTGGAAATAATTGAAGATCAAGTTGCAAGGTTTCTCAAGTATCCTCTTCATTCAAAAAGTCAAAGTACCAACAAAAAATCATTTTCAGGCATGTAAATCAGAATTTTGAAAGCAGACACCTATAGGAAGTCAAAGTGCAGATCAGAAGCTTTAGAATCCACCTTTGAAAATCTAGAAATTCAAAAGTGGAATCATTCACCATGGGTGGCGAATGAGTCCCACCCCAAGGTCATTTTTTGGAGTTTTAAATTTTTGGATACCGTTTTGTCAGAAAGAGGTTCTGGTATAGTTTCATAGAACTGGGATTGATTTTCCCAAAATGGCAAATGAGTCCCTCCAGGCCTGAAAAATAGCATCAACAACATTTCAAATGTAATTTCCAGTCTTTGTCAAATTTTCAGGTGCCCACTTTCAGTTTGATTCAGTTTTGTTTAGTTTTGTATTCATTTCTAGGTGATTTTGCAAACATAATGTGTTTTCCAACATAGCATAATTCTTAGATTTTGCATTCATAATCAGTCTTTTATATCACTTAATAGAATTTTTTTCACTTCATTTGACTTAAATAATATCATACACATCCTAATTTGAATGAAACCTTAGCATTTTTGGTCCTATCTCTCTCCTTTTAGGTGAAAAACTGTAGAAGAGCTAGAGAAGTACATAGGAACCAAAAATCTATGGTTCAGGAATTATTGGGAGTCAATGAGGTAGATCCTCCATATTGACTCATAGAATACAAATAATCTCACAAATCTATGCAAATATGTGAAAAAGAGTTATATTCCAATTAAATAATATTATTATGTAGATAAGCTGTAGAGTTTTAATGAACACTTATTTTACATCAAGGTCTAGTAGTGCATATGAAATATGAGAAAAGAGAGATGATAATGAAGAATAAAATTATTTAATTTTTTCTCTATCCTTGCTTGTAATGGATGAGATTAGTAAATGTGACATGCACGATCGAATATTAACTAGAAAATTGTGTTAGGGGAATTGATTAATTAAATATTCAAAAATATTAATAGAGTTATCCAAAAGTGAATGAAACAATAAAATATTGTATTTCACTAACCATGGGAAGATCTTTGCTAAAAAAGGTCCTAAAATAAAAAGTCACTATATAAGGTAGTGAATGTAAAAAAATGTTTGTAAGGATTTGTTTTTTGTTATACTTCCTAAAGGTCTAGTCACTTCAAAGACTACATACATGAGGGAGAAAAGGATACATAAGGATAAATGATTGTTTTTATAATATAGGGAAATAAGTGGCTATGTATAAGTGTTATTCATAGAGGTGAGTTGGCTCTCTAGTTGTCTAATATTTGCATTGTTGGTTGATAATAGAATAAATTATATCTATGAAATTATGTTGGAAAATGTGCCTCAATCTTACTAGCATGTAAACTACTGAAAGAGAAAAGTTGCTGAGACCCTCTAGAAGTATTACCGACTAGCAGCTGTGTTCTAAACATTTGAAGTGCTCAGGTCGCCAAGACTTTGGTTCTGTCTTGTTGACGGGAGTCATCAGCAAGACATGTTGATTGCTATGAAGCTTCAGAGTGACTCATTCCGACAGAGTATGTCTCATCGAGGTTTTACACATTGGCGATGGATTTCATCAGGGAGACGCTATGGACTTCAGAGTGACTCATTTTGGTAGCGCTAGTCTCAGCGATAAGTTGGCTCCTAGTGATCACCGGGAAGACTCTTGGCTGGCAGGTTTTCATTCGGTAAGAACTCTTGCTGATGAATGTGGCCTCGTCAACATGTTGGTACATTCAATATGACCTCTTGGCGATAGTGTTCCTCTCGCCGATGTGTATGAACATCAGTATGACCCCTTGCCGATAGTGATGGTCTCACCGATAGAGCTACATGAGTTGAACATCGATGTGAAGTCTTAGCGATAAGGTTTCTCTCGCCGACAGGCAGGTGCTTTTGATGAGAACTCTTGTCGATAGCATTTGTCTCATTGATAGATCTGCACAAGATGGATTTGTGTTTGGTATGACCTCTCACCGATAGCGATGGTCTGGCCGATGGTTCTACAGTGGATATCACTATGATGTCTTCGCGATAGAGTGAGTCTAGGAGATAATGACAGTCGGGCATTGTGGCAGAGACATGACTAAGACTCTCACCGACATGCGACACAGTTTGAACACCTTGATCGAATGTATATCCTACGTGGTCTGTTCTGAGCAAATAAGAGAAGTGGAATCTGAACCGCTAGTAGTTGGACTATTGCGACCATTCCTATGAGGGAGATGAACAAAATGTGAGGAAAAATGACTATGTTGGGGCAATGGTGAATGACGGTGTATAGTTCAATGAGTGACAGTGTTGTTCGATTGAATACAGATTGATCTGTGTAAGTTCGTTGAATGTTTCTGAGAGCATTTCTGTACAAAGTTGATCAAGAAATTATGCTGCTCTAAATTGACATCAGAAGAGAAGTCTGTACTCTATATGTAATTTTGTTTATTATAATACAAAGAGGTTTTTCTTGGTGTGGTGGGTTTTTATCCTGTAAGGGTTTTCCCATATAAATCTGGTGTTCAATTGTGTATGTTCATTTATTTGTTATGTTATTCCTTTCAAGCGTATCTTAATTGGACTGTAATTGAAAATTTAACGTCACCTTTGCATTCTTCCCTAAGTTTTTGACGTTAGGAGAGTTTGTTCTGCACCTAAGCTTTCCTTACAAGTGGTATCATAGCCTAGCTAGTTGTGTTATCCTTGTGGGTACGTTGGGTTTTTTGAGTCAATTTTGTTCACTGGGAGTCTTGTAGAAGTCTGGTAATTCGAATTATAGATTAAGATGGCAAGCATGCTAGGAAAGATTGAAATTGAGAAATTCAATGGCAACAATTTTGAGTTGTGGAAACTTAAAATGGAAGATCTATTGGTTGATCATGATCTTTGGCTTGCTATGTCTAGAACGAAGCCTACAGGGATGAAGCAAGAGGATTGGGACCTTACAGATCAAAAATCAAAGGGGATGATAAGGCTCTATTTAGTAGACTCTGTTCTTCTGAATGTTCATGAAGAAAAGATTGCATCTTCTTTGTAGAAAAGACTGGGAGCTATTTATCAGGGCAAGTCCTTGGTGAATAAGTTGTTCTTGAGGAAGAAGCTATACTCTTTGAAAATGAAAGAAGGAGCATCTGTTGCTGATCATTTGAATTCTTTCAACATGCTGATTGCTTAGTTGGCATCTATGGGTGTGAAGATTGATGAAGAAGATTGTTGTATGTTTTTATTATGTTCTTTTCCAGATTCTTGGGATCACTTGGTGATGGCTAGTGGGAGTACGAAATCCACTTTTAAGATGGAAGATGTTGTTGCTTCTTTGTTATCAAGACAAATGAGAAGAAAATCTTCTGAGATGGAAAATAAAGCTCTTGCTGTTAGAGGCATATCGAAAGAAAAAGGCAAGAAGAAGGACAAGAAGTCCAAATCCAAATAAGAGGGGAGATCAAAGTCTCTTGGAAAGAATTCCAAGGTGAAGTGTTGGAATTGTGGGAAACTTGGTCATGTCCAAAAGGATTGTAAAGAGAAGAAAAATATGAAGCAGAAGTATTCTTCTGACTATGATTCTTCTCAGAGTGATGCAGACACTTTCATTGCAACCTTGGATACACAGACATCAGATAATGTCTGGCTGATTGATTCGAGCATCTTTCCACATGAAATCTCATAGAGACTGGTTCAATAAGTAAGAAAAATATGATGGTGGGGTGTATTTTGCAAGTGATTCATCTCTGGAAATAGTTGGTCGTGGAAGAGTCAGAATTCAATTCCCTGATGGAAGAGTGAAGGGAATCAATGATGTAATGCATATACCAGGTCTGGCTCAAAATCTACTTTCTGTTAGTAAGCTGAATGATATTGGAGTGCAAGTCACATTCTCTAGAAATGGTTGGAAGATGACTAGAGGCTCAATGGTGCTAGTTAGGGGTGTCTGTATTGGTACCTTGTATAAGTTGATGCACATGCTGTGCAATGAAATAGTGTCTCTGTAAAGTCACAAAAAACTACTCATGGAGAAAAAGAGGAAAAAGTTCCTGATAGTGCAAATTCTATGGAAGTTAAACTTCTAGCAGAAAAGACTATGCTCTAGCATCATAGGCTTGGCCACATTGGTGAAAAAGGTTTAAAAACCTTGAAAAATAAAAACCTGGTTGAAGGGCTTGATGATTGTAACCTCGAATTTGAGTTTTGTGAACATTGTATATATGGTAAACAACACCGTGTTTCATTTTACTCCAGTCCTCATAAATATTCTGGTTTACTTGATTACATTCATTTTGATGTTTTTGGTCTAGTAAATGTTCCTTCTTTGTCTAAATCAAGATATTATGTATCGTTCATTGATGATTATTCAAGAAGGGAATTTGTTTATTTTTTGAAAAGTAAAGCAAAGTGTTCAGTCATTTTAAGGAATTTAAAAACCTTGTGGAAAATTAGACTAGAAGAAAAATAAAATGTTTAGGACTAATAATGGCGGTGAGTTTTGTTCTAATGAGTTCGAGAGGTACTGTAAAGATCATGGGATTAAAAGACATAAAACTACACCCTACACTCTGCAATAAAATGGAGTTGCTGAAAGGTTCAACGAGAGAGTGATGGAAAGAGCATGAAGTATGCTAAGCAGTGCTAGCTTGGAGGAGAAGTTATGGGCTGAGGAAGTTGCAAGAACATGTTATTTAATTAATCGCTCTCTGAATTCTGCTCTTGTTGAGAAAACACTTTTGGAAGCATGGTCTAGAAATAAGCCCTCTATGAGACACATTTTTGTCTTTGGTTGTGAAGCATATGCATATGTGCCTAATGAAAAAAGATCTAAATTGGAGAACAAGGCTGCTAAATTTATTTTTATTAGTTATAGTGCTGGCATAAAAGGATACAAGCTTTCGAATTCTGATACGGAGAAGGTTCTGTACAATAGAAGTGTTATTTTTTGTGAGCTAAAGCCTTCTACTTTGAATCCACAGTCAAAGAAAAAATCAGAAGAGAAAAGGGATGTAGTTGAAATTCCTCTGACACTAGATAAAGAGGAATTGAAAATTCAAAATGTACCTGAAACTGAGGAGAGCTCAAGTAGTTCTGAGAGTTCTGAAGAAGAAGATCAACCTTAGCCTCAGCCTGTGAGGAGGTCAACACGTGGAAGAAAGCAACCTGATATGTATGGGTTTTCTTTGATAGATTCTACTTGTGCCTATGCTTTAATCCCTAGCACTGATGAGCCTAGGACTGTGAAAGAGGTATTTAGAATGTCTGATTCAAACTCTTGGTTGGAAGCCATGATTGAAGAAATAACATCATTAGAAAAGAATAATACTTGGAGTTTGGTGCCCTTGCCTGAAGGTAGAAAAATTGTTGGTTGCAAATGGGTATTTAAAAGGAAAATAGGTCTGGATGGTAGTGTGGAAAAGTATAAGGCAAGGTTGGTTGCGAAGGGATATTCCCAGGTAGAGGGAATTAATAATGGAGAAATTTTTTCTCTTGTAGCTAAGCTAACGTCTATCAGATTTCTTTTGTCACTTGTAGCAGCGTATGACCTAGAGATTGAACAGATGGATGTGAAGACAACATTTCTTCATGGTGACCTTGAAGAAGAAATCTATATGTCCCAGCGTGAGCACTTTGTCAAAAAAGGTAAATAAAAACTGGTTTGCATGTTGAAAAAATCTCTATATGGATTAAAACAATCTCTTGGAATGTGGTACCAGAGGTTTGACATGTTTGTTTTGTCATTGGTATTTGTAAGATTGAAATCTGACCATTGTGTGTATTACAAAGCTGAAAATGATTGTGTTCTTATTATTGCTCTCTATGTTGATGATATGTTGTTCATAGGAAATAGTAAGTTAATGATTTCTGATCTAAAATATCAATTATCTACAAAGTTTGAAATGAAAGATCTTGGTGCAGCCAGGTATATTTTGGGAATGGAAATAACCAAGGATAGAAAGAGTAGAAAACTTTGGCTTAGTCAGAGTAAGTATATTAACACTGTTCTGGAGAGATTTTGTATGACTGATTGCAAGCAACTAGTTGTTCTAGTCTTGCAGGGAACAAAGCTATCTATGAAGACTATCCAAAATCTCCTACTGAGATAGAGGACATGACCAGAGTGCCTTATGCTAGTGCAATTGACAGTTTAATGTATGCAATGGTCCATACAAGGCCAAAAATTGCCCAAGCAGTCAGAGTACTTAGTCGTTATATGGAAAATCCTGGAAGGACACATTGGGATGCTGTGAAAAGGGTGTTTAGATATCTGAAGGGAACTTCAGAATATGCTTTGTGTTACCATGGAAATTTGGTTGAATCACAAAGGACTCTTAGCATTGGAGGCTATGTGGATTCTGATTGGGCAGGGGACATTGACAGCAGAAGATCCACCTATGGATATATTTTCATGATGAATGGTGGTGCAGTAAGTTGGATAAGTAAGTGGCAGGTTGTAGTCGATTTGTCCTCTATAGGGGCAGAATACATGGTAGCAACACACCCCTGTAAAGAAGAAATCTAGTTAAAACATTTGTGTTCTAACATAAGGTTTGATGCAGGGATAATTACAATTTACTGTGATAGTCAGAGTGCTATTTGTTTGGTAAAAAATCCTACTTTCCAAGCTAGGACAAAACATATTGATGTGTAGTATCACTTTGTACGAGATATGGTGGAGGATGGAAAGGTCTCTTTAGAAAAAGTGGGTATTATGGAAAATTTTGCAGATGCATTGACGAAGCCAATGAGCACAGATAAGTTTAGGTGGTGCGCTAGTTCAATGGGACTTAATGCCCATGAATTTCAGTAGTTTTGTTGTGCTCTAGAGATGTCAATAAGATCTTCATCAAGTGGGAGATTGTTGGAAAATGTGCCTCAATATTACTGGCATGTAAACTCCTGAAAGAGAAAAGTTGGTGAGACCCTCTGGAAGTCTTACTGACTAGTAGCTATGTTCTAAACATTTGAAGTGCTCAGGTCACCGAGACTTTGGTTTTGTCTTGCCGACGAGAGTAATTGGCAAGACAAGTCGATCGCTATGAAGCTTCAGAGTGACTCATTCTGACAGAGTATGTCTCACCGAGATTTTACACATTAGCGATGGATGCCATCAGGGAGATGGTATGAACTTCAGAGTGACTCATTCTGATAGCGCTAGTATCAGCGATAGGTTGGCTCCTAGTGATCGTTGGGAAGACTCTTGGCTGGCGGGTTTGCATTCGGTAAGAACTCTTGCCGATGGATGTGGTCTCACTAACAAGCTAGTGCATTCAATATGACCTCTTGGCGATAGTGGTCCTCTCGCCAATGTGTATGAACATCGGTATGATCTCTTGCCAATAGAGCTACACGAGTTGAACATCGGTGTGAAGTCTTAGCGATAAGGTTTCTCTCATCGACAGGCAGGTGCTTTTGGTGAGAACTCTTGCCGATAGCACTTGTCTCACTAATAGATCTGCACAAGATGGATTTGTGTTTGGTATGACCTCTCGTTGATAGAGATAGTCTGGTCGATGGTTCTGTAGTGGATATCGTTGTGATGTCTTAGCGATAGACTGAGTTTGGGAGATAATGATAATCAGGCATTGTGGCATCGGGGAGACACAGCCTAGTGTCTCACCGACATGCAACACAATTTGAACACCTTGACCGAATGTATATCCTATGTGGTCTGTTTTGAGTCAATCAGAGAAGTGAAATGTGAACTGCTAGCAGTTGGACTGTTGTGACCATTCCTGTGAGGGAGATGAAAAGACTGTGAGGAAAAATGACTATGTTGGGGCAATGGCGGATGACAGTGTACAGTTTGATGAGTGACCATGTTGTTCGATTAAATACAAATTGATCTGTGTAGTTTCATTGGATGTTTCTCAGAGCATTTTTGTACAAAGTTGATCAGGAAATTATGCTGCTGTAAATTGACATCAGAAGAGAAGTGTGTACTCTGTATGTAATTTTGTTTACTGTAATACAAAGAGGTTTTTCTTGGTGTGGTGGGTTTTTCTCCCATAAAGGTTTTCCCACGTAAATCTGGTGTTCAATTATATATGTTCATTTATTTGTTCTATTATTCCTTTCAAGCGTATCTTAATTAGACTATAATTGAAAATTTAAAGTTACCTCTACATTCTTCCCTGAGTTTTGACATTAGGAGAGTTTGTTCCGCACCTAAGCTTTCCTTACAAATTGGTGGAGTTATGTGAGGTTCTAGATGTGAAAGTAGTAAATCCAATGGGCAAGAAGGTGCTAATGGTTCTTCAGAAGAAGCCGAAAGACAATCCAATAGAAGGAGGATGAGAACCTATGGTCATGGGTCTAGTACTCACCATGTGCATGGTAGGGGTCAACATTGACATGTAAAGTTGTATGCCAATAATTTTTTGATAATAATCTATTGTGTTTGTGAAAATTGAACTATAGAATGGGACAATGTTCAAGATAATGTGTGTCAATCCTCTAATAAATTCTAATGATTGAGGTTTGTTTATCAACATGTTATGAATAGAGTCAATGAATGGCACTACTTTAGTGAGGAGGTCCTTGGGAAAATATCTCAGAATTGGTGGAAATATTAAACTCTAAATTTTATATTTGAAAATTAAAGGCTTGAAGAGTAGTCTCATGGTCAAATCTTGCATCAACACAAGGAGAGTGTTGGATGGGGAAGAAAGGTCTAATCTTATTGGAAGGGATGATTAAGGCATCCTAGTATCACATTATTCTCTAAAATAATTAGGACCAGTAAGATTAGAGTTGTGAATGATCTTGAGAATTCCATATTATATGTGTAAAGTCTTCTTTAAAATACATTACTTGATTGGAGATATTGGATTTTGAACCTCATAAAAAGACATTTCAATGCACAATCTAAATAGACCTACAAATAATGAGAGAAAAAATGTACTATTTTTTTATTTTTAAAATATAAAATTATTTTTGTGTTAAAGTGGAAGGTTCACCAAAATGTGATAAATAGAAATCTATTATTACAAAGAAATACTAACTTTTCTCAAGAATAAATCCAGTTATTACATTGAGATGAATCGATAGCATTAAAATTATTTTAATTATTCTTTTGCAAAAATTATAACCAAACTGAAAAATTATGAATTACAATTTTAAATGCTTAGCTACAATAAAAATAATGAAATTATCTTTGTATAGAAGATAAATTACAAAATTATTTCAATAGAAATGAAAATTTATAATTCTAGGGAACCTATGGTGTCTTTTGAGAAGCATCTTCCTCATACACTATCATGTCGTGCATGCATCCTCACATTGGATTTCCATCCAATCCAAATACTTCACAAAAAGCAAAATCATGTCCAAAAAAATTCCTACATGTACAAAATGAAAATAGTGAATTGACAAAATACATAAAATATTTAAAATGAAAAAAATGTAAATGAAAATAGTTTTCTAAACAATCAAAATATTGAAAGGAGAGTTAGAAAGTATATCACCAAGTAAACATTCTTCTCCATAAACAAAACTAGAAATAATGAAAAGAAAGAAAAAAAATGTTTTTGGCTGGTTGTTTGAGGCACTTACCTCAATTAAACACCCATTTTTGTCTTCCAACCTCTGCAATAGTCAATTTTTTTATAGTTTTGAGGAGGTAATAATATAAATTACTTAAAATTAAAGTATTAGGGCTAGTACAAGATCATGGCGGTCCAACCTAGGCCCTTAAGTGGCAATGGAAGTTCAAAAGAGTAGATTTAGGCAACGCAACATAAAAATTGGATAGGTTATTAACATAATCTAAAAAATATGTAAGAATAGAATTTGTAGAAAATTGAATGTAGTTTATAAGATACTAGTCCTTTTTAAAAAAAAAAGTAAATCTATTTGGTGAAAATTTAAAATTTCAATGTAGTTGTACTAAATTTTCAAGAAAAAAAAAGGTGTATGTCCGACCAACCTAAGTACAAGAAAATAATATTTGTTTTGAAACTTTCAACATAAGTAAAAGACACATGCTCGATTGTGACATTTTTTTTTTGTAATTTATTTGCAAGTAAATAATTAGTTATGATTTTTTAATTAGAACTTTTTAAAGTATTAAAACTTGTTTATTTGACCACCATAACGTGGTAAAATATTTATGAAAATAAATCTTTATTCTTTTTATCCTATAGTATGGGAAGAATACAATATGTCGCATCTTTTAGATTTGAAAAATGTGAAATAATTTGAGAATTATAGATATTTTTCAATCAGCCTATCAATCAGGACTTTAGTCGTAATGCATGTAAAAAATCAATAATAATTATTTATGAAATTCAAAATAAGGCATATCTTAAATATTGGTGAAAAACTGACAATTTTATCAATAAACCCTTTTTATTTCATCAAATTCAAATAACAAAAAAGTTGTCAGTCACTTTTTTGTCAAATTGCCACTTTTTGGATATCCATTATCCTACACTTATCTATTAACAATAACATAGAAAACAACAAGTAAATTATGCTACCATTTGAAATCTTCAAATGAAATCAAGAAAAATCATATGAGGAGAAAGGGAACATGAATATTGGAATAACATAACCTAGAAGTTCCTTCAAATCCCCAAGAAGAATGGTGTTTCCTTAATCTTATCTTTCTTTATAGTCTCACGAAGATGGACAAAAAATAATAATGAAAATGACACGCATGATACTAATATAGCTTGCTAGTTACAAACATGAAAGAGTTTCTTCAAGAGTTGTAGATTTTCAAGGTTCAAATGTGAAAAATTAACTTCCTTGTGCAAAAGAGGCAAGTCGTGCTACTTTTTTCTCTGTTTGACTGCATGCAAGAGCATGACTTCTAAATTGTTAGTGAGAAGTTCATGCTCCAACTAACACTATAACCATGAATTTTTATGGGATGCTAGCATGCCATGTAGATATTTGCACATTGCACTCCCATCCTGAATTTTTTGTATTTAGAATATCAAGATTATCATAAAATTAGAAAAATACCAATTTCAAATATTGGCATTTTACAATTGAAGTGTCTTATATTAGAGGGCTGAAGTGAGGAAATTGTGTAGTGTGAAATTGCAAGGGAAAACAATTTTTACACTACAAGGACAACATACAAAAAAAGGGTTTCCAAAGTCATTCCAAAGGTGTTTTGTGTGGAATTGATGAGAACAATGTGTCATTTTTTATTTCATTGTTCTCTTTAAGAGAGATTGTTGAGGCAATGATGCCATATTTGGAATCAACCTTTTATTCATGCTTCTTCTAAGCCTAAATTTTTGCTAGTATGGGCCAAACTTCTACTTCAATATCTATTATGTTTTTTTTCTTAAGATATAGGTCCTATTTTCATTCTTTGTAAAAAAAATTAAAAATAAATCATCATATTTTCCAAGGTTATTAGATTTTAATTCGATATATTTGGCAAAAAAAAAGATTCAAAGAAGGAAGCTTTATAGGCCATTTGCTCTCTAGATGTTGTTTTGTCTTCTTCTAGTAATCTAATTTTTCAAAGTTAGATTTGTGGAAATTGACGACACCCTCTAATCCTTATTCTATGATTAGATATTTAAAAAATGAAGAGAGCTAGTGAATGGTCTCCTCCTCCATTGGGATATTTTAAAAGTAACACTAATGGCTCATCACGAGGCGATCTAGGTGCTGCAAGGATTGGTGGAGTTACGAGGGATAGTATTGGGTTAGTTCATTTCCTCTTTTCTTCAACTATGGGGATTGCTACAAATAATTAAATGGAGGCACAAGTTATCTTAGTAGCTATATAGAAAGCATGTGATGTGGGTTGGAAAAATATTATTTGTGAGATGGATTCAATGGTTTTGGTTTCCCTATTGAATAATAAAAAACTTTATTAGTCTTCTTGGAGGTTGGCATTGTATGTGGAACAAATTCTTCACCTATCAGGAAATTTTGATTCCATCTATTTTTATTCATGTTCATTGAGAGTGGAATGTTGTTGCTGACTATTTGGTTAAAAGAGCCTCTGATGTTGACTATAACTGAAATATTATGGATTGGGGATCTCTTTCTTTATCTCATTCCTCAAATCTGCTTTCATTCCTTCATCATGGTTTGGGTTAATAGTTTGTTTTTGTGTTCTAGTTATCTTAATTTTGATTTTGTTATTTATTCTGAGTATTAGTGAAGGTGGATCTGTAGTAAACCTCAAATTTTTATTCTATAGACTTTATTGACAACTATTACTGTTTGGAAACCTATATGTACCTTATTCAGATTTAAAAATTAATATGTTTGTGTTTTCAAATAAAATAAAATAAAATAAAAGTACTGGGTTATGAAGAAAAGAACACAAAATTAATTAAAATTCAAAGAAACAAATATTAACAATATCCGTAGATGGACTTAGGTATTCACGTCTACCTTAAGAGTGCTAGAGAATAACATCTAATTTGTACAAAGTGTGATTTTTGAACTAGCGATTGCATTGTTTCTAAGTTGAGGGACAAAGGAAGAGCATAGGAAGGCGTTGCAAGTAGAAAATGTATCAAGAAAGGGGTATGAAAAGCTTTATCTAAAAGATACAGATAAATAAATTCTTCGTCCTTTTACAGGAATAGGAACACAGGGCTCGGGTCTGCTCACACCAACGGATAGCGTATATTTATCGTCAGACGCAACATGGAGAACTTCCACATTATGCATATATTTTCAATGGTGACAATAGAATCTGCCATACATATATATGTGTGTGCGTATGTCATCCTCCACTAAAGCGAAGCCATTCATGTTTTTTCACGAACGTCTTTGATTACGTTTGCTCGTCCAAGCACAGCCATAGGCGGATTGCTTGACTTCCTTAGAATAATTGTGTGTCGTTATGGCTGCCAACTCATAGATTTGAACAAAAAGCAAAACTATCATAAAAATAGCATTAAGAACAAGGAAAAGAGAAAAAACAAAAAATGTAAACTGTGAAATGAACATAAATTTGTTACAATGGTATGATATATAATTGATGTGTACTAAATCCTATAATAAGTTTTACCGAAATCATGGCAAGCGAGTTAATCTTATGGAAATTGTGAAGGACTTTATTGTAAACTTCTCTTTATTAATTTTATTTATTTTTTCTGTTAAGAAAACTTGAAAGTAATAAAATTAGAGCTTGAAAAGGAGATAAAGAAACAAGTTAATGGAACACTCACCAATTTTGTTTTGCATTCCATAAAGCAAATGGTCTTACTCCCAAACTCCAGTCTGTCTGTTGATGACAGTGAACTGGACATGGCATTAGATTCAATTATTCAGATTGCTAAAAAAATTAGGATAAACACAGAAAAATCAGGATACCTGAATGAATAATGAAATAGTTATATATTGTTCATGACATCATGTAATAAAAATCAACAAAAAACTTTAAAAAGTACATCATAAAGAAGTCATTAGTGGAACTTGTTTTTGATATACTAACAAGACAAAGCAAGAATACCATGCAAATGTAACAATTCTTTACAAAATCAGATTGAGACATGTGACCTCATTAAGAATTGGATTTAGGGGATGCAGATGATAGCCATGCAAATGGAAGACGAGAATCATAGGGAATTGTAGAACATGGATATAAACAAACACATTATTTCTTGCAAAATTCACCATATTTACTGATTTAATAAGCCAAGTTTTTGCTCTACTTTGTTGTAGAACTGATTCTTGTATTTGTGGTCTTGTAATATATCACACAGTCAAAAAACAGCAAGAGGAAAAGAAAAAGGAAAAAAACATTCAGAAACAACTGAAAGTCATAAAAGAAGCAACCAATAGTAATGTCCTTGAAGAGGCTAAAAATTGAGAAATACTATGTTGGAAAAGGTCCACTAAAAACATTGCCAAGGTTGTGAAGGAAAATGCAGAAAAAAAATGGATAAAATAAAACAGAAAGATCATATTTTCCCTTTGTTTACAAATTTGAGATACAAATATCAGCTTGAAGAGATAACGAGAATTGTGCATAGTGCCAAAATTATGGGTAAGCTCTTTGTAAAAGTGATACAGTTTTAGTTGACATTTCAACATAAAAACGTTCAATAATGACTTTGCCTAAAATCACAACAGGTAATGATTTGTTGTTTTTGAAGCTAGATTAAAATATTGTATGGTGAAAATGAGTATAGAAAATGAAATTAGATTTCAGAGTTCAGACAAAAATCTTGCCTTCCTCTAAGAAAGTTCAAATTTCAGGTCCACAATTTTTATGCTTGCTTTAGTGCACTATTTTGAATAGAGTTTACCACAAAGATTTATGCCAGACTAAATAATACCAAAAAATCGTCAAGGTCAAGAAGAGAAGTATCCCTTCTTAAGCAATAGGGAATTGGTAAAATTTATACTAAAACAAGAAAGTTGTTGATTACTCTGGAAATATAACTTGAGGAGGGTACAAAGAGGAGTTTTAAGAAGAATAACTTTGAACAGAGTGTTGTCATAATATAAACAGTGCACAGAATCAAAACATGGCAAGTGACATACGACAACAATCTGCACAAATTGTGTCCTACTATCAACGATGCTGATAAGTAGCCAGAAATCGAAGCTAAACTGATAAGCTTTCCTGAAGCATTTCAAACTAAACAACTTATCATACAGGGATGTTTTGCTATGCGACCAAGCTATTCATCCTCTTATATAAAAGTTTGCTTTTGGAACAGTTGTCTATGTTTTGTATCTACATTTCCAATCACAATCAATGATCTATCATCAGTCATTCATAACATTTTTGTAACATGAATTTTATGATCTGAAACATGATACAAAAATTGTAGAATCTGAAACAGCCAATAAACAGGAAATAATAAACACAAAAATAGCAAACAAAGAACAGAGCAAAACACAGAATTCTTTAACACAAACACAACCTATTTTATTGTTCTGATACCAAACTCAAACTCCTAATCAAGATGCAGTGCCAGGATTCAATACTGAAGGCATTACCTCTTAAGAACTACAAAATTGGTTGGTTAAAACATAAAAGTAAAAAAACTCGAGAGTATCCAAATAGAGGAGAGTCCATTAGATCCTTCTCATAAGATGAATGAATAGACATGTCAGACTTGTGATAAGTAGCCAGTTCAAAGGGGGGAACACAATGCAAAGCGAATGCCAATTACAAAAGCATCTATCAAAAAGATTCGGTAAGAAGCTAAAATCTATCCTCATATACAAGCATTGCCAGATCTGGCTGATTCAACAGCCAGCTTCAATCAACCAACAACCAGAAACATGGGCCTCAAAGTCTTTGATTTCATTTTTTATGCTCAGAGTAGATTTGCATCCATTTGCTAGCCTAATTGCTATTTGTAGTTTGAATTTTATAAGTTTTATATTTTGCAAAAATCCAGTCACAAAAATGAACAGACGCAGTAATTAATTATCTATCATTTCAAAGATTTATGTTTGTTATTTTAAAATTACCTTAGTCTATTCAAATGCCTTCCTCTACAATTCATTTCTTCCACCCATTGCACCAATTTCCAATCTACTTTTTTAACACAAATCACTTATAAACACTTAAAATGCATTCTAAATCAATAACCCTGGAACTACATACCAAACTACAGACAACATTGTGAAATCAGAGGTATGAGCAAAAAGCAGCTGAAAGAAGTCACAGTTATAAGGAGTAGTAGTTTATGGTCATGGTGAGGTAACACAGTAGAAAAGACCATGCAGAGAAAAGACCAAAGACAATTTGCAATTAGTAGAGGTAAAGTGGATAATATCACCAAAAGATAGCAACTTCAAAGCCAAAAGTGTGGAGGATGACACTGAACTTGACAACAAATGTCATGGATATGTGGATTTCACCATTACAAAATTTATATCTAACAATATAAATATTTAGTTAATGCAACATTAAATTTATGCCCTTTTATTGGCATCAATTTTGAGTGAATTTTGGGCAGGTTTTCAGGTTACTGATTCTCTGCGAGGCTTGTGCAGATATGACATTCCTTAAGAATAATGAAAATAACATCATTTTGAGGCATAAATGCAGGCCAATCAATACTTAGTCATGCTGGAGAAGAGTAGCTTTGAAAATTTTCGCATGGGCTTTATGATATGGATCACAAGTTTGAAAGATTCTCTATATATCGTTTTCCCCTAAAAGTTCAGGAAAGTAATCACTGGTCTATATGCATCCTTTTTGTGGAAAAACCCTAGCCATACAAAAGGAAATGATTAAATACTGGGTGGAATACCCTGAGTGGAATACCCTGATTCCACATTTCCCAAATCCATTGGAGATGGATAATGTTTCAGGTTTATAAAGACAAATGAATCCATCCAAATAACTAAGAGCTTGCACCACAAAGGCTGCTATCCCTGGGCAAAGAATTAGTCCCACATTGTCAAGATGAGCCTTTGCAGCATAACCAATGCTCCATAATGAGGGTAGAGTACTTATTTGTAGGCTACTTGTAGTGATTCTCTTATAGTAGCAGAGTGCTCAGTGCACTAAATAAAAACCTACATTTAACTATTATAACCCAAACAATACATCATTTCGATAATTTAATTGTAATAGTTTAAACCTGGCTGCTATGCCAAATGAATTGTTCAAATTATGCACCACTTGGTGTAGGTGGATTGGCAATGCCCGACTTACACTTGAGGCTTGGTCACAAGGTCAAAATCTAAAAGGTACAAAATTTGAATAACACAGGTAACTTGATAAATGCAGCTATCAAGAATTTAAGTCAGTTTGAAGCTATTGGTTTTGTATCTTTATGGGTTAAGGTTGTGTTTAATTATCATGTTGGGGGGTTTTATACAAGCAAAATCTTTTGCCTTCAATTGATAATCCTTTGAAGACTCTAGACTAGACTTTCGTGATATATTATCTGTAATTATTTTTTACTCAAAATAATAAACTATTTGTGAGATACTGGGAGAATACTTGGGTATGCAACATAATGAGTACCCTTCATTAATGCAATTAAGATTTAAAACCAACAGGTTGGTGATAAGCTTGAGCTTAATTTCTGACTAAAATTTATCAGGTCTATATTTTTTATTTGATCTTTATTCTTGTCAAAAAATAAAATTATATCACGTGATGATAAATTTCTATGTAACGATGCTTCTAATTATCACACTTGAGAAAAGGCCAGACCAAGAATGATAAGAATACAGAGTAACAAGACGTGGGTTGAAATGCACTTAGCAAGTTAGATCAATGCCTTAAAAATAGAAAGTTTTAACGCTCCAAAAATAGTAGGTGTGTTGTGTATTCTATTGTTAATCTAATTAAAACAAAACACTATTAACAGAACTTTAAATTGAAGAAATTTGAAATAAACTTGGCTATAAAATAAAAATTCTTCAAGAACGTTCCGTCTTTCTCTATCTCCAGAGATTGGTTTGAAGCTTTCTGGCTCTCAGATTGTGTGAGCTTCTCCAAATGACTACTGCAGAACGAGTATGCAAAGAAAAACTATTCTATATGCTGGTGAAGATGGACAGGGGCTGTAATTATGCACAGGGGCTGTAGATTATGTACAGGGGGTGTAGATGAGATGAATCATGATTCTGTTGCTATGATTGCTATGCTATTGCTGTGATAATGCTATTGCTATGAATGCTAATACTATTTGCCTATAGTTTACTTGCCTAAAAATCCTATATGATTTGGAGCTCCCGGCAGCTGTATTTATAGATTTTTGCAGGCTTCATCCTTGCTGGCAAGAATCTATGGCTATGAATTGTCTGGTAGGTTTGAATGGTGAGAGATTGAGAGGTTGGAGAAGAAAATGGGGGAGGTTGAGAGGTTGGAGAGAAGAATGGAAGCTTGTCTTCAACCCACGGGAACAAGCCTGCACAGGAACAGAGAAATTTAATTTTCTGTTTTGGCAGTTTGTTTCCCAGGAGTTGAAGATAAATCCCAAATTAAATAAATATTTAAATTTATTTAATTTCATTTATTGCTTTTGATATTTGATATTTGATTTTTGAAAACTATAGAAGAATTAATTAAATATTTTTGGAATATTTAATTGTGATATGACTTTAGAAGATTTTTGAAATATTAAAAGATTTAATTAAATATTTTTGGAAATATTTAATTATGAATAGATTTTTGAAGAATTTTGAAATGATTTTGGAATATTGAATTAGAGGAAATAATTAAATATTTTGGAATATTTAATTGTAAATGATATAAAGAACTAATAATAATATTTTAATCTTTATTTGAATAAAATATTCAAACTAAGATTATATGATAATTAATATAAATAAATTGTAACATTTATTTAATTAATTAAGAAATGAATATGAAAAGGTGATTAAATATCTAATCGAAATGAAATCATGAACAATATAAATAAATTATTTAAATTTATTTATACGTAGATAGAATCAAAAGATTTTAATTAAATATTAAAAGTATTTAATTAATTACCAGACAATGTGATATGACCATTTTTAAGTGTATACATTTTGCCCCTCTTTGAAGTGATGTGTTTTACGCATTGCTTCAAAGAATTTTGAAATTTTGCCCCAGATGTTGATTGTTAAAATAATGATATGTATATGCCCCCTCGAACGATGAATCGATAAAATTTTGAGTTTTCATGAATTTTTTTGATTTTTTATGATTTTGAAGATGTCGATTCATCGTTCGAAACTAATGATATGAAGAAATTGATGTGGAAAAATGTGAAATGGAAAATTGATGAAGAAATTGCCCCTGCTATGTTAAAATATGATAAAAATGCCCCAATTTTGTGTATTGAGATACCCTGATTTGATGATGTTTGTCTGATAAATTTGTTCCCAAGGTTGTTGGAAAACAAATAGTAGCTGATAAATTTGCTTTTAAAGTTGTTAAAAACAAATATGATTTGATAAATTTGTTTCTAAGGTTGTTAAAAACAAACATGATTTGATAAATTTGTTTTCATGATGATGAAGAACAAATGATTTGATAAGTTTGCTTCTAAGGTTGTTAAAAACAAACATGATTTGATAAATTTGTTTTCATGATGATGAAAAACAAAAAGTTGATATTCAGATTTGGTTGATGAATTTGTTTCTAAAGTTGTTAAAAACAAACAAAATTGTGATAAATTTGCTTTCAAAGTTGTTGAAAGAAAAATCGGTTGATATGTTGATAAATTTGTTTTCAAAGTTGTTAAAAACAAATAGTCGAATGATGTATTCTGATTGGATTGATTTGATTGATTTGATGATCCATTTTGATTTGAATAATTGTATGATCTTCTGATGTTATTGATGATTTGATCTTCTGATGTAGGAATAGGTGGTGTGAGACCAACAACATCTGGGGGTAGCACCTCATAGTGTTTTCATGTGATCAGCTTTGATTTTTTTTATTGAGACATTGTATACTTTGCCAACTTTTGGGAAAATCTACAAATGCAAAATGCAAATTCTAATATGAATGCAATCTATACTAACCATGCAAGATATCCATACAATATTGCCATTTGGAGAGCTTATTTGTGCTTTTTGTATCATCATAGAGCATTGAAATGTTGAAAGTTAATACAAGCATCAAAGGGTATGTTAGCACCAGTGATGACCTGAGTATTGCTTTCATGATTTTTAATATAGCAAGTTAATACAAGCATCTAGGTATAATTGAACCGAGATGACCTGAGTATTGCTTGCATAAACAGACAAAGACTAACCACCATCTGATGCAAGTTTGGAACTGTCATCAATGATAAATCATCACGTCTCGCGACATATTTGCAACCGATAAATGATTAACCTCCAGATAGCAGACAAAGAAAAATCATCCTCTTTCCTTGCCACTCTAGTTCAGTACATCATCGAGTGTGCTCCAGAGAAATGATATCGAAAAATTAAACAACCATTTTTCAAAAATGAAATACTGTGATTCCAAACATTATTCAGATTAGAGATCATCCAGATATGAGTCATGATAAGGTACGCAACTGAAAGCTACTGCGATATGGATCAATGGTTGGATGTTTTGGTTTAATTTGGTTGTTTTGTTTTGCGTGCGTGATTGGCTTCGATGTCATTGTTTTACTGTTGAAATTTGATTGCCCCCAATATGCCCCACATTTTCCCTAGGTATTGACACAACTTGCTGAAATGAATGTGTACAATAATCAAACCATGGTAAGACATTATCGCTCAAGGAAAATGATGATAGCATAGTACTGGTGTGACCCTAAGATGATGGAAAAAGATGCATGAAAATGAAGGCCAAGAAGCCAAGTGCAGAACATGAACTAATAGATGGAGAGCTACAAATAGCATTTGTTTTTGATGTTTTCTGATGATTTTTTTTTTGTTTTTTTGGATTTTGATTTTTTTTAATTTTTTTGGATTTTGATGTTTGGAGGTGTCAAAATTTGAGTAGCCTTTGTGCTAGATACCAATGACAAAGGGGAAAACCAAGTCTAGGTGCAAGGGTGGGTGATGAGACAAGGGATAAAATGCTCATGATAGATGGATGGATGGTATGGATGTATGCATCATAAGAGAGCAAGGATGTGATCTCCAAAGACTATGTCGTATAGGAATAACATGCCCCATTCTAGGTACAAGACTTAGGATTTTTCATAAAAAAACTTATGACAATAAGATAATGATATGATTGTTTGGAAGGATGAGGTATGTCAAGAGATACCCAAGACATGTTTCAACATTTGTCCCTATATTTTCATCAAGATCAAAAGGAGAATGGTGGATAAGTGGACTCAATCTGATAAGTATGTATGAATGGACTCAATATGATGGCTAAAGATGGTAGGTAGGATGGAAATGATATGACATGAAAATGATAGGTTGGATAGATAAGACATTGTGCCCCCAAGTGTAAGTGACATAGAAGATCAACCTACACATGACGCCTTTTTGCTAGGTTTTCATCATGGTACTTATCCAAGGCGCCTGTTTACCAGGTTTTCACCATTGAACGAAGGTATTTTTCTTTACTTTTTTTTTTTTCTTCTTTTATTAATTTTTCTCTTGACTTTTTGACTTTTGGATAGAAAGGGAATATGGATAGGAGGGACTCAAGTTTCTAGTTGCATGAAATTTGGTAGTCCCACTAGATAGATGTCATTGCATGGACCATGTCAAATGTCATTATGATCATAGATGTTGGTAAGGAATTGCATGAGTGTGAGATGGATTAGGTAGATGGAAGATTATGAAAGTCTTATGTAAAAATGGATGGGGAATAGCAGATTATGATGCAGATTATGTAGGGAAGATGACAGGGATTATATGGGACTTATGCAAAGGATGAGTGGGGAGGCTTAGCCAAAAGCATGGACCATAGGAAGATGGTGGCGGGGATATGTAGGATAATGCATGAAAGATGGAGAGATGGAGGTATGTGGAATTGTTGTGAAATGGAAGGGAACCATGACCAATGGTTTCACACACTGTGATAAACGTTGAAGCTTTTGATGTGGATGGGGTGTAGGAAGCAATGAAGATGTTTGCTTAGGAGGTGGTGGATGAAGTGTTTTTGGTACCCACATAGGCTTAGTATTTTTATGATTTTTGTTTGGCTTATGAGACTTAGGAATTTGAGACTCTTTAATAGAGTGGGAATGTAAGGTGGAAGTAGATGGTTGGGATTTTTGTGATGTAGATGCCTCATTTGACTTGATTTCTTTTTGCTTAGGTACCCAAACCAATTTAGTTTTGGCCTTTACTTTTGGAGGTATGGGCTTATATAACTTTTCAAATGTATTTTGCTTTGAATTTTTGTATTGATGTCCTAAGGCATGAGAACCCTTAGGATTTTTTACTTTATAGGTAGAGGCATTGAAATTCTTGCTTTTGAATCCCATGGGTATGGTGGAATGGGTGGAAGCTTCATGTTTATACAATGTGTGCATTTGTTGGTCATGATTATGAATGTTAGGGTATTTATGGATAGATGGATAAGAGGATTGAATGGTGGGGATATTAGGTGTTGGGAGAAGTGGAGGTAGATTAGATGGATGGATATTAGGAGTTGGAAGCAATGGTGGTAGAGTGGATGGTGGAAGGTGTATGGTCACATGCTTTTGACATTTGTAGGATGATGGAGGTGGAATGGCAACATATGTTTTAGGGATATGATAGGCTTTATGATGGAAAGTGGACTTAGGAGGCATGGAGGAAATACCAACATCTTTAGGTTGTTGTCCTTGGGGTGTAGGTCCAAGGCCATAAGAGCGTGGAGGGACTTTGACATATATAGGCTCCAAAATATCTTGTTCATGAAGGTCTAGACCTTTACCTTGGTGGTTCATGTTTTGGAGTGTGCAATGGACAATGGGACTAGGTGTAGGTGAAACATTAGACATGAGTTCTTTATTGAATGGAGAAGATAATGTTTGTTGTTGTTCTAAGGAAGAACATTCATGAATGAGGGTGGAAAGACCAATAGGATATGATGGAGGACTTGCAATGGGGTTGATAGTGGGTGACGGAGGATCATTAGGATCTTGATTAGCATTGTGTTCACATAGATCCAAGATATTTGTTTGATCTTCTATGTGTGGGGAGGTATATTTCTCATCAAGGGAAGTGGATGTTGATGGATCATGGATGGGTGAGGTGGCAAGCTCTTGACCATGGAATGCATAAAGTTGGCTAAGAGGATCATCATAGTCTTCTTGATCATAAAAGGGGTCTTGATCAAAGATGGAAGATTGATCATGAATAGTATTAGGTATGTTATGAATGGAATCATTAGGAGGGTGTTGATCTTTATGTGGATGAGGGGGTAATGTTTCCTCATGTTTAGGATTGTTCTCTTGACATATCTCATGACTTATTTGAATGGAGGTGGAAGGGGATGACTCTTGAATTGGATCAAGTAGTTGTGGATGACATGATTGGCTTGAAGGACTTGGAATGATGTTTGTGGACTCTTTTGCATGTTCAAGTATATGTGTTGAATGGCATGGCAATGTTTGATTCCTTGCTAGTAGCCCTTGGGTCACATCCTTTGTAGGTGTATGGGTGGAAGGTGTTGGCTTAGGGTTTTGGTTTTGATTGGATGATGGTATGATAAAGTTATAGGGTGCATGAACTAGATTGGTGTTCCCCTTGTCAAAAGTGGCATTAGAACATGAGGAAGTTTGGCCTTGTTGCAAGGTAGAAATTAAGTTCACATGTGTTTGTTGTAATGTGGCTTGATAGGTTGATGTTGCATTGGCATGCGAAGAAGTGGATGGATTAGATTGGTATGAGGTGGAAGGGTGATAATGAATGGATAGGGGATGATGTTGTGGTTGTTGAATTTGACAAGTGGAAATGAATTGATTGGCTTGAGCTAGGAGGTGTTGGATTTGAGGTGATTTAATTTGTTGAAAGTTTTGGAAGAGGATTTGAAGGCTTTGTATGGTTTGATGGTCTAGGGGTTTGGGTTTTTGGTGAAGTGTTTGAAGGAGGTTTCGAAGTTGGGATGCTAGGGATTTGTGTTCTAATGTGGGAATGGTGTCACACATGTGGGTAAGCTCTTGTACATCAATTTGTTCCTCAAAGTATGCAACATAGTTCATGTCATCATTAGAGGTGGTAGGAGAAGCCCCTCGAAGTCTGATTTTATGTTCTGGTTTTGTTTCATGATTTGAACTAGAGAAAGGAATTCCTTGAATGATGATCTCGGGCTTAGGTTTTGTCTCATGATTTGGCCTAGAGGGATAGCCCCCTTGGGTTATGATTTTGGGCTTATGATTAGGATTGGGCTTGTTTATGATTATGACCATTTTGACAAGTGGTGACTAGGAATAGGTTGGTGATGGTGATGATGTGGAATGATTAGATTAGATGACTTGGATTGATTAGGATGAAATGAATAGGATGTGACTAAGAAGAGTGATTAGGATGAATGTGATTGGATATGAATGTGTTGGAAGAATGTGTAGAGTGACTTGCATTTGGATTATTGATTGAAGATGATTTGATTGTTTTGATTAGATGAAATGGTTTTGATGATGATGATTGATTGATTGGATTTGAATGGCTGAATGATTGGATTGAGGTGAGGGATTGAATTGATGAAATTAGAAGAATTAATTGGATGGATTGATTTTATTGCTTGGATTTTTGTTGGATATTTGATTTTTTGGGAAATTTTAAGAATTAATTAAATATTTTTGGAATATTTAATTGTGATATGACTTTAGAAGATTTTGAAATATTAAAAGATTTAATTAAATATTTTTGGAAATATTTAATTATGAATAGATTTTTGAAGAATTTTGAAATGATTTTGGAATATTGAATTAGAGGAAATAATTAAATATTTTGGAATATTTAATTGTAAATGATATAAAGAACGAATAATAATATTTTAATCTTTATTTGAATAAAATATTCAAACTAAGATTATATGATAATTAATATAAATAAATTGTAACATTTATTTAATTAATTAAGAAATGAATATGAAAAGGTGATTAAATATCTAATCGAAATGAAATCATGAACAATATAAATAAATTATTTAAATTTATTTATACGTAGATAGAATCAAAAGATTTTAATTAAATATTAAAAATATTTAATTAATTACCAGACAATGTGATATGACCATTTTTAAGTGTATACAAGAGGCTCTATGTATATCTTAGTAAATTATCATATTTTTCAGAATTGGCCTGGACTCCTTAAGGATAACCATAGAGCAATAGGAGTTATTTATTAAAGGCAAGCGATAGTTTTTGGATCCATGCATGAATAGGATGTCATCTGACATTGCCTTAATAGCTATTCTAAAGGCTTTTGATTTCACACATGGTGGCAGTGCATTTCACCTCCAAATTATCAATTTTTTAAAGCTACTTACCTATTTGGGGTTGTGCTCTCACATCAATTCCTTTACCTAAATCTTCCTCTCCCTTTGAAGAATCTTGAATTCTTTGAAACATGATATGCAATAGGTTCATAACAGCGGCGTGTCAATCCCTACCGCTGGATGGATTATGTTTTGTTGTAAATGCATTCGAGGAATCTCCTTGTTTATGGGATGAATGAGGAATGGATTTAGAGATGTTTCTAAACTATTGCTTAGGGTAGAGAAGAGAATATTCTGATTTCTTTAGAAAATCATTCTCACTTTTAAGCAAAAAATGATTGTTGAATGTGTTACAATTGCTTGTTGCAAATGGTTGAATATGAATAAATCAATTGTCTTGTTGATTATAACTGTCTTATTAACAGAGTGTGAACAAAAGTATAAGGTTTTCCTTAAAATGGTCACAAATATAAACTTTGAATTGTACTTGGAAAAACCACGAATTGAAACACATTTCACAAGCCTTTAATAATCCCAATTTGTGTGATTTTGTTGAGATTAGATTGTTGTTAAAATGGAGATCATAGAGGCCTGCGAAGGAAGGATGACCAGAGGTGCCATTACTGAATAAATAGTATCTTACCAGCTCCTCCTAGTAATGATAATGAAGTTCTGATAATAACAGTGAATATATATTTGCTTAATCATTAATGATCCTTCTGTCTTAATCTGGTGGTAAGTATAATGATAATGAGTTGAGAAATACAGTAAATGTTAGCCTAATGATGTGACATGTACTGAAGCACCTTTCTATACATATTCTTTGCTTAAAACTTTAGGATATACTTCCACATCAATATTTATCCTTATCCTTGTTGCTATGACTATGCTATGGAAAATAAACTTTTTCTTTTTTCCTCCAATGTGATTAAAGAAAGTTTGATTATCTTTTTAATTTTTGTATAGGAAGTCACGAATTGAGGTTTGTGACTTTCGGTTAAGAATAATCCCCAAAGTATGGAGAGGAAAACACTCCCACGACACGTTTCACATTTATGGCCATCGAACGTTCTTTATGTTAGACAAGTGGGCAGTTGGTTTAAAATAATCCATCGAACCAAAATTACAAGTGTCATGGAAGGGGAAAAGTAAAAACAAATTGAAAAGTAAATTTGAAGCTGCATGACTGCCACCTCTGCACTTCGGGTAAAACAAATTTGGAAGGTGTCACAAACACATTAAAACAAGTGTGAGGTTTGAATCCCTGTGGACACTAATTTTCTTATCAGTGGGATCATTAGGAAAATATGTGTCTCTCAATGTATACAGCCCTTCAACTGTCTCCGAAGCCTTGTCCAATAGGTCGCTTGAATCTGCCTTAGAACTGCCATTATTCCTTTTATCAGTCTCAGTCTTCTCCACTTTCGCTCCCAGATTTAGGCGCTTTTTAGCTCTACTTCGGAGAGCTTCGATTACACAAGCTTGGAAATGCTCTGACTATAATTTTGGTCAGTTTTTGGGACATATGTGTTGTAAATTCAAAGCAAGTATTGATGGCCACCAGTTATAACCTAGTTCAATTCACAGTGAAAATCTTCTAAGCTGACACTGCTTCTACGTGAGATTATCAGAACATGGGGTTGGTCTATGAACTGGGGTCATTGTTTTTGTTCTTGTTGTGGTCGCTAGTGCTAATTGCTCCTCTGGTTTTGGGCATTTCCAACATATACCCCACAAGACAAACAACTGAGCAACTGACTTGCATGGAATCACAATGTGCCCTTATGATTTATGTTTTGATTCTGTCTGAGAGAATGAGTCTCGACTTAAACTCTGGCAGGAGATTTTTTAGCTGAGAGCTGTCTGAAGTGCTGGAATGGAATAAGTAGTGCAACTCAAAAAATGAAATTTAAAACAGGAACAAGATAAAACCTGTGAGAGAAGAAAATGGTTTTGGGGGAAACGTCCATGGCAACAGGCTAGGAGGATGTGGAAGTGATGGTGAAATTTGGCCTTAAGCCTTCCATTTGCATTCATTTGTAAGTTGTAAATCATTCTCAATGAATTCCATGGGTGCATCTCCAGCAATCAGTGTTTTTATGAGAGCATTTCTTTGAAGTATTTTTTCAAGCAAATCAATGCTTGGTCTATGCTTCCACATTTTGTTAAAAAAATGGTTGATGTTCAGTGATCTTTCCTGCTGAAAAGGCAATGCATTTAAACTACAGGATATTTTCCCTCAACCACAACATATTCTACAGGATATTTGTTTGTTATACTTCAATTTTATATCTATAGTGGTTGTCTGCTACAATTAGAAATATGTGCATGTTTTCTACGTTTGTTTTTCTGAATTCTTAAGGACAATTATTACCTAAAATAGCAGCTGGATGCTCTCATATAAGAAAGGAAAATCAAAGTACTATAATGGAGGAGAAGTCAAATCACACTATAAAAATATATTCTGCTAAGGATGCCATTTCATCAAAGTTTGGATATGGTGGAAAAACTAACCAGGAGCCTAATGTAATAGGAGAAATGAAGGCTGTTGACCAAATATAGAGGACAACAACAGAGTCTCTGAAGGGTGCTAAAGACAGTAAAGAGACACAATCTTACTTTGTTTGGAGATGACTATTTTTTAGGTAAGTACTATGAGTTTGTAGCAGTGACATCTATTTGATAATTGTTGTTTCATTTGCTAGATTATCAAATCTTCATATCAAAATTTTCCCGATTCCATGGTATGACTGTTATTGTTCATGCATATCCAAAATGTCTGTCAAGCTAAGCTCTAATTAAGTATTGTTTACACAGGTGAAACAAATTCTGCAAACTCGGTCATAGAAGCGTTATGTGTGCACCCTTGCTCATATTTTTAAGACTTTGTCTGTGATAAAATCAAGAAACTTCTTTCACCATTTAAAGGATTACTGCAAAAAATATAGCCCTCTTACTGCTTCATAATATGCATGGAGTAAGTATTATATGGAATACTTGCATGGGAAAATCTTAACAGTTTTGTTCATGAGGGCACTAAAATGGACAGACTTTGTAGGAAACCCTACCAACATAGAAATCACTTAGAGCTTCAATCTATTCATAACAATCAAAGAGAAATCTTATAAACAGGGCACGATAAAAGCTTGAAGATTTTTGTAAATGTATCTGGGTGAATTGTTTAGAATGGAATAAAACACAACAAAGACTGAGCCGGTGATGTACAGATTAAAAAGGCAAAATCTCCAATAGCAGACTGGCAAGTGACTTACCTCTAGATTCTGCACAAATTGTGTCCCACTGTCAACAGTGCTGAAGAGAGAAAATGGGCAGAGTTTGCAGGAAACCCTACGAAAGCAGAAATCGCTTACTGCTTCAATCTATTCACAATAAACAAAAAGTAGAGCATATCTTGGTGAAAGTGATTTAGGGTTTGGGGAAAAATGCATAAGGCGGCAGAAGGGAAAATGACAAGAAAAAATGAACAACGCAGATATACCATGTTGTGTTGCGCCCTTTGTCCTGCGCTTTGAACCATCGATAGGGGAAATCTGGAGATATTTTTCCATCCTTCCAATAACTACTCTATGACATTCGGGAAAAATCATTGACGGGCTCAGATGCATTTGATCGCAGGCGATTGCCTGTCCACGAATCTACACCGTCGGATGTAAAATGACCTCGCAAATACTAAGCGTAAGACACTTCGGCATAATAATATAGTTAATAGTAATAGAATTAAATAAAGAGTTTAGTTTAAAAATAAGATTTAACATGTAAGATGATTATTGTAGCTTTGTTTCATTTTTTTATGTAAATAGTGATTGATGATTGGAGTCTAATTGTTTGAACTATTGCAAATATGTCTAGAATATCGACTTTCCTCTTTGACAAGGCTATATATATGGTTTGATCCTCATGTCACGATTTTGTCCCCTACTCTTTTGCTCCTCTGTATGAGTGCACTCGAGCTTTCCACCATGTTTGAAAGTTATTAGTGTAGAAAAGAACCTTTTAAAGGAATTATTATGGACAAAGGGAAACATTTGAGACTTGATAGCATTTGAGTCCCAATATTGATAAATAAGATGGTAAGACATGTTGTATGACGACAATGATGCTTAGGAGATACATTAAAATATAGTATTTGTTTAGGAAAATGCTGATGCAAGCATTGAGTCTCTCTCTATTTGTATAATGTGAATTGAATCCATCTAATCTAATAGTTTATTAATGAACATGTGCTTGTTCTCGGACACAAGGCCACTCTAGTGCTCAATATGGAGTATTTGACATGCAAGTAGATGGGCAATGGTTATATTTTCTAAAAGGGCTACATCAAGAAAGCTTGTAAGAAAATTAGTAGGGAGAATAAGGTTCAAATGACAACCTATTTAGGGAATAGATGCACACTCTTGAAATAAGAGTGAATGCAAAGAGATCTATGTTGATTTTCTAGTTTATGATTCTCATATGAAATTGCACCCATATGAGTATCAAACAAAGGAAGCCTATATTTAGGAATTGAGAAGTTGATTATTTCTTGAATTTTCAATGAGCTCATATGGAATAATTTTGCAATGAACCCATTTGCTTTTAAAAACTCAAATCACCATAATTAAAAAAATAAAAAATATTGTATAAGTATAGTGTCGTAAATTGTTACCTTTGACAATTTCACACTAGGATTAGCTCCTTTGTGTGTTCATCACAATCCACATGGTCATCATAATCAAGCTGGAATACCAAATCACAGCCGATCGACCACCTATTGCTAAGAATCTTTGAGAGTGAAAAGTTCAACTCACAAACGAGGTGGAGACCCTAAAGAAAAATCTGTCTCAAGTCACAAATGACATGGCTCGGCTTAAACTGAACCCCTCTCAGAACCAAGGTAATTATGCTAATCAAGGTAATTACCCTAATCAGAATAATAATAATCAGGGTAATTATTAAAACAACAAAAATCACAGCCAGAGGAATTATCAAGGACAAAAATTCCCTAACCAAGGCTATCAAAATTAGAATAGAGGATATAACCAGAGGCCTAATAAAAATAGACAATGGAACACAGGGCCAAATAATGGTGGAGTTTCTCACAATTATTCCTAATTATTATTATAGCTAATGAGGACGGGCCACACATTGCAAATGTGGCCAACCTAATTATGACCTTCAAGCGGTGTAGAGAACGCCAATCTGCCAACTCATTTCGAGGTGAACTACCCTAAAATGGAGAAGGTTGTGAAGATGGCACAGGCACATGCCCAAACATTCCAAGGGAATTCAAATAAAGGAGGTGGCTCAGTGGATACAACAATGGCTTATGACCTCTTTGAATAAGAACCTTCATTCCCAAGGCTGAATGAGAATGAACGAGAAGAAGATGTGTATGATTCCCAAGCCTTTCAGACAAAGGGAGGACATTTCCTAAGAAATCAGAATAAGGGTCTGTTCACTACATCAAAACCACCTAACCACATGGTGCCTGTGAATCAGAGTGCTGATAACAACCCTCCTCCACCGAAGGGTCCGTTTGACTTCCCTAGCAAAGGTAATTCATCTAGTGTTTTTCAAAATATAATACAAGTTATAACACATAATTTAATATTGTTTTTGAGATGCAGAGACATAAAACCTCTTTATCATACTTTGACATCCTAAAATGGTGCCCTTCCCAATGAGATATAGTGCTGAAAGCTTTGGAAGAAGCTGATAAATCAAAAGGGAAAACCAAGGTGGAACCCGCTACAGACATGAACACAACTTTGTTTAGAAACAAGGTAGGGACCCCACCATTTCTTTTAAGTTTGAGAATCTGTGGGAAGAATTTGCACAATTGTCTGCTAGATTCAGGGGCTTCTGGCAATGTTATGCCATTTTCTGTATGAAAGAAATTGGGAATGAATCATATCCAAACAAACAAGAAGGTCATCCAACTTGATAAAACAGAGGTTAATGTAGTTGGAGAATTGAAAAATATACATGTGCAAGTAGGGTTTGACCCTAGGATTCAAACCAATATGGATATTCAGGTAGTAGACATTCCTGAGACTTACGGTATGCTTTTGAGTAGAGATCTAATGAAGAGTATAGGGGGATATTTCTCCCTCGACTTTTCATATATGTGGCTACCATGGGGGCGAATGCCTACACAAATTAGGATTGAAAGTGAACCTCGCCTCAAACATATCATCAGTGAGTATGATTGTCTCAATGAGGTAGCTTATTTTGAAACTGAGATAGGGGTTTATAAAAGAGAGGAAATTCTGACTCTTTCGGTTCTTGATTCTAATGATTTGTCAATGCAAGAATTCCCTGATCCCATGATTAGTGTAAACCAGCAGGTATTGATCAGGAAGCTGCAACAGGATTAGCTGGTCTTAGGGGAAGATATCGATTTGTGGAGTCTTCTACTCCCAAATTGGTGCAGGGTGCACTACCAAAATCATTCAGAATTGACCTGCCAACCTTGCATCAGTGTTCTAAATCATGTTTTCCAAACTGAAGAAACTAGCCCAAGTCACCTTGAGACCGTTTCAGATCACTTCTCATTTGAAGCCAAAAATGCAATAATGTTAACCAGGGATAATATACCTTCAGAGGAAGTCCCTCAAACTAAACTTACCCCGGTCATAATACCGGACCAACATAGTTATGTTAAACAACCCCAGGGTTTTTTTGATACCCCTGCACTCACAAGTATACCAAAACCCAAGGGGTTAATCAAAGATACAGATAACTGTTAGAAAGATATCCTAAGATTACATGATGTATCTGAGCGAGAATTGGATATTGCACCTAATTAACCTATTGAACACTCATTCCCAATATTTGATGCAAAAGATCAAGTGGCCCCACCTATGGTTCATCTTATCCAAGCACCCACAACAAGCTCAAAGAGATCAACCCCAACTCATAATCAGATATGGACCCTCACATTTGATGGTCCAAATCTAAAAATAGAGATTGGTGTTGGGTGGGTTAAGCCAACCCGAGGGAAAACATTTTGCTTCTTAGGGTTATAGTTTGGATGCACTAACAATATAGTAGAATATGAAGCATTAGCTTGGGGACTGATGTTCACACATCATTAGAAAGTTACTACCTAGATGGTTAAAGGAGATTCAGAAGTGATTGTCAAACAATTACGTAGCTAGTACACATGTCACAATAAAAGGCTAGTAGCTTATAGAAATCGGGTGTGGAACCTGATTGAGGACTTTGATGCTTTTGGGATTAGTTTAATCCCTAGAGAGGAGAATCAAATAGATGATTTATTAGTTGTTGCCACAAGTACCCTGGAGCCCATCTGAGGGCTCAAGCTCAGAAAGATTCTCAGTAAATTGATATCCACCCCGGTATCCTGATAATATCAGGAAACTTTCAAGTCTTCGATGATGATCAACATATCCTTGCTTTTCTAGTAAGCTCAGATATTTCTGAAGGACAAATCATCGATGAGTCTGATAGGGATCAAGAAGAATGGAACCCCAAAGACTACGATACAAAAGGTGTCTTCAATTTAAAAATTAATAGCATTCCCAAGGGAATGGTGGCCTTAGAAATAATTTTTGATTCAAATCCAAGGGCTCGAGAAAAGGTATCAACCGAAGATAAGGGAGGCGAATATGAAACTGTTAACTTAGCTGACTCTGGCCCTAAAAGGAATGTTTACATAGGGAAAGCCTACCCTAAAGCAATTAGAGAAGATATATTGAGGGCACTAAAGAAATATATTGCTGCAATAGCTTGGGGGTATGAAGATCTAAAAACATTTGATACTTTTGTGATAACTCATACTATTCCTTTGAAGCCTGAAGCTAGACCATTTCGGTAGAAACAATGTCCTGTCAATGCCCTGATTGAACCACTGATCTTTAAGGAAGTTTAGAAATTGCTTTCTGCAAGAATAATCTTCCTTGTATGACATTCAACATGGGTGGCTAACTTGGCTCTAGTTCATAAAAAGAATGGGGAGATCAGGTTATGTGTAGATTTCAGGAATCTGAATAGAGCTTCAGAAAAAGACAACTACCCACTCCCTTCTCTAGACGACGTCTTGCAAACTGTTAATGGGTCTCAAATGATGTCGTTCCTTGATGTTTATTCTGGGTACAATCAAGTGATCGTTAATTATGAAGATAGAATGAAGACAACCTTCACTACTAAGTGGGGAACATTTGCTTACAGAAGGATGCCATTTGGTTTGATAAACGCTGGAGCAACCTTTCAACGTGCAATGGACGTAGCATTCAAAGATTTGATTGGTAGGTGCATAATCATTTATATGGATGACCTAATAGTGTTATCTAAAGATAGACTAAACCATGCTACAGACTTGGCTAAAGTTCTTGAAAGATGTATCCAATATGGTGTTTCTCTGAATCCTAAAAAGTGTGTGTTCAGGGTTTCTGAAGGGAAACTTTTGGGACACATAATCTCAGAAAGAGG
>VDFB02075321.1:431874581-431969764 GCA_007258455.2 Sequoia sempervirens
TGGGTACCTTATTTGGCCTTGTTTTTCGAGACCCATTATGCATTCTCTTTTTAGGGTTTTTAGCTACTCCCTAAGTTCATCTCAAGGGGGGTGTTAGAGTAATCGTGCATTAGCTAACAATTTTAATTAGCCTTTAATTAATTATTAGTCTAATTTATTCTCATGCACTTAGCTAAACTTAGGATTGCATTATTAAGTTAACTAAGTGATTTTCTATGTTAACTGAAGTGAGCTATTATTAGATCATTTTGTCTCATCGCATATGATGTTGACACTTGTCTTGTTCTAATCCTTTTACCATTTAGGTTTTCTCCTATACAGTACTCACCCCCATTGTATTATCACTCTAGAGATTTACTCTCGAACTCTCAACCTTTAAGGACTTTTGTTTTCCTTGAAGATTCTTGAGGATCATTTTGTAGCTTTTTTCTTGTTGAGGAATATTACACATATTGTTTGTGAATCTCTTGTGTGGAAGGTGTCTTTGTTCATTGTTTGATCTTGTGGATCGTGGTTTTGCAATTTTTCACAATTCTAACATGGAATCTATGAATAAATATTCAACAAGCTCCCTTCGGGTTTATCTTTTCTCTAAGTATCGACTCGCGCATCGCAAGGTTTCCTCCTCAGCCTTTTTCAAAGTCTATGGCTCCCTCCACGTTTCTACTCTGCACTCCTTGAAGGTTTCCCTTCCTTCACATTTCAGAAATCCCCGCTATGCTTCCATGTGTCATTGCTACAAGCCATTTTTTATCGTTCCTTTTTGCTTCCTCATTAGGCCCCACTCAAGCACCACGTAGCTCTCATTCCCAAAGAAGTTTGGCGGTCCTCACAGTTGGCGTCTGCAATGCACTCTTTCTACGTTTCTACTCTATGCAATCTTTTAGAAAGAGGATGAAATAACGACCACAGGCAGCGAAATGCTGCCATGCTTCTTTTGCACCCAACCAATGATCGCTTTCCTTCACTTTTGGATAGAGCTCTGCATGCTTGACACGTGTCACCTTGGTGAAAGTCTTCAATGGCAAAAGATAAAGGTTCACACAAGTAGTGCTATGCTTCCACGTGTCTCTTCGGCAGGTTTTCTATTTGGGCGATGAATCAAGTGAACCAAATGTTGCGACTAGTCACCACATGTCATAATTACTTCATGGGATGATGACACTTGTCTATTTGACCTTGTTAGGACCACCGCCATCATTTGCAGGGGATGCACTTGAGCCTAGAAGGACCGAATGCTTGGTTTCGAATCTTTTCGATTGCAATGGCTTGGGGAATATACTCAATTTTGCATCATTTCTGAAGATCATGAAATCTTTTCTATTACGCCTGTGTAGGCGGTGAGAGTTTTATGCTATATATACTTCTCTTTGTTTTGAAGGAAGGGTATGGATTTTGAAGGAACACTAATTTTAGGAAAAGACACTAGGCCTTTATTACTATTTTAATTTTATTGTAAAAGACTTTCAGACTGTGCCAATTGTTCAGTCTTTTTATTCTTTCATGCTATTTCATTAAACTTTAAACTATGTTGCTATTGTCTAGATATTTCATTTGAGAACTTCTATATATATTGAATGAAATTTTGTTGATCTAGATCATGTCTAATGACTCTTCTTGGCAGTAGGAATGTATGCAATATTATTTTATGTCAATGAATGGATTATCTATGCTTTAATCTTCAGTTTCTACCTTTCTAGAACACTACAAATACCAATCAGGCCCTTAGATCTATGATTTATCATGCCTATCATTAATTATCGGTGCATCGCCTTAGATTAGACTTTATTTTATTATACTTGTTTCCTTTTCCCTTTCCAAAACCCCATTAGAGAAGAAGTTGACTTCTCTAAAAACCCAGAGGTCACTCAGTTTAGCGCAAAAGGTCCCCCATAAACTAAGTTTCCCATAAGACACTGTTACCTTGTCAAATTTTGGCATCAACAATTTGTTCTTTTTCTGGCACACCCAATGGGATAGAGCTTAAATGAATTTGCACTTTAAAAGGGTATATGAGCCATCAGCCTGTAACTAGATCCCAAACCACAAACAACCCCAGTTTACTAGTACCACCATTAGGAGTAGTATAGGTCGCAGGCCAGTTGGTAATTGTTCCGCTCCTGCCACCCGTTCCTCTAACCATGTTGCTAGCTACCAACAGAAATTACGTGGCATGGGACACCAGAAGTCCCCTAGTAGCTCCAGTAGCACCCGTTGTCTGGGGTGTTATCCCAATCTCAGCTATGAAAGTTATACCCAAGTTTACAAGAGATGGCTCAAGAACACCCGCAAAACATCTGCAAGATGTGGCAGATGTGTGTCTAGTGCATAGGATCACTGCACAGAATGTAGCTCTAAGGCTCCTCGCCGCATCTTTCAAAGGCAAGGCATTAGATTGGTACCGAACACTACCACCTAGCACTATCTGCACCTGGGATGAGCTCAGAGATCCGTTTTATGAGAGTTTTTCACATGATGGAGATCGATCCTCATTGTACCATCAACTATCTATCATAAAACAAGCTTCCCAAGAGGCTATGATGGACTTCAATCTCTGATTCCACACAAATTGGCAGAGGATCCCTGTTGCTATACGCCTGACTCCTGAGTTGGCGTTCATATTTTATCTAAATTCCATCAACCCTGACATTTCTATGATGATCAAGTCTTTGGGAGGAGCTACTTTACCTAATGCTTACAGTGTTGTCATCAAAGCCAAGAATCATTTGATAGATTGTGGAAAGTTGTCGCCTCGGCCCATCATGCTGATATTTCTTGAAATATCAATTCTTGCACAAAAATTCATGTTGACTAGTATGCCTGCAACTCCCTAGTCAATGTACACATATGTGGCAGTGCCACAAAATGTCGCCTCTACAACCGATTCTTCCAAGGATGAGATGAGCGATCTTAAAGAAATTTTGTGAACTATGGCAAATGATATAACCACCCTCAAGTAGAACCAATCAACACCTTTGAAGCTTTCCTATCAGAACTATCAAGGCGGACGGTCCTCATATCAGTAGAATTAGTACCAAGGTGGTTCTTGCACTAACCCACCAGCTCCGACAGCCAACCAAATGGTGTCGGTGCCTACTCTGCCAATGAGCACTTCACCAGGCTCTAGCAGGGAATTGACCGCGGGATAGAATAACCTCATCAATGACGTCAATCTGTGTTGCTTCCCTTGCAGTGATGCGCATAATATGCCCTGGAACTATCTGCATGGAAACTTACAACAAAAGGTGGTAGAGCAACACAGCCAAGGCACAAAGCCAGACCACAGAGATTATGTATATGCCTCACCACAAATGGAGAGTGTGGTACTTACCGTGCAGATGCAAGGGATGTCTCTAGAACAAGAATCTAACATTGCTCCTAATCACATGCTCTTCTCATGGATGGAAGAAGAAGAAACGATGTTTGCTAATTATATGTTCGTATCCAAAATACTACAAGTGCAATTTGACTATAACACTAGCTCAAAGAGGAGATTTACTGGCGAATCAACTGCTCCGCAACTAGCTAGCCCACAACCTAAAGGTGCTTTTGATCAGATACTTGGCACTTTGACTATGTCACCGCAATATTAGCCACGGAAGGAAATTATCATAACGAGAGCAAAGGAGCAGAAGCCTCCAAGTTTACCACCTTTCAATGTGGTGGAATAGTTGAAGAAATCATCTGCTAATGGGTCTCTATGGGACATTCTAGCTATCCTGGAGTAGAAGACACTATTACAGAAGGCGCTTCATATAGAGATCAGCGCAACGCCAATGGAGCAGTTAGCTAATGTAAAAGTTCTTAATCAACTATCTCCTACTAAGGTCCTTATGAACACAAAAGAATCCCCTGTCGAAGTCAGAGAAAAGTTGAAGCCTCAACCCTTCTTCTTAACTCTCATTATAGGGAAGAATTTATTACACAATGCTATGATTGATTATGGTGTTAGCACCATGGTTATGCCTAAACAAATAGTTGAAGCTTTAGGACTCAACTATGAACCTATGAAAAGGGGAGTAATGCAGCTTAATGCGAACAAAGTTGACACTATAGGTGTGATCAAGGCACTTCCTTTAACTCTATTTTCTTGCCCTAGTATCATTCTATTGCAAGACACTATCATCATAGATGTTCCTCCCATGTTCAGCCTCTATTTATCTCAAGAATTTACTTCAAAGGTGGGCAGATACTTGTCCCTGGATTGGTCACATCTGATTCTTAGAACCAAGCACAACACAAAAATGAAGATAGAATCGGAAGCGTTACACTCTGAACATGTAGTGGATGAAGCCATGATCAATTTTGAAGTCATGCATACTTCCATCACCAAGAAAGAAATGCATTACGTTGAATTATTAGAGGAGGAAAAGGTGACTGGAGACCAGAATGACCAAGAGGATGCTTTATTAAGTCAACACATGGATACTGACCCTTTCAGAAATTACCATGCTACAGGATTGGGCACCTATGTAATTTATGATGATGACCAAGTGCTCCTAAAGGTTGCTAAAGAGTTCGAAGGTGGCCAAGCACCTAAGCTGTGGACACTGTACTTTGATGGAGCAAGATGCAAAGTAGGCACCGGAGTGGGGATATGTTTGATATCCCCACAAAATGAAAAGATATTAAGGCCTTTTTGCTTCCAGTTCATTTGTTTGAACAATGAGGCCAAATATGAAGGATTAGTTCAGGGTTTAAGCCTTGTAGAGTGAATGGGCATTAAGCAATTAATGGTGTTTGTAGATTCCAAACTGGTGGTCAACCATGTCCATGGAATTTTCGTGGCAAGGAATGTCTACATGAGATCCTATCAGCATCGAGTCTAGGACCTGGTTGAGGGTTTTGAATCCTTCAACATTTAGACTGTTTCTCAAGACCAAAATGGCAACACGGATTGCATGGCAGCAATCGGATCCCAATTTGATCATCTCTCTGACCTGATACATAACAAACACTTTGTACGATTAATAGTTCGATGAGCAATTCCTGATAATGATCAAAGCTGGCAGGTGTTTGAAAGTGATGAACACATTGCTTCGTTCATCCAACAGTTGGGTGAATTTGTCGATTAGCTCCAACCAAAGATCGTAGAGGCTTATGAAGGACAAATCATGCAGCTCAAATCCAACAAGCTTCCAAAAGGATTAGTTACTCTAGAAAACTGTTTTGATTGTGATGATGCAAGAAATGATAGACAGAAGTTTGTGGTAGACAAAAGCAACTACATAGACCTTCAAGTCTCAAATGGCAGAAACCTTCGAGTCGGGAAAGATGTCTCGCACCATGATAGAGAAAGGCTCATCAATTTCTATGAGAAATATGAAGGGGTAGTGGCCTAGTCTTATGATGACCTGAAGGGATATAACCCCGACATCACCCAACACACCATCGAGTTGACAGAGGGTGCAAAACCAGTCCAACAAAAGCAGAGGCCAGTAAACCCCAAAATTGAAGCACTAATGGTGCAAGAGCTAACAAAGCTAATCGGGTCACAGATTGTATTCTCTATCAAGCATAGCATGTGGGTATCCAATCTAGTCCTAGTCCAAAAGAAGAATGGAGATATCCGCTTATGTGTGGACTTTCGAGACCTGAATAGAGCATCCCTGAAAGATCACTATATGTTGCCTTCTATGGAGACAATCCTACAAACAGTATCAGTATCATAAATGTTTTCCTTGCTTGATGGATTTTTCAGTTATAATCAAATCCAAGTTAAAAAGAAGGATCAACACAAGACCACATCCACTACAAAATGGGGAACATTTGCATATGCTAAAATTCCTTTTGGTTTATCCAATGCAAGGGTAACATTCCAGTGGGAAATGGACATCACTTTCAAATAGCTGATCAATAAGATTATCCTAATTTCTTTGGATGATCTAACTGTGTTTTCTAAGTCTAAGGATGATCATTTTCATCACTTAGAAATGGTTTTTCAGAAATTCCAAGATTTTGAGGTTTCCCTGAATCCAAAAAAATATGTATTCAGAGTTCCACAAGGCAATATATTAGGACACATGGTGTCCAAAGAAGGAGATTCAATCAACCCCAAGTGAGTGAAACCCATCAAGGAAATTCCCCTTCCGGTTAACAAGAAAGGCGTTCAGTCCTTCCTGGGCAAGGTAAATTTTGTTAGTAAGTTTGTTTCTGACTTTGTGGGAATAATTAGGCCAATCACCATGATGCTTAAAAATGATCAAGCATTCAAGTGGACAAAGGAATCCCAGGAAGCCTTTGAAAAAATTAAGGATGTTATTTCCACAACTCCAGTACTAGTTAATCCAAACTTATCTAAGGATTTTATAATGTATGCATTTAGTAGCAAGTCCAGTATTGCTACTGTCTTAACTCAAAAGGATAATGAAGGAAAAGGAGAACATCCAATGGCATTCTACTCCGGGACCCTGAAGGAATATGAGACAAATAATAATTCCGTTGAAAGGCAAGCCTTTGCAATAGTGAAGGGACTTAAAAAATTCCACCATCTAATTTCCTACAACAAAGTGATTGTCTATGTTGTGCATTCCAGTGTGCGCAAATATATCATGGAGGGAGAAATCATAAAAAAAAGAGCTAATTGGGTCACCAAGATCCTTGAATATAACATTGAGGTCAAACCCACTAAAACTGTCTGGGGAAGAGGAATGTACGAATACATAGCACATGACGAAGAGATACACGCCGAGGAAGAGCAACCAGAGCTTGTTCTGTTAAATGAGCCAAGATATGAGGGTTGTTGGCTAACAAATAGAGTGAGGTTTATGCAAATAGGAAAGTATCCACCAAGTATTTCCTCCCAAAAGAGGAGATACAATTGGCTATAGAATTGTGGATATGCGCTAGTGGAAGGGGTCCTTTTCAAAAGAAATTTCAATGGTCTCCTCCTGCGATGCGTTACTGCAGAGCAAGCAAAGAGAATCCTTCACACTTTCCACTAAATCCTGTGTGCAGGTTACTATTGGCCCACACTTTTCAATGACTCCCACTCTTTGGTAAAATCTTGCAAAGAATTCTAGTTCTTTATAGGCAGAAGGAAGAATTTTGTAATGCCTCTCAAGCCTATAGTGGCGGATGAACCGTTTGCACAATGGGGCCTGGACTTCATCGGGATGATTAATCACACTTCCAGTGTCAGGCACAAGTGGATTCTAACTGCCGCAAATTACTTCCCAATATGGACAGAGGTTATTCTGCTTAAAAATGCAATAGAGGCAGAGATAGTGGATTTCCTCGAAGAACTGGTGACAAGGTTCGGTCCTCCGAAGACTATCATTTCTGATAATGCCAAATCTTTCATAGCCGCAAAGGTATGTCACTTTCCATTAACAAATGGCATATTCCTTAAGACATCATCAAATTATTACCCATAGGGAAATGACCTAGCGGAGTCAACGAACAAGAACATAGTCTGACTCCTTAAAAGAATTGGGTCGGAGCACCAGAGAGAATGGCACAAAAACCTCTGAGTAGCACTTTGGGAAAATCGTATAACTCCTAATCAAGTCCTTAAGACTTCGCCTTACGAGTTAGTATATGGGAAAGAGGCATTGTTTCCTATATATCTATGGAGATTCCAGCACTTCAACTATTGAAATCCCTCGAGATAGAACAAAATGGCGCCATGGAGGTTCGGCTTGCTGAACTATTAGAAGTACAAGAAAAAAGGGAGAATTCCCTAATAGCCATGACAAACTGCCAGCAAGTGGTCAAGCAATGGTTTGACAAGAGGGCTTCTGACCAAGGCCTAAAGTGCGGAGACTTAGTGCTGAAATATAATGAAAGGGATGCTAAGCCAGGTCAGCATGGAAAATTTGATAGCCTATGGGAGGCCCCCTTTAAAATCATTCAGTGAAAGGAAAATAATGCTTTCAAGTTAGAAAGTATGGAACAGGAACCCTTGGGAATCTCAGTCAATGGGATTCATCTTAAACTATTCCATTAAGTGCCAAATTTTATTATTGTACATATGTGAATAATGCTTTTATTTTCTTTCCCTTTGTGTTGGTCGGTCTTTTTAGAAATTAGTTCATGTTTCAGCGGAAAGCAACCCATCATTAAAAAGAGTAGAGCAGTGGAATTTCTTTATAGAAATAATTAGGAAATACACCCATATGCAAAGGAAATATGCAAATATGCTAATGAAAAAGAACCCATACAATAGATATGCAAAAAGAAAAGAGAGTCGTGGATTTTATAAAGATATATGTCATTATATATATACTCTTTCATTTTTACATGGAAAAAATGGCTAAGAGAGAGCCATAATTCAAAAATTATATGATTATACGAGCTATTATTTTCATATATGCTATATCTATGGCCTTTTTCAGGCCTATATACAAAAACTAGAAATGGGTGGTGTTTTATTAACAGTAGAAAATAAAGAAACAATGAGGCATTTTATCCAAGAGTATGGGCAACAGTAATCAACGTATTAACAGCAGCATCTACCGCGTCTTCAATAGTAGGTACTTCAGTAGCAGACGTAGAATCATTTGGAGCAACCATTAGTGGAGGGAACACCAAGTTCCTGAAGTCAGTGTACCAATCAATGTTGTAGAATGGCACTACATTGTAGCTGCGGAATAGAAAGTGCAAGGCCTGGGTAACCCTCTATTGATGATCGTCATGTGTCTAGAGGTAGAATCCACAAAGGAATGGCAACCATACAATGACCACTTCTTCCTCAATGTAACACTAGAGGTCACTGCTTATTGGCAGGCCTACCCCATATGCAGCGTGAGTGATGACCTCACCTAGACCATTCAAGTACTTTTTCAAAAAAAAATCCTTGACCAACTTCAGAATTATAGGTCAGGGGATACCAATGTCTAACACTGACACAACAAAGTGCAAGCAAATATTGGTGTTTACACGGTATTTGTCCTCATACTCTATGCAGTCCCTACCCAGAACCCATTTTATGGTTATCAAAACCAAGGAGTGTTTATTTTTTGTCATCCTTTTCAAGTGCCTAGTGGAAATCTCTCCCAAAAAAGTTGTATGTGACTTGTAAGAAACTAGCCTAATGGGAGTGTCCATGGTACTGACACAATGCTACTACCTTCTAACTACTCCTGAAACTTTCCTACCACCTAGCCTATGAGAAAACTCGATTACTAAAGCTAAATACTATGCTAATAACCTATTGCTAAAATTTTCCCAAATGCTAAGTGTGATTTCCTCACTACTTAGCGGCCTATTTATAGAAAAAATTAGAAAAAGCATGCTAATCCGTTTCAAGAAAACGTGATGAAAACCAAATGCCCAACTTGAAAGGAATTCTTGTGCTTGCTAGCATTTCCTAACTGGTTACATCTGCAGAAGTATGGCTCAATGTGTGCTAAGTTAATAAGAGCTAATTAATTAACTTTAAAATGGTGGCATTCGTCGATAGTAAGTTGCACGGTCCGTAGGCTATTGTGTCACCTCACAGGCATTTCCCAAAGCCCAAGGTAGGATTCATATCTTTTTAGGTGGTGGTCATTTGCTTTGGCTTAATCATTATGTTTGAGATATTAATTGTCAGCACATACTAATGCAAGGCTAGAGGGAAAATTGTCAGTTCAAGTTTCAAGGAAATTACAGCGTATCACATAGTTGCCAAACGCAATAATGAATTCTTGCCACTTCAAAATGGCAATTAATTCATTCTTGCATGAGCCAAGGAATTAATGGTACATTTTGAATTAAATGCAAAAAGCCTACTTTCTTCTACCACCTTGAGAAAAGATAGCTAAAATATTGCATGAAAAGGCTTTTAATGCTTGATGTCTTTTGAGATACACCAAGCCAAGTGAAGAGAAGTTTTCAACATACCCAGAGCCAAGTAAAATTACAAAGAATTCAAAACCTGCAAAAGCTTTCATCTGAAGGAAAAATGTCAAAGAGTTCATCACAGCAAATTCAAGAGGAGATTGGCCAAGATTTTCTTAATGCTATACGATCGTCAAGAGATGTGTATATCTATGAAGAGTTATCATATGCTACACCTGGTATAACAAGCAAGCCGAAGAGGGAAAATACAATATAGCTGGATAGACCCAAATATTACAGAAACCAGAAAAAGGTTGAAGAGAAATGGGATAATATTCATGACCCACGCCTTGCAAAAAACCCTAAAACCTTAAGAGAAGCAGCCTATGCAAGGATGAGGTCACCTAAGGGAGACACATCGACAGCAAAAAAAGGTTTGGTACAGTGGTCTTTCACAATACATGGTCCCACTGGTACATTATTTCCCAGAGATAGTTGATGCCGCCAGTCAACATTATAACCCTAGCACCTACTACAACAAGGGTTGAACCTTAAGTGTTCACATCAGCCCACAAGCCATTTGTCATATGCTATGTATCCTAGACCCAAGTACTAGAAAGGAGAAAATTGATTCCTTCTCTCCTACTAAAGGAGAAAAAGTGTGGAAGGCGATGAAAAAGAGCTCAGATTTCCTGATGGAGGAAATTGGTAGGAAGGGGATCCTAGGTGATAGGCTATCGAGTATCATGTTGCCGCATGGTTCATTTCGTGAGGATTTGCAAGATGCCTCATCAATGCTAGCATTTGTGTGTGGTTAGGACTCTGACAAGATGGTGGAAGCCTTTCAATTAGGGTCGGCTTTCCAATTCTGCAAACAGCACAATACATTATGGTATGATTTCGCCAAATTCCTAGTGGAGGAAATGATACGGAAAATAAAAAATTACCCAGTGGAAGGAAGGTTTAGATTTCTCTCCTTCCTGGTTCACATGTTCCTGCATCAAAACCCTGATTTCTTCCACAAATATTTTGAATTATTGATTTTTGATGAGGAGCAAAAGAGGAAGCCAGTATCCACATGGACACCCTTTCTTTCCTTGACATATGATTGCTATACATTTTTGGATTATTTTATAACTTTGGTCTTGCAATATTTACAAGGAGGAGGTGACAGTCCGGCTCAACATAGATCAAACCAGATATATTCAAAGTTTCACTCCTACTTGTGACTGATTCTTTGGAGTGGATTTCATAATTCTTCGAATGCGGGGCTTCATCGGTCAACCTTTCCTACTCTCGACCTGCATCACAAATAGAGTGCTCACACTTGAAATGTATCAATAGGTATGTATCATTGATTATACCTTTTGTAGCAGCCCAAGTGTCAAGAAGAAAGGATTCTTCACTTGTCCGAAGAATTTCAAAACGGTGACTCTGTTAAAGAAGCAATCAAATTAGCTATTGTAAGATAAATTGGCTCATTTAGGTTTGGTTTTGGTATGTAATAAATGGGATTATATCCCTTTCAATGGCCTATCAGAGTTGCACGTGAAGGCTACTCATGTTCCTCAACCCTACTGGGAAAAGAGGTGCAACCCACAAGCGGACAAGGATGAATTTTTTGTTGAACTAGCACATGTTCCCACACAGGATAACAGAGAGCCATGGCACAAGTTTTACTTTTCTATGGTGATGGCTAAGGATAATGTCCAGATGGAATGCACCATGTACAACTAGTTGCAAAAGGATGAGGAATGGACTGATGAGAAGATAGAAGCTTTCTAGAAATATCGCCAGGAGACTAGGCAATTGACTGCCCCTTATGAGAGTTTGAAGGAGGACAAAGAATTTGAAAAATGGTGGGATGAGGAGCATCCTAGCCCTAACTCTAGCACCAATAAAGGTGATGACCCAAAAGGTGAGTCCAAAGAATAAGAAGAGGAAGAGGTGGCTACTTTCGCATCCTTCGCACCACTAGAGAGAAGCTCTGGACAGCCCACCTATATAGCCACAAATGTGCAGTTTAATGTATCTAGGGCTTCACATACACTCACTTGGGCCGCTAAGGTAGCTAGAGTACTACAGCAGTAGCTGGAAATGACTTTCGAGGCTGGGGAAACCCCACCTGCAAAGCAACAACGTACGAAGACCATTATCAAAGAGATTTCGCAAGAACTCACTGGAGGATAGGTGTTTGTAGCTAGCCAGGAGATTAATGCAGAGGAAGAGTCACTAATGATTCTGAAGCCACCATCAACTAGCCAACAAGTAAATTTTGCTCCTTCTTCTCTTACTTCTCGATCCTTGGTATCATCTACTATCTCTGCGGCAATCCTCGCCATGAGTGTTGGCCCTTAGTTTCCCACCTTTGATCCAACACATGTGAGAGGTTTCATCCAGTTCTCACAAATCACTCCACCTGCCTTTACTCCTCCATGAACCCTTACGCCAATTGTTGCTGCTCAGGCCCTCCTTGCCTCACTTTCCAAATGTGTACCCTCTGCTAGCACCCCTACTTCCACTATTGTTGCAAATCCTCCCCTTCCCTCATAGCAAGCTGACTCCACTATGACAACTCCTTCACTGTTCCATCCCATGAGTCCTCCCACTAGTTCACCAATTGAGCATCTCAAGTGGCTATCCCTCCTGCTAGTTCTCAAACCAGGCTTTGGAATGTGCCTCCCTTCTCCCCGCAAACTATCACTCTCCAAAAAAAGAAAATGTCTGGGCCTATCAAAATCACCTATCCATATGCCCTTCCTTTTGGTGCTCCTTTCGCAGGTGGGCTAGTTTCGTCTCCAACCCAATTCATGGCACAAATTGATTGCAGAAGGAAAGCACACACAAATAGAATGTAAAAGCGCAAGGAAAAGGATGATAGTACTTCTACTAAGCTAAAAATGCAAACTCTCTATGATGAGGCCCAATAAGAGCTAAAGTTTGCAACCATGTACCCGACGGTAACCAAGCCACACAGGGAGATGTGTCCAGAAGACTATGAAATATATGTGGTAGAGCTTGACATGAAGGTGGCCCGACCATAGGATAAGGTTGATCTTATGGAGGAAACATAATAGGTGGTCACCTCCAACTTCCTTAAAATTGGTCGCCAACTGAAGAAAAGAGATGAGCAGCTTAAATTAATAAAGGAAAACGCTAGCTTTTTAAAGAAAAAGGAGAAATCCCTAGAAGCATATGTTGCACGTTTGATAGAAAGGGCACTGGCAGCAGAGAATGAAAGAAATAGACTTCAAGGAGAACTTTTGAGGGTTCAGACTATCAACCCTACTATGGTTAATGAGCTACGTACTAAGAATCTAGAGGCAGAGCAAAATTTATAGCTAAGGAACAAGGAGCTGGAGCGGCTATGCATTGAATATAATCAAGGGATAGCACAAAAGAATGAAGCTTTAGAGCATCAGGAAGCTCAATATGAGTAGAAATTACAAGAAAAAGATGTCAAGTTTAAGAACCAAAAGGCCCAATTAGAAAAGGAACTTCAGGAGACAAAGTCATCTCTTGATATGCACTTGGAAAATCACTCCCAAGCCGAGGAAAACTAGCATAAAGAGATGAGCAGCTCCACAGCGCAACTAGTGCCCAAAAAAAGAAAAAGTGTAGAGTTGGCTGAGGCCATTAACTCAAAGGACGTGGAGATTACTTCTCTTAAAAACTCTCTCCTTTCCTCCCCTGCACAGCTGGATATTATTCCATTGGTTAGGCAGTTGTACATTTCTCATTGGGAAAAAATTAAAACTTTTTGCCTAGCACTACAGCCCACCCTCTGTTTCATCCCCAAAGCATCAAGAATGAGCCAAGAGGCTCATTATACAATTGAGTAATTCCCACAATTTATCTTGGAAAAGGTTCTAGAAGCAAAGGATCTGCTCACCGAGCTATATTTGGTCTCTAATGAGGACCTTGCCAAGGCAGGAATTGAAGATCAGGATGCTACTACCTAGATGGAAAACAAGTTTATTCATTACCACTCTGCTTCCAATGCACTAAAGTGGTTGTTGCTACTCTGAACAATACAATAGACAATATGTGAGAGAGTTTCTCTAGATTAAATGGGATGGGTTTGCCATCTTTGTTCCTTGAAGATGGCTCAATTGCTATGGCCGAGAAAATCGTAGAAAGAATAGAGGAGAAGGAAAATGATCTGGATGCTTTCAGGAATTTTAGTCATCCTCCTATTGTAGCAGACATTGAAGGAGTCATTCATCCACTTGAACAGCTACTATTCCATTGTGAAGCAGGGGTTGGCTTACCTGATGCACTATCTCATAAGGAAACGATTGACCTAGGCAGAGCACATGAGAATTTGTGAAACATAGTAAGGCCATCCGAGAATGAATGGTCACCTTTGTAGGTGGCTCTTTCTAAACTCTAACTCTTCCATCTGGTGAATGGCTCTTTGGTCTGTAAACTAGAGAAATTTGGGTTCTCCATTCCTCAAGTGAAACGCCCCTGGTAGTTGCCAAAAGCTATGAATAATATTCAACAAGCTCCCTTCGAGTTTATCTTTTCTCTAAGTATCACCTTGCACATCACAAGGTTTCCTCCTCGGCCTTTTTATCAAAGTCTACAGATCCCTCCACATGTCTAATCTGCACTCCCTAGAGGTTTCCCTTCCCTCACATTTTCAAAATCCCCACTATGCTTCAATGTGTCATAGCTGCGGGCCATTTTTTATCATTCCTTTTTGCTTCCTCATCAGGCCCCATTTAAGTGCCATGTAGCTCTCATTTCCAAAGAATTTTGGTGGGCCCCACAGTCAGCGTTTGTAATGCACTCTTACTATGTGTCTATTTTGTGCAATATTTTGGCAAGAGGATGAAATAATGACTGCAGGTATCGAAATGCTGCCATGCATCTCTTTTGCACCCAACCAATGATCACTTTCCTCCACTTTTGGATAGAGCTTTGCACACTTGACACATGTCACCTTGGTGCAAGTCTTCAACAGTGAAAGATAAAGGTTCACACAGGCAGCGCTATGCTTCCACGTGTCTCTTCGGTGGGTTTCATATTCATGCGATGAATCAAGTGAACCAAATGTTGTGATTGGCCACCGCATGTCATAATTACTTCATGGAATGATGACACTTGTCTATTTGACCTTGCCAAGACCACTGCCATCATTTGCAAGGGATGCACCTAAGCCTAGAAGGACCAGATGATTGGTTTCAAATCTTTTCTGTTGCAATAGCTTGGGGAATATACTCAATTTTGCATCATTGTAGGAGATCGCGAAATCCTTTTTGTTATGCCTCTGCAAGTGGTGGGAGTTTTCTGCTTTATATACTTCTCTCTATTTTGAAGGAAGGGTCCAAATTTTGAAGGAACACTAATTTTAAGAAAAGACACCAGGCCTTTATTACTATTTTATTTTTATTGCAAAAGACTTTCAGACTGTGCCAATTGTTTGGCCTTTTTGTTCTTTCATGTTATTTGATTAAACTTTAAACTACACTGCTATTGTCTAGATATTTCATTTGAGAACTTCTATATATATTGAATGCAAGTTTTCTGATCTAGATCATGTCTAATGACTCTTCTTGGCAGTAGGAATGTATGCAATGTAATTTTATGTCAATGAATGAATTATCTATTTTTTAATCTTCAGTTTCTACCTTTTTGGAACACTACAAATACCAATCAGGCCCTTAGATCTATGACTTATCATGCCTATCATTAACTCTTGGTGCATCACCTTAGGTTAGACTTTATTTTATTATATATGTTTCATTTTCCCTTTCCAAAACCCCATTATAGAAGAAGTCGGCTTCTCTAAAAACCTAGAAGTCACTTAGTTTAGTGCAAAAGGTCCCCCATAAACTGAGTTTCCCATAAGACACTGTTACCTTGTCAAATTTTGGCATCAACAGTATCAAAACGTGGATTCATTGAACCCCTTCTCGATTTATGAGGTATTTTCTCCAACTAGAGTTACAAGAGCAAATTTGAAATCTTCTTTGTTGTTTTTTCTTTTTTTAACTTTTTTTCCTTCTTTTGGTTTTTTTACTTTTTTAAAGCAAAACAAAAATAAAAATCCACCACCCCAGGGTCATATGGGCAACTAGTACCCAGCCCTTGGGGGGCTAATTTTTTCTTTTGTTTTTTTGCAAAATAAGCAAAATTGGGAAAAGGGTCATAACTTTTCGCTCGTATGTTAGTTTTTTTGCAAACAATATATTATCAGAAAGCTAGTTTTGAGCACTATCCAATAGTACTAGTTTTTTTTTCATATTCTATTGCTACTATATTCTACAACCTGTTGAGGTCAAAGGTGTTGTTTTTAGTCCCTAGCTCATAACTTTTGACAAGATAAATTGTCATTTTGGTGTATAATTTTTAAGGATTTTGTACATCCTATTGTGCCTTTTGTATTCACACTATGATATAAAGTACCATGGGGGGTTGATGTTTTCCTTTGGTTTTCCATCACACCTTTTTCAAGTGAGTTTCCCTTCCATGACAGTAGTGAATCCCAATGATTCTTGCCTCATGCGTTTGTGCCTTAGTTTGCACACCCATTTATTTGTAGGTTGCTCCTACATACACTTCTTGGTTTCACATAGTTTCAATGTACCTATCTTGGCTCTCCCTTTTCATCATTATCGAGGGGTTTCTATTTTTGGTGCTAATGCTTCCTTGGTTTCACATTGGAGTGATCTACATATCTATTTCTTGTTCCTGTGTACTTTCAGACACAGTGTACATCAATGGCAAGTTACATGCATTTCAGTGAGATGAATCATTTAACATATGGAAACTTTTGCATTCCTATTTTTGGAGGTTCTTCATTTCAAGACTATATCAATCATCATTTGAGAGTAGTCTACAGCTTCTTCATGCTTCAGTTATGTTCTACATGTTCCTCTTTTATAGGATATTATTTGGTTGGAGGCTTCGAGCAGTCCTTCACATCCTAATTTAAAGGCTTCTTTAGTCCTTCATTTGCCTTTCTCTCTTTTGGAAAGGATTTTTTCTCCCACAGTGGTTTTTGCATTTTCTCCAATTTTAAGAGATCTTTTGTTTATAGATGGGTACCTTATTTGGCCTTGTTTGTCGAGACCCATCATGCATTCTCTTTTAGGGTTTTTAGCTACTCCCTAAGTTCATCTTAAGGGGGGTGTTAGAGTAATTGTGCATTAGCTAATAATTAATTACTAGTCTAATTTATTCTCATGCACTTTGTTGGTTATTTTTTAAGAACCAAGATGATCTTCAAAGAAGCCTATGGAATTTCCAATTCCAATCCTTAGCAACTTGAAGGGATTGGCCAATGAATGAGTGAAAGTAACAATGCTTTCCTCCTACACTTCAAGCTCTGTAGGACCTAGGAGGGTGATCCCACAATTGTACCTAAAGACTTATGCACTTCATGACCAGATACATTGTAAATAATAGATGAACTCTCATATTATAGCTCAATAAATGGAATATTTCCAAAAGTTGGCTACTCCTTTACAACACTCAAACATGAAAAAATAACAATTGTAGTTCATTTTAAAGTTTGTACCTTATAAATTTGATTTGATGTTGAATGACCAAGAAGATATATCATGAATACAAAACTCAGATCGGTGCCTTAATCTAGGAAACGGAGTCAATCTCAACACAGATATAATTTGACAATAGATTAATACATAGCAACATGAAGCTTTGAAAACGTTGCATTACAACACTGCATCATTGTATCCCAAACCATAACTTCTTATAAAGACCCTTATACTCAAATTTCATGAACCTATAGCTTCATCCAAGCAATTTCATTAATTCTTTGAATTAAAAACAAGGATAGAACCACACATCCATTGGAAATCAATGAAGACTAACAAAACAACCCTTGATCATTTTATTAATTTTTCATGAAATGAATACACCGAGAGAGAAATGGATTTGAATTTGCACCATTTTCTATTCAATTTCTCATACTGCTATTGAAAATTACATAGGCATATCAACTAGACTCAAAACCTAAGACAAAAACTCTGAACTATTCTCTGTATTCTCATTACAAAAAATTACTGTGATCAATCAATAACATGTCTATTTTGTCATGAATTCCTTCTTATAGAAATGAAGGAGAAAACAAGCTTTGGTCCAAAATGTACGCATGTCCTATTCTTATTGGACTGATACAACAGGTATTCCCAATGCAGTTATATCTGCAATTCAAAGGGAGGGAATATCACATGGGACAAAAACCATTTACATTTGTTGATGAATATCTTGTCTCGCCTTCCAAAATACACTTTTTAGTTGTTGCAGTAATATACCCATGTGCTTTCAAAATTATGTCCACTTACACCAAGCTTGAAAGAATAAAAGCATAAAATGAAGAAAGAGAAAAAGGACAAATCACCTACACATGTGCATCCCTGTCATCAATTCCAAACTAGAGAGAATACAATATTTTTTCATTACTTTATCAAAGGCCTAATCTGTATAATTTCTAGCCCATGTATTGTATTTTCCCAACTGTTACTCTCCATTGTTGCAGACTTGAGACCAAAATTGTACTAACCACCTTGCAGCAGCAGCTTAATCCTCCAAGATATTAAGATATTTATCCTTCCATGACTAAAATTCCTCTTCTAAGAAACAATTGAATGCAATGACACTATCAGCCTTTGTTTTGTATGGAGCATACTTGGTTACCACCTAGTTGGCTTCCTTATCATATTCCTCCAAGACCATTCCTGCTTGGGTAAGCATATCCATATTATTCTTTAGAATTTTCATATCAATTCCTTCACAAATTAGAGTTGCTTGCTTTGCAATTATACTATTTTCCTGCCCTTTCCAATTTCCCAAAGATTTGATTTCACCATTTTCCTTCAAGATGTCAGGAAGGAGGCCAAAATTCATTTCATCAAATCCTCTGACCAACTCCCTTATTTTTTCCTCCAAAGGCTCAATCTTTCCTTAGAATTCTTGAATTTCATTCACAATTCTAAGGGTAGGTTGGATGTTATCTGGATTTTTTATAGCATGCTTGGATCCTCCTACTATTAGCCTTAAATCTTGGAGTCTAGGAATCCATTTTCAATAAGTGGAATAGCCACTTCTTTGTCTCTATCAAAATTTCTCACAACATCAAACATGGAAGAATAATTAGCATGGATGCTAATCAGTCTTATATCAATTCCTTTATTTAGGTGCTCCAGTACAGATAATACAATCTTTAAATTGCTAACAAAGACCATTCTTTCATGTTGATCGCACCTTTCTTCATGTCTTCAGCTTCTCAAGCAATTCTTCCTTACTAATTTCCTATGTCTGCTATGCCTCTAATATACTTGGTTCCTCAACTACTAAGGGCACATTTCCCATGTTATAAGGCACAACTGCCGATGAAGTACCTATGGGAGGAGTAAGGGTAGAAGGTGATTGTTCTTATGGCAAAGAGGGAAAGGTAGAGTATGTTTGGATTGGTAGACTTGTTTGCATATTTTTCATTTTCTCTTTCAACAATGCTACCCTTTGCCATATTCAACAAACAAATCAGTGTACATCTTTCTAAACTTCTCCTTCTTTGCTATGAAAAATTCTACGGTTTCCTTTGTGAATTGGGAAACATTTACTGACATGGTGGGAGCTTCAATTGCAGAGGTGTTAGATACCCTCTTTATAATTATCCCTCCTCTGTAGTCTACAAATGGTTCTACAACTTCTGGCTTTTTTGTATTTGGGGCTAGAGCCCAAATAGCCAAAGTATCCCACTGCACACTAAAGGAAAACCCTTGTAATGCAATTGTTGCTTCCTCAAAATTTTATGAAGGCTTGTCATGCCTCCTTACTGTGTCAAAGGCTATGGCGAAGACTAGGTCCCATTCTAGTAATAGGAGAATACCATTATTTCTTACCAGTTCCTTACCCTCTTGTGTTTTTATGCCCTGGAAACTTTCTTTCATATCCCTCATGACCTAAACCTAAATAGATCAGGCAATTCTAGGTGTAGACTCCTCTTCTTGGAAACATTATTGACATATTCATCTTTCTTCTCTCTCCAAGCGAATTCCATGAAGGCTAATGAATTGAAAAAATATTCATCATCCATGAACTATTTATAGGCCTCTTCTTTGACATCATTAGTTTTGTTCATGCCAATTAGGTCTACCTTACTCGATCTAAGGACCATTTTTTGTGGTACCATCTCCCTAGGGGGAGAAGGCATACCCTGCTACATCTCTTCCTTAGTAACCAACATTTCATCTTCAAAGTCCTCATCATAATCCACTAGGCCTCTTGATTCAACCTTTTGTCTCTTTGGGGTGGTTTCCTTGGTGGTGATGATTGCCTTGGTGGTGAATCAATGTCAACAATCACAGGATCAGTTGACCTTGGGGGAGACATAGGTGGCATTTCACGTGCTAGTGAAGGGATTTTTAGCTCCTCTTGTTGAGAAGAGGTAGTCATTGTTTTCTTTTCCTTCACCCTATCCTTCCTCCTTTTGAATACAATTACTTTCTTGGGGGGTTGGTAGGTCGGCCTCTCTTCCATCATAGGGGTTTCCCCTTCACCTTTCTCTTCTACTACAATATCCTTCCCTTTGTCTTGGACTAGCCTTTTTCCTTTCAACTGCCCAACCACTTGTTCAAAATTCTGAAAAACATATATTCAATTCTTTAAATTTCATCCTTTATGTCTCTAAGAGCCAAGAATTGTGGGTCCTTAGATTACATCTCCCTTTCTAATTTATCGAAAGCAATCCATTTCATCTTTCTATCATCTTGTTTCTAGAATTAAAAAATATTCCTTATTGCATCCTCTGAAAAATAGAAATTATAGATAAATTGGGAGCTTCTGATTCTTGCTTTTAGTCATGCCATGAATCCCTTATTGGTGTAATTAATTATTTAATTACACTTGTATAAGTTTACTTAGGTAATATTTTAATTCCTAAGTTAATATTTGTCATCCTTATCTTGTTGAGCTATCTTTTTTCTCAAGATAAGATTAGGGTTATGCATACTTTCTTTTATAAAGCAAATCATCTCATGTAATTATTGAATTCCTGAATAATATTATTTGCACATCTTCATGCAAAGCTCTTGGTTTTTCTATTTTTCTCTTATGTGGAAGGCTTTTCTGGTTTGCATGTATGATCTTGGTTTCTAACATGGTATCAAAGCCTCAATTTTCAGCCCCGTCTCATCTTTTTTGGAGAAATACATCAGTTCACACTTCAAATTGGGAGTTTATGGTTATTGACCCACATTGGTTCAGATCCATCTCAGTTTGAGGGCCATGTTTTTATGGTAAATGTTTCAGAGTCTTTATGGTACTTGTTCCCATGGAAGATTTTTAGTCTCAGTTTGGCATCAGCATCGAGATACACGGTTTCTATATTTTTTCATCATATCATCTATTGTTGCTTCATAGATTCCAGGGTTGTTCCAGTTTGTGAGTTTTCCAATGTTCCATGGCATCGGGTCTGTTGTTGCATTATTTTGATTCTGCCTGAGTCCTTCAGTGACTCTCATTTGGTTTCTTGAAGACAGAAGTATATTTCCTTGCTTGTCAAATTGTAATTCCAATGTTACTCCATAGTGTTCTTCCAGTGCTTCTCTACAACAGTCCTCTCATTGTAGGGGGGGTTTTTTCCCATTGGGTTTTCCTTCTCTACCTCATTATTGCATTTGTACATGGGTACCTGATCAGGCCTTATTGTCAGGAACCATTCATGCTCTCTTGCATTCATCTTAGTTTTAGGTGCATGCTTTTTTAGTCTCCCTAAGTTGCACTTATGGGGGGTGTTGGTGTAATTAATTATTTAATTACACTTGCATAAGTTTACTTAGGTAATATTTTAATTCCTAAGTTAATATTTTTCATCCTTATCTTGTTGAGCTATCTTTTTTCTCAAAATAAGATTAGGGTTATGCATACTGTTGTGCAATTTTTGCACACACACCCTGCTGAAAGCAGGGACCCTCTTTTGCTTTCATTCTTGGTGTTTTGGCCTTTTTATTTTTAGGATTTGGTTGCCTTTGCATATGCATTAATGATTATTTTACTCATGCAAATTTCTCTATTTAAGAAACACTTTGAAAATCTTGTGTTCTAGAAGTCATTTCGGGTTTTTCCCTGTTTTCAGGAAACTTCTCTCTAGGTGGAATTCCCCGAGCGCCTTGAAAACCTGACGGAGGTTGCTTTACATTATTTTTGGAAATTCTAGAACTTCATGAAATTTCGTCTTCCTTGGATTTTCCTATAATTTTGTCATGCCTTCGAGTTCCCGAGCCTGTTGTCTTTTCAACGCATTTATGTCTCCTATACAATCTTGCAGTTGGCTTTTATTGGATTTAATTACGCTTTATGATGAGAATTTTGTGTCATTTTCCTTGTTATGAGATTTGAGGAGTTGGGTTTTGAGTTGCTCTTGTTGGATTGTGCGTTTGAGATTGTGGTCGATCATTGCAGTAGGGTTTTTTGGTGACCGCTTGCATTCTGCTCGGACTTCAAGGTTTCTTTCCAATCACTACTTTTTCAATTTATTTTCTCTCATGGTATGTACATGTTTCCTCCTCTTTTGAATGAATTGAATTTTCTTAAGGGTTTTTGTGTGTGTATGCTTTGAATCGAGATTTTTGACATGGTAGAGTCTGGTAATGGGGCTAGGGTTTCTGGTTTCGAGTTCAATGCTCTTCCCTGTAACTCATGTTGCCTTTCCTTTTGCAAGACTATGATTCAACGAGGTTAACCATTGCTATGTTTGATTCTTAATTTAATTTTGTGCTTTCCTATGTCGAGTTCTAGTTTGACCTAGAAATCCCCGACCTTTGATGAAATCACGTCCTAGGTGAATTGAAACCTTTCATTTATAATCCAAATTTGATAATCGCCCTATCTTAGTTGGCTCGTGGGAGAATTCATGTGAAGAATAGTAGAAATGAAAAAGGTGAGTTGATCTAAATTGTGTTGTCATGGTGTTTTCTTTAGGGTTTCCCTTGAAATCATTCCTCATATTGATTGGATCTCATTTGGATAGGTTGGAAGACTAGATTATCCATCTTGCACTTTGAGTGAACTAAATCCAAAGGTGAATTCCCAACTACCTAATCATTTAATCAATCTAAGTGAAATCCTAACGAAGTCAAACATTTTGGGTTTTCGATCATCCCACGGATTTTCCTTGCTTTAGGAATTTCCCGGCTTTCCATCACTTTATCGATTTCCAAAAAACATCCTTAAAATGTGAAAATTACATTCACTTCACTAAATTTTGTTTCCTCAGGATTTTACAAAAATTTCTTTGTCCCTTCATTTTCCCCGAGTTCGTAAACTATTGCCATTTTCGCAGATTTTTGTCCTTGGCGGAATTCTCTGAAACCTTATTAAAAATGAAGAATTGAGAGATAGTATGATCTATCAGTTGATGATTGTGCATTACATGATTGATTTGAGTTATTTAAAGATATTTCATGTTGTTTCTTAGCTGATGAAAGTTGATTAAATGATTGATTGGAAGTTTTTGTGTTCTTTTCCCTTAATTCCATCTGGCCTGGAATTTCCTGAAATTCCTCTCCGGCCAAAATTCCGTGAGAGGACTAAAATTTTGATCTTTCAAGAAAGTAATCTTTATGGGATTTTAAGGATTTTGTTCATTATGGGACTTGTATTAAGGATGAATATATCGTTTATGATGGATCTTTACTATGGTCTCTTTATTGAATACAGGCGGAATCAAGTCAAGATGTTGCTGGAAGGACAGGATAATGGATCCAAGTGTTGAGGGGTCTGCTATATCCGAGGCATAAAGGATTAAAATGGATATAAAGAGTAGAATCCAGGAGAGCAAGTTGACTTCCATTTGGTCTGAGGTTACCGATACAAATGTTGGGCTCTGGGATTATAAATAATTTAAGACAAGTATGGCAGCTCAAAACCTCCCTCTGTTGGCCAGAAGGATATTAGAATAAGGGTTGGCACATGTAGTTGGATTCCCTCCTATAGTTTAGTGTTATGATTTGGTGCTTGAATGTGCCAAGCATTATGACAGGGGCATGCAAAGGATAGTTGGTCCTCAAGGAAGAATTGTGGCAAATCTTAACCCTATGTCTATAGCCCAGACCTTTGACATGATCGACAGGTCTCATGTAGTGGATTTTGATATGGACATAGTGAAGAAATACTATGATGAAGATGCCATCAAATCCTAGTAGGTTATCAATTCTTGGCTGGAGAAACCCAAGTCCCACTTCTCCAAGCTACCCAAGCAGTTATTCAAAGCTAAGTTTAAGAAGGAATACTATGATGCTATCACACTCCTTAGTAGGGTAGTGGGATTGAAGAGTGTAGGAGTATTTGAAAATTGGATGTTCCATGTCATTGTAAGGATGGGGAAGAATATTGACTACCATTGGGCAAGCATTATAAGTGCAATGATACATGAACAAATGTGCAATGTCTTGTAGACAAAGACCTTCACAATGACCTCTTACATGGTTTATGCACTTTCTAGGTTCCATCCATACAAAGGGCTAAGCACAAGGGGTGTGTTTGGGCATGATTTGATTTATGAGGTATACCCACAATTGTACTTGGGTGGAAAAAGTTATAGGAGGGTGAATGATGCATTCACCAGGTACATCACCAGGCTATTGCAAGGTGTAGAGAATGTTCGGATCTCAAATAATGCTAAGGAATTAATCAAGAGATTTGGAGCTTGGTTTATCTAGTTCCCTACCTTTACATATATCAAGATAGATGGTTTTCGTAGGGCTCTGTACAGACTCCCTAGATATCCCACAAATCATATTATACTTCTAGAGGTCACAAGGAAGATCTGTGACTTTGATGTAATTTTCAAGAAGGATAAACATAAGACTAGATTTGGTGGTGATTTTCCTTTGAGGATAGGAAGTGGTGAGGCATGCCCCTCTATTAATTCGGTCCATGCTTCTAAAGAGGAAATGAGTACTCTAGGTCTATCTTTCCATTCCAATAGATCCATATTTGATAAAATTGGTGAGGCACAGAAGAAAGCCAGTAGGGAATATAGTCATAAGGATGATATAGAACATTAGTGGTCCAACAGGAGTGATGAATTTTAAATTAGAAAGAAGTTCTCTAGGTTACCAGTAAATTTAGTCAGGCTATACAACATAAAGGCCATTCCAGATCAGGTTGGAGACAATGGAGATTTGATTCAGGGCCATGACTATGAAGCTATGAAAGACAAACCAGTTGGAGAAATAGACTGGTTGGAGGAAGAGAAAATAGAATTGGAATATATCATGACTCCAGTGATTAAGTACACTAAATTTTGGCTCAAGCACAAGATGTGGGAGTTGGAAAGTGAGGGTCTGCAGTGCACCTATGATCTAATGGGAGACTTGGAGTCTCATTCCACCTCTGAAGAGTCAACTGAGCAGGACCCTAAAGGTAAGGCTAAGGTGATCTCTCCTTTCAAGATAAAGATTAAAGACTCTCAGGTGGAAGGGGTAGAGGATGCAAAGAAGCAAAGAAAACCAATTGCTAAGAAGAGGAAACACATTTCAAAAACAAAGAAATCTGCAAAATATGAAACTGAGAAAGAAGATAAAGAGGGTAGTGTTTCTATGCCTAAAAGAAGAATAATAGTGAGATTATCATAGAAGGAGAAATATTCCTCTAAGGTAGGAGATGAAGTTGACCCACCAGTAGTAAATGTAGAAAGTTCGAAAGAGAAGACACAGGTGTACATAAGAAGATCAATAACTCCATCTCCCAAGGATGATGTGCAAAAGAAAAGTGCTCCCATAGTTGTTCCTGCCACTGAGCATGATAATCTTCCTCCTTCTCATGAGACTCACAATGTACCAGGTGAATCCAAAAATGCAAAGGATTACCAAGATCAAGGAGGAGAAGAGTTCCAAGAGGGTGAACTCTACAATGATGAAGCAAAAATAGAGAGGGTATTACAGTCTCCTCTGGTGAATTATGATGATTCACCTATAGAAAATGAAGAGGATAGACCTCCTCAAAGAGAGGAAATTCCAATAATGACTCCTTCACCATTACATGAAGAAGAGGAGCATGATAAAGAAAAATAAAATAAAGTTGAAGAGATTCCTGAAAAACAAGATTTGAATGAAGATATACCCAAGGTTCAACAGGATGAGGTTGGACAAAGTAATGCACCATCGGATTCCACTGTTACAAGTTGGTTGGACAAGGAGCTAAAGAGTAAAAAAAATTTGGTAGATGATACTCCTCCCAACTGGGATGAATTACAGGTAAATATAGGAAAGGGAAAAAAAAAGAAGAAAGCCAAGGTTATCTCTAGGATCGAGAGAGATGAAGCAAATAATAGGGTGGTTCACATTGCTACTCTTGCTCTGGATAAGAATAAGGATGATGTGACTGGTAGTGATTACAATGTACAAACTATCAACTTAGGGCCTACTTCAATGGAACGGGAAATTGAAGAATATGAAGGCTCTAGTGTTGTAATCTTGGGTAGATTGAGGAAAGAGGTGCAGACCAAGCAAGAATTAAAGAAGGAGAATGATAAACTTAAGAGGTATCTACAAGACTTGATGAAACCCTTTCAATCCATCAACTCCTCATCATCAGCTACAATTTTTTTGCCACAAGAAACAATAACTGATTTGGAGAAGATGAAAACTACTACTCATGCCACAATCAGTTGGTTGCAGGAAGTGCAAGCTAAAGGAGATAATGCTATCAAGGACATCCTTTTGATTGGTGGAGATGCTATGAGATCAATAGATTGGTTAAGTAATGTACTAGCTCAGGATAAGGAGGATGTAGACCTCTTGTTTCAGAACACCAAAACCATCATGGAATATACTAAGGACAAATTGGTAAGTGATGGAATTCTTCCTGCATCCAAAGCTGTGGAACCCTAGGAATGGTTTGAAGTTTTGAAAATAAGGAAAATAATTTTAAAGAAGGTATATAAGCAAGGGAAGCAAATTGAGGACACCCTGACTGAGATCTACAACAAATGCATTGTTGATGGTGTTTTCTGCACAGCAACTCAGATAGAATATAATATCCTATCTCTCTTGAAAGGTAAATCTCTATCAGCAAACCTCAAGAGATAACCCCAAGGTCTCTAATGTCAGGTCTTGACAATGCATAAACAGCTCAAATAATATGTTAAAATGTTGGTAATCACAAAGGGACCTTACTACAAGCAAATATTGAATCTCAAAGCTTATCAAATTTTGTAATATGGTGATACTTGAAATGCTAAATCTAACCCAAATGATAAAAGAAATAGCAAAAGAGATAAGGGTTTCAAGGAGACTTCCAAGATTAATTATAATCCTAAGATTAACAATGCAAATGATAAAATACTTGAAATGGACCAATCCCTCATAAATTGATTCTTGCTTGACCCAGATGAATCCGCAATCTTACAGAAATAGTGCAATCTTCTAAGGCATTAAATATTTTCAAATTATGAACATTCATCCAAAACAACCCTATTGTAATTGAAATGAACAAATATCCACAATTGAACTAAGCACAGTGAATATTAAAGTCCAAGATAACTTTGAAAAGCAACTAACAGTCATCTAGCTACAAAACGTATGGACTAGAGATTGCTACAAACACTTCAAGCATCAAACCACAAATATCATCAAGTCATCTAACATTAAACCTAGCATATATCAAATAAACTTAATCAACTTTAAAGATAGAATCACAGGAACCATGCTAGATAAAATTCAACACAAGAAAGGCAGCAAATCACAATGTCTTTACTTGCATTAAATCACCCAAAGTAGCAAAAATTCCAGTCTTTCGTTATAGCACTTGCTTGAAAATGATACTAAATCCTAACTCTAACTCTTGCTATACTGCTTAATTCACTCCAAAGTAAAAACTATCTAGCCCTTACAAATGAGGAAAAATTCCATATTTATAGAATCCCCCAAGATATGTCAGCCCAATTAGGTTTACAATAATAAATGGCCACAAAACAAGACAGCCAAGAGGAATTCAAAATAAAGAAAAGGTATGCATTAAATGCATGTACTCCATCCAGGTTGACCTGCGATCTCCAACATAGCCCAGTCTAATGCATGTGAAGGAAGATAAATAATGGGGAAGCACAAATTCCAATGAGGCATTGTATTAATTGCTCCCCCCTTTGTCCTTAGCTCTCTCCATCTTATCTTGGACCATCAAAAATATCTTCTCCAAGTCAGCTATAGGAGGAATAACCAAAACTTTAATTCTCCTTTCAATGGACTTAATGTCCTCTCTTAACTGCTCTACAACTTTATCCCAATCCACCTTCATGGTTTGATATTTATCCATTACTACAATGTAGGTGGCTACATCATCTAACTGATGTTCGATGACTAGGTCCTCATTGATTGGCTAATATATATCATGCCACCATTTTCTCAATTGATCCAAGCTCAGATGTTTTGGTGCAAACCTTTTTCTTCCTGTCATAACTTCAAAGAAAGAAATGCATTTGTTGTAGATCTCAGTCAAGGTGTCCTCAATTTGCGTCCCTTGCTTATATACCTTCTTTAAAATTATTTTCCTTATTTTCAAACCATTCCTAGGGTTCCATAGCTTTGGACGAAGGAAGAATTCCATCACTTACCAACTTTTCCTCAATGTATTCCATGATGGTTTTGGTCTTCTGCAACAAGAGGTCTACATCCTCCCTATCCTGAGCTAGTACATTCCTTAACCAATCTATTGATCTCATAGCATCTCCACCGATCGAAAGGATGTCTTTGATAGCATTATCTCCTTTAGCTTGCACTTCCTACAACCAACTCATTGTGGCATGAGTAGTAGTTTTCATCTTCTCCAAATCAGTTATTGTTTCTTGTGGAAAAAAACTTGTAGTAGATGATGAGGTGTTGATGGATTGCAAGGGTTTCATCAAGTCTTGCAGATACCTCTTAATTTTATCATTCTTCTTCTTTAATTCTTACTTGGTTTGCACCTCTTTCCTCAATCTACCCAAGATTACAGCACTAGAGCCTTCATATTCTTCAATTTCCTGTTCCATCGAAGTAGGCCCTAAGTTGATAGTTTGTACATTATAATCACTACCAGTCACATCATCCTTATTCTTATCCGAAGCAAGAGTAGCAATGTGAACCACCCTATTATTTTCTTCATCTCTCTCGATCCTGGAGATAACCCTAGCTTTCTTCTTTGTTTTTCCCTTTCCTATATTTACCAGTAATTCATCCCAGTTGGGAGGAGTATCATCTACCACAATTTGTCTACTCTTTAGCTCCTTATCCAACCAACTTGGAACAGTGGAATCCGATGGTGCATTACTTTGTCCAACCTCATCCTGTTGAACCCTGGGTATATCTTCATTCAAATCTTTTTTTTCAGGAATCTCTTCAACTTTATCTTATTTTTCTTTATCATGCTCCTCTTCTTCATGTAATGGTGAAGGATTCATTATTGGAATTTCCTCTCTTTGAGGAGGTCTATCCTCTTCATTTTATGTAGGTGAATCATCATAAGTCACCAGAGGAGACTATAATACCCTCTCTATTTCTGCTTCATCATTGTAGAGTTCACCCTCTTGGAACTCTTCTCCTCCTTGATCTTGGTAATCCTTTGCATCTTTGGATTCACCTGGTACATTGTGAGTCTTGTGAGAAGGAGGAACATTATCATCCTCAGTGGTAGGAACAGCTATGGGAGAACTTTTCTTTTACACACCATCTTTGGGAGATGGAGTTCTTGATCTTCCTATGTACACCTATGTCTTCTCTCCCAAACTTTCTACATTTACTACTAGTGGTTCAACTTCATCTCCTACCTTAGAGGATTCTTTCTCCTTCTTTGATAATCTCACTATTATTCTTCTTTTAGGCATAGAAACACTACCCTCTTTACCTTCTTTCTCAACTTCATCTTTTGTAGATTTCTTTGTTTTTGAAATGTGTTTCCTCTTCTTAGCAATGGGTTTTCTTTGCTTCTCTGCCTCCTCTACCCCTTCCACCTAAGCATCTTTAATCTTTATCTTGAAAGGAGAGCTCACCTTAGCCTTACCTTTAGGGTCCTGCTCAGTTGACTCTTCAGAGGTGGAATGAGACTCCAGGTCTCCCATTAGATCATAGGTGCACTGCACACCCTCACTTTCCAACTCCCACATCTTGTGCTTGAGACACAATTTAGTGTACTTAATCACAGGAGTCATGATCTATTCCAATTTATTTTCTTTTCCTCCAACCATTCTAGTTCTCTAACTGGTTTTTCTTTCATAGCTTCATAGTCATGGCCCTGAATCAAATCTCCATCATCTTCAACCTAATCTGGAATGGCCTTTATGTTGTATAGCCTGACTAAATTTACTGGTAACCTAGAGAACTTCTTCTTTATAATTTCAAATTCATCACTATTGTTGGCCCACTAATCTTCTATATCATCCTTATGATTGTATTCCTTGCTAGCTTTCTTCTATGCCTCACCAGTCTGATCAAATCTGGATCTCTTGGAATTCAAAGATAGACCTAGAGTACTCATTTCCTCTTCAGAAGCATGGGTCAAATTAATATAGGGATAGGCCTCACTACTGCCTATCCTCAAAGGAAAATCACCACCAAAGCCAGTCTTATGTTTATCCTTCTTGACAATTGCATCAAAGTCACAAATCTGCCTTGTGACCTCTAGAAGTATAATATGATCTGTGGGATATCTAGGGAGTCTGTACGGAGCCCTCTGACAACCATCTATCTTGATATATGAAAAGGTAGGGAACGGGATAAACCAAGCTCCAAACCTCTTGATTAATTCCTTAGCATTATCTAAGATCCGAACATCCTCTACACCTTGAAATAGCCTAGTGATGTACATGGTGAATGCATCATTCACCCTCCTATAACTTGTTCCACCCAAGTGCAATTGTGGGTATACCTCATAAATCACATCCTTCCCAAACACACCCCTTTTTCTTAGCCTTTTGTATGGATGGAACCTTGCAAGTGCATAAACCAAGAGGTCATTGTGAAGGTCTTTGTCTATAGGACATTACACATTTGTTCATGTATCATTGCACTTATAATGCCTGCCCAATGGTAGTCAATATTCTACTCCATCCTTACAATGGCATGGAACATCCAATTTTCAAATACTCCTGCACTCTTCAATCCCACTACCCTACGGAGTGTGATAGCATCATAGTATTCCTTCTTAAACTTAGCTCTAAATAACTACTTGGGTAGCTTGGAGAAGTGGGACTTAGGTTTCTCCAGCCAGGAATTGATAACCTGGTGGTATTTGATGGCATCGTCATCATAGTATTTCTTCACTATGTCCATATCAAAACCCACTACATGAGACCTGTCGGGCATGTCAAAGGTCTAGGCTATAAACACAAGGTTAATATTTTCCACAATTCTTCCTTGAGGACCAACTATCCTCTGTGTGCCCCTCTCATAATGCCTGGCACATTCAAGCACCAACTCATAACACTGAACTGTAGGAGGGAATCCAGCTACATGTGCCAACCCTGATTCCAATAACCTTCTAGCCAACAGAGGGAGGTTTTGTGTTGGCATCCTTCTCTTAAATTCTTCATAATCCCACAGCCCAACATTTGTATCGATAACCTCTGACTAGATGGGAGTCAACTTGCTCTCTAGGATTCTACTCTTTATATCCATTTTAATCCTTGTTGCCTTAGATATAGCAGACCCCTCAGTACTTGGATCCATTATCCTACCTTGGGTCCTTCCAGCAACAACTTGACTTGATTCCACCTGCATTCAATAAAGAGACCATAGTAAAGATCCATCACCACATGAAATTCAAACTAATCCATCATAAATGATATATTCATCCTTAATACAAGTCCCATGATGAAAAAAATCCTCAAAATCCCATAAAGATTACTTTCTTCAAAGATCATAATTTTAGTCCTCTCACGGAATTCAGGCCAGAGAGGAATTTCGAGAAATTCCAGGCCAGACGAAATTCAATGAAAAGAACACCAAAACTTCAAATCAATCATTTAATCAACTTTCATCAGCTAAGAAAAAACATGAAATATCTTTAAATAACTCAAATAGATCATGTATTTCACAATCATCAGTTGATAGATCATACTATCTCTCAATTCTTCATTTTCAATAAGGTTTCAGAGAATTCTACCAAGGACGAAAATCTGCAAAAATGGCAATAGTTTACGAACTCCGAGAAAATGAAGGGACAAAGAAATTTTGGTAAAATCTCGAGAAAATGGAATTTCATGAAGCCAATGTAATTTTCACATTTTAAGGATGTTTTCAGGAAATCAATAAAGCAATGGAAAATCGGGAAATTCCTAAAGCAAGGAAAATTCGCGGGATGATCGAAAACCCAAAATCTTTGACTTCATCAAGATTTCACTTAGATCGATTAAATAATTACGTAGTTGGGAATTTAGCTTTGGATTCAGTTCGCTCAAAGTGCAAGATGGGTAATCTAGGCTTCCAACCTATCCAAATGAGATCCAATCAATATGAGGAATTATTTCAAGGGAAACCCTAAAGAAAATGTCATGACATTACAGTTTAGATCAAACTCACCTTTTTCATTTCTTCTATTCTTCATATGAATTCTCCCACAACCCAACTAAGATAGGGTGATTATCAAATTTGGATTATAAACGAAAGGTTTCAATTCACCCAGGATGTAATTTCATCAAAGGTCAAGGATTTCTAGGTCAAACTAGAACTCAACATAGGAAAGCACAAAATCAAATTAAGAATCAAACATAGCAATGGTTAACCTCATTGAATCGCAGTCTTGCAGAAGGAAAGGCAACGCGAGTTACAAGGAAGAGCATTGAACCCAAAACTAGAAACCCTAGCCCCATTACCAGACTCTACCACGTCAAATATCTCGATTCAAAGCATACACACACACAAACCCTAAAGAAAATTCAATTCATTCAAAAGAGGAGACAGCATGTACATACCATGAGAGCAAAGAAATCAAAATAGTAGCGACTGGAAAGAAGCCTTGAAGTCCGAGAAGAATGCAAGTGGTCACCAGAAAACCCTACTAGAATGATCGACCACAATCTAAAATGCACAATCCAGCAAGAGCAACTCAAAACCCAACTCCTCAAATCTCATAACAAGGAAAATGACACAAAATTATCATCATAAATTGCAATTAAATCTAATAAAAGCCAACTGCAAGATCATATAGGAGACATAAATGCGTCAAAAAGACATCAAGCTCAGGAACCTGAAGGCACGATGAAATTATGGGAAAATCCAAGGAAAACGGAATTCCGTGAAGTCCTAGAATTTATTAAAATAATGTAAAGCAGCCTCTGTCAGGTTTTCAAGGCACTTGGGGAATTCTACCTAGAGAGAGTTTCCCGAAAATAGGGAAAAACCCTAAACAAGTTCCAGAACACAGGATTTTCAAAGTGTTTCTTAAAAAGGGGAATTTGCACGAGTAAAATAATCATTAATGCATATTCCAAGGTAACCAAATCCTGAAAATCAAAGGGCCAAAACACCAAGAATGAAAGCAAAAGAGGGTCCCTGCTTTCAATGGGGCGTGTCTGCAAAAACTGCACAACAAATGGCAACTCCTGCTGGGAAAATTCTCCAGAGCATTTCAATGACAAACAAAAATCAACAACCCAGAATCTCTAGTTTTAGTCCTTGCATCAGGTCACCAGTTAGGCAAAGCTTCAAAATTCAAAGATAAGCAAACCTTTTCGTACCTAGGCCAAAGTGTGTGCATATGTATCCATTCCCTTGTCCTTAGTTGCAATAAGAACCCAAATTTAGTCTGACTAGGCTACATAAAGATTCTAACTCCAACAGCATCCTCGGTAGAGCCTTACTGCCAGTCAAGCGTCTATAGCCCCAACGAGGTTATCATTGTGGTCCTCCCAAGCATAGCTCTACTGCTAGCTAGGTGTCCATAGTCCCCGTAGAGATACTTGGATACCCCTGATAAGTTGAACTCATTCTTTTGATTCTCAATATTTTATCTATTCTTTTCTTTTTTTTACCTTTTCTTTTCAACCTATGAACAATGAAGTTCACACTTAGGGAAAAGAACCACAGTGGCACTGAAGCAGAATATAAATTTTTTCACCTAAGCAGACTTCATAAGGACCCCACGCAACCTTGGAATCTTAAATGATCATTGTAAAGATATGAGACCCAAATACATTCCAGATTTAACCCATCTATGATTCATCCACTTATAGCATTCAATACATGTGACACCAAATAAAGGACCTTCACTACCTGACTCTGAAGAAAATAATTAAAGTTTGTAAAATAAATATTCAAAACAATCCCAGATAATAATATGATTGTCATGCAGATGCAACACACCCAGAAGAAAACAAGGAAACCCAAAGCAAGAGTGGAGCAAAAGCAAACCAAACCAAAATAAAACCTAAACTAACCAAGAATAGCAAACAAACAAGGAAAAGCAGAAAGGGAAACCTACTCTAACCAAAGAAAAAGAAAAACAAACAGAAAGGAAACCTATTTTAACTATGTACAAGAAAGGAGTTGTAAACAACTCAAGATTGGAAATAGTGCTTCAGGTACTGCCCATTGACAGGTAGTGGGATATCCTCTCCAGTGAGGGCTTTTAGGAAAAAATATTTATCTCCTAGAATCTCTGAAATCTAATAAGGGGCAAGCCAGAGTTTGTCAAATTTATCATGATCTCTCTTACGGTCATGGGCTTTATCCTAGTAGAGAACTAAGAGATTCCAAAGGATTTTACCTTGGCTCTCCTATCAAACCATCTTTTGACTACACCTCGATGCTTGGAAAAGTTTTCAAGAGCTTCATCTTTTTTCTCTTCAAGGTGTAACAGCTCAGCAAGTCTGGCTTCTTGTTTATCCCCTTCATCATAATATTCATTAATGAACTGCAACATGGGGATTTTCAACTGAATCAGAAACACCGGTTCTAGCCCATAAACCAGATGGTAATGGGAAGTTCCTATGGAAGTCTTGTGTCTTGTACAATCTTCCCAAAGGGAAAACCGAAGCTGGGTATGCCAGTCCTTAGGGTTTCTTTCTAATAGTTTACGAATAACTGTCAGGAGGTTCTTATTGGAGGACTCAGCCAAGCCATTACCCTGAGGGTAATAATTGGATGCAAATTTAATTATAATTTCATGATTGAAGGCCCAGTTAGAGAATTTCAATGATTCAAATGCAGGACCATTATCACAAACCAAAGACATAGGACATCCAAATCTATTGATAATACTTGATTCGATGAAATTGATTACCACTTCAGAAGTACATTATTTGCATGCAAGAGCCTCAATCCATCTTGTGAAATAATCAGTAACAGTAAGAATATACCCATGGCCTGTAGAAGAGGGTGGATTGATTAGACCTATGAATTCCATTCCCCACTATGTGAAAGGTTTTACCTCAAAGACTGGTTGAATTGAGAGTGTTGCATACTTCTCTCCGGTCGTTGCGGTTTGACACACATAACATGTTCTAACATGGTTGTGTGTTTCCTTGAACAATATGGGCTAATAATAACCAACTCTTAGAATCTTATTTGCAGTGGATGGTGCAAATCTATGGCCAGTACCATATCTATCATGAAATTATGCCATGACTCTTTCAGCCTCCTGTTGTCCCAAACATCTTCAGTAGACACCTTCATGGTTCTTTTTGTATAGGACAGCTACCTTCAGCATGAAACTGTCACTCTTCAAATGCAATGCTCTTCTTTGTACAACATTAAGGTGATCTGGACACTGTTGATTCAAAATATAGTGAATGATATCATCATACCAGTCCCCTAGAGAAACATCTTCAAGATTATAATGCTAGGTTGCAAGGTCAGGGCCCATTTCTCTTATTATTCTCGTAAGCCCTTGCCCTCTTACCAGCTTCATAGGTTGAATCTCAATATCATACTCCTACAACATGATCACCCACTTACCTCGACGTTCTCCCAACTCATTTTGCATTAACAACAGCTTGATTGCAGGATTAGGGACTATTGCAAAGACCTTGATTCTGAGAATATAGTGTCTAAATTTCTTCACATCCCTAACCAAGGCGTAAGCTTGCTTCTCCACACTTAGGTACCTTAGTTATGTATCTTTAAGTGGTGCACTCATAAATGCTATGGGGTGCTCAATCCCTTGATCAAAATTTTGGGTCAACATGCCAGCACTGGAGTGATCAGAAGCAAATGAATATATGTAAAATGGCTACAAGATGTCTTCGCAGGTGTTTGGTGAATGTCTAAAAAGGCCCAAATACAATGGATCACCGAGATTTGAATACGAATGGTCGTGACTTTTCATGTGGTCGATATATAAATACTCATTTTTTGACAACAGAAAGGAGGGTCGAGAGAAGAGATCAAAATGTTTTTATTTTGAGACTATGATGCTTGTAAAAGAAACAATGGAGATTTCAATTGAACTTATCTGATTTGGTGACATTTTTTGGTTTCAGTTGTTTGTTTTGTTAATTAATAGTATTGTTGAAGTTGCCTCCAAAGTTGATGTTTTCTAATTATTTAAACTGATATATCAAGGATATTTTTCAGTTTATCGGTGCTCATTTGTTGTATCTATATGATTGGATTAATTGGTTCTTTCAAGGAAATATTAAATCTTTTAAATCAATCATATTAATTAGGGAATTTCATTTGGATCATTAAGAATAACTCAGTAGTCACATCCTTGCATGTTTATACTAGTTATAAACTTAAAATTGTATGCCAAACAATTTGAGTATCTACCAGAAAGAAGTTATTCATTTCAGATTTTCATTTGACTCCATGCACCCAATAAGGTACTAGTCTCTACCATTTCATTGTTTAATTCCATTCATTTTATCATATGAACATATTAGATTTTTCCCTTGATATTGCTTATACAATTTATACCAAATTAAAACTCATTTATCCACTCCCATTTGCCAGTGTGGGTAAATTTCTTTAAGAAATGAACAAAGGTCAAGTCTGCTTTATTCAAATAGGTATACCCACCTAGGTCTAGTAGAACCTAAAGAGTAGAAGGTTCAATTCATTTGGCCTTGTTTGTTACCCTGAAACGTTGTGAGAACTTGGCAACTTCTCGTGGTTCAAACCTGCATTTTTGAGAGCTAACAAATTGGCAACTCTGCTGGGGAATTATTGCAGGATATCCGGTTGAAGACTATAATATAGAGTCATTGAAGAAAGATTTATAATTTGAGAAGTTTCAGAAAGAGTGATTCCGTTGGGGATACAATCAAGAATAATTTCATTTTTCTCACTTTTAACAAAGTGAGTGGCGACTCTGACAAAAACATTGTATCAATTCAACATGAATGGTAGAAGATCCCAATACAAAGGAGGTCCTTCTAGAGGTCTTGTTGGCAACATTAAGTGGACACATAAGGGTGATAAGGATGATAAGGGTAAGAATAAATAGGATGACATGTGCATAACTAACAAAGATAAAGTATCAAGACCACATTGTGAAACATATGACCGTTATGATACATGGAGAGATAATTCAAGTGCAGAACCTTGTACCCCTGAATAACAAAGAAATCCTTTTTATAATCCTCAGAAATAGGTAGAGTTTGATGCCAAACTTGAAGTTGAACGAATCAGATATCAACAGGAATATGATCAAAGAATGGAGGGTAATCAAAATGAGCCTATTAATCATGAAATTCCTCAAGAAAACTATGAGTTCTCAACTCGTCAAGAAGTAGAAGCACAGCTCAAGTTTCATAAACAAGAAGTAGAAAGGGAAAAAGCTAAACAGGAGAGGGCCCAAATGATAAAAGCAATCCAAGACTTGAAATTGCAAAAAACCCAAATTGATGTTGAGACAGTTGGTTTTTCAAAGTATATACCACCTCATAGGTAGGGAAATGATATGGAGGGTTTTCAGACCCATCAAAGGCTCCTCATAATCATATGAGAAATCAATAAAATCAACCAAACTATCCACCTTATATTGCATCACAACATACAAATCTACAACCACCTCATGGTTAGCAATATGTGCCATATCTTCCTACACAATACAATAATCCAATGTATCAGTATCAGCATGTGCATAATCCTCCCCCACAGCAATATACAACAATGATCAGACAATTTGATTTGACAAGGTTTCAATTATACCCTTACCCTATGGATAGCAGTTGGAGAAGTCTTGTTCCTAAGTTTACAGGGAGTAGTGCAATTACTGTTGAAGATCATTTGAGGAATTTTAATGATTTTGTCGAAGACTTGGATGTATCATATGAAGAGGTTATTCATGATGTCACTCACCGAAGAAGCTAGGGATTGGTTCAATAGCCTGCCAATAGCTTCTATTGATTCTATCCAAGAATTTCAAGATCAATTTCTTGAACAATTTGGAAATCCATGTGCACCAAATGCTTCTTTACATGAATTAGTATGGATTCAAAAAAATAAAAATGAGTCAATTTATGACTTTAACCGAAGATTCAACAAATTGCAGAATAAAATACCACCTAGGTCAAAGTTGCCAAACTCTGCAGCAATGAGTATTTATTTGAATGTGTTTGATCCAAAAACAGGGTATGAACTAAGAAACAGGTTTCCAAGAGATTTAGCTGAAGCCCAAAAGATAGCATTGACCATTGAAAACAATAGGAAAACTATTGGGATGATCAATAAGAGAGACAATCCTTGGGTTCCTTAGCAAGCCAATAATTATCAGTACAAACAGGAGAACATGTACATAAATGAGAGGCCTCGGTTACATGACACGCCTTACAATACAAATTGGAGGGATGGAAAACCTGTAATAGATAGACCCATGAACAAGGAAACACCTGATCCATTAAGGAAGAAGGGGGCATATATGGTATCTGGTGTGAAGGTTGTGATGGGCTGCATTCCCCAAATCATTGTGTTGTAGCCCAAAAAATGCAAGAAGAGGGGATGCTAGTGGGTAACAGTGGAGAGGATCACATAGTGTACTTGACCTCAAATAATTTTCATCCTACTGAGGAGGAATATTCATCTTTAGAAGATGAAGGTTGTGAGTACGATGTTTCAAATCAAAGGTGCAATGTCCACATGGCTAAACAGTAGGTTTTTTCTGACTCTGAAGAGAGTTATGCAAAACAATACTCTATTGAGGTGCCTACTCAATGCGATATAGGGAGACCCACTGAAGAGGAAATAAAGAGGTTAACCATTGCTACGGTTGAAGAAGCGAAGAGTAGATATTGGTTAAGAAATAGGACAGTGAATGAAAAGGAAGGTGCTCCCAGGGAAACATTCATGAAAGATAGAGAAGTAACACCAAGAGTTTTGAAGAGAACAGAAAATAAGCAACATGACAAGAGCGAACAAAAGCTTGTTTAGAAAGAAGAGAACAAAGAGTTATACAAAGAAAAGAAGAAACATGTCCAAAAGGAAGAATTCAAAGGGGAAACATTAGAGAAAAAGAAAACGGTTAAGGCAGAGGGTTCTTCATTTGACTTCTCTTAGGCTTTATCTCAGGTAAAAATGTTTGTCCCGCTACTTGAGATGATGAGAATTAAGGAGTATAGGGATAGTGCAATTCAATTGATATCAAATGGAAATGAGAAAAGTCAGAATTCTGAAAATCAGATGGCCACTGAAATGGTTAATAAGCAAGAGAAGGTGACTATCCCAGAAGTGTGCCTAAATGATGTATTGGTAAATTCCCCACAAGTTGATCCTTTTTTCACCACGCTACTTATAAACAACAAATTGTTGAGGAATTGCTTGATAGACTCTGGCACTGCTATCAATATTATGCCAATTGGAGTTATGAAATAGCTAGGCATGTGGGTAGATACTAATGAAGGGAAGTGTTATGCAATGGATAGCAGGCCTGTTCCAGTAGTAGGTGTTATGAAAGATGTTGAAGTCAAACTAGCTACTTATCCTCAAGTGGCCTATAATATAGATATAACTATAATTGATACCTCTCCTCAGTTTGGAATGCTTCTATCAAGACAGTGGACAGCAGCAGTTGGGGGAAATGTCCAATTTGATTTATCTTATGCAACAATTCCAGTGAACGGTCAAGAAGTTAAGTTGTACAGGGAGCCAAGGATGAACCCAATTGTAGATTGTGTACCTCTAGATCAAGTCAATTGCTTTTGTGATGTGGATCTTGGGAATTTTAAGATAGAACTAGCCCAGCCAGAGTTATTCAATGGTGATCTAATTGATAAACATGTTGCAAATAATTATGATGGTGTGTGGAAAATGTACTTCGATGGAGCTTGCATCCAAGAAGGTAATGGAGTAGGAATAGTGTTTGTTTCCCCTGAAGGAGTTAATTTTAAATACTCATTTTTCTTGGCATTTGAATGTACGAACAATATAGCAGAATATGAAGCTTTGTTAACAGGTTTGAATATGGTTGTAAAACATAAGATCAACTGCTAGCTGTTCTAGGGGATCTAAGCTAGTTGTTTCTCAAGTTAAATCAAAATATGCAACAAAACACAAAAGACTAAAGCAATATAGGAATGTTGTATGGGACACAATTGAGTTGTTTGATGCTTTCTCAATTGAGTGGATTGATAGGTCGAAGAATATAATGGCAGAATTTTTAGCCAATGTAGCATTGAGAAGAGATGATATCACACTATCTGGAGTGTCTCAAATTGAATTCAAAGCAAGAACCGCTATGCCTGAAAATATATATAGTTGGCAGGTTTTTAATGATGATGATGACCTCTTGAAATTTCTTCACTGTATACTGTATAGATCAATATGAAGCTCAAGAAGTTGATTTCAATGCTTTTTTCAAAGAAGTAGATGGAAAGCAGACAGTATTTGGGAAAGAGGTCTTACAGCTTAGAACTAATAAACTTCCCAAAGGGCTAGTAGCATTGGAAAGGGTATATGATGGAAATGATCGATCCCTTATGAAGCAGACACCAGTCAAGAGGGAGGATATTGAAGAGGTCAATTTAGGGACTGAACTGGCACCAAAAAAGGTATACATTGGAAAGAAAATAAGCCCAACAATTCGAAGAATGTTGATTGCACTATTGAGAAAATATAAACATGTGTTTGCATGGTCTTATGAAGATCTCAAAGCATATAGGGAGGATTTTTTTCAACATGAAATCCCATTGAAACCAGATGCAAAGCCATTTAGGAAGAGGCAAAGACCTATCAACCCAACATTGGAACCAAAAATGTAGGAAGAATTGGCAAAGATCAGAGATGGGGGTATCATCAAACCAATCAGACACTCAACATGGGTTTCGAACCTAGTTCCTATGAGGAATAAGAATGGGGATATCAGATTATGTTTGGACTTCAGAAATCTGAACGTGGCATCTCTCAAGGATAATTATCCTCTATCTAATATGGAAGCTATATTATATAAGGTAACAGAGTGTGAGCTGTTATCTATTATGGATGGGTTTTTTCAGGTTATAACCAGGTCAAAGTCAAAGAATTTGAGTAGTACAAGATAGCCTTTACAACACCATGGGGAATGTATGTTTATGTGAGCATGCCATTCAACCTCACAAATGTGGGTGTAACCTTTCAAAGAGCTATGGACGTAGCATTTGTAGACTTGATGAATGCTATCATGGTGATGTATCAAGATGACCTTACTGCTTATTCAAAAAGGGTTGAATATCATGTAGAACATCTGGAAAAGGTATTTATTAAAGCTTTAGAATATGGTATTAGCTTGAACCCTAAAAAATGTCATTTTGCTATCATAGAAGGTAAACTCTTAGGACATATTGTGTCAAAGGAGGGAATTAGAATAGATCCTGAGAGGGTTGAAGCCGTAGATAAATTTCCTATTCCTAAGACCATCAAGGCATCCAATCATTTTTTGGACAGATCAATTTTGTTAGGAGATTTGTCTCTAATTTTGCTGAAATTATTAAGCCCATATCAAAGATGTTAAGAAAGGGATAAAAGATATAATGGACTACAAAGGCATTGGAAGCTTTCATATCCATCAAAAGGGCCATCAACGAGGCTCCTATCCTTAAATCTCCATATTTTCAAAACCCTTTCAAATATTTTCATTTGCTTTATTGCATACTATAGTTGTTGTCATGTTACAGAAGAATGAGGAAGGTTATGAGCAGCCTATCTTTTTTTAGCAAGTCATTGCAGGGGTCAGAATTGAAATATGATATAATGGAGAAACAAGCATTTGCATTGGTGAAATCCATAAAATCTTTTAGACCATATCTTGCTGGAGCCAAAGTGATAGCTTATGTCCCTCATGCAGCTGTTAAAGATATTTTGACACAGTCAGAGGTAACTGGAAAGAGGTGTAGGTGGATTAATAAAATTAAATAATTTGATATGGAAATATAGATCACTAAATTATTGAGAGGTCGGGGTTTGTCCAAGTTAATGGCAGAAACAAATGTTGAAAAAAATCAAATTTATAATGTAGAAGATGAAGGAAATGCAATTGCAAGTATTGAGCATACTGCTTGGTATATAGACATCATGTATTACCTCAGATACATGAAGTTCCCTGAAGGATTAAGTGACAATCAGACAAGGACCTTGAAGCTACAAGCATCCAAATATGTGTTCATTGAAGGTGATTTATTTTGGAAAAATAGGGATGGGATATTGTTGCTATGTCTAGATGAGTCACAGGCCAAGCGTGTTTTGAGAGAAATGCATGAAGGGGTCTGTGGAGGCCATTATTCTGCAAAGACAACTGTACACAAGATTCTCAGGGCAGGTTATTACTGGCCAAAAGTATTTAATGATTCTTTTTCATATGTATGAAGATGTGAAGCATGTCAAAAGTTCTTATGGAAAATGAAGTATCAGGGAGCTTTACCACTCAAACCTTTGCAGGTTGAAGCCCCTTTTCATCAGTGGGGAATTGATTTTATTGGGGAGATACAAGAGAAATCAAGTGGAGGAAATAAGTGGATACTGGTAGCTACAGATTACTTCACCAAATGGGTAGAGGCAGTCCCAACCAAGCAAGCAACAAGTAAATTTGTAATCAATTTTTTAATGGATAACATCATTACTAGATTTGGTACACCATTAAGATTGATCATAGATAATGGGATGTGTTTCAAATCTAATGAGTTTAAATATTTTTGCAGTACATATGGTATCATTGTTTCTTATGCAACTCCTTACCATCCGCAAGCTAATGGTCAAGCAGAGTCCAACAACAAAAGTCTTCTGAAGATCATAAGGAGGTTGCTAGGTGGGAATAAAAAGACTTAGGATTCAAAGTTGAGGTTGGCTGTGTGGGATGATAGGATAATTGTGAAAAAGGCAATTGGAAAATCTCCATTTGAATTAGCATATGGAACACAAGCTAGGATGCCTTTACAAAATTTGTTACCAGTTTACAAATTTATCCTTCATGAAGATATAGATATTCCAGAACCAATGGAGGAAAGAATGGAACAACTGGTAGAGCTTGATGAGATAAGAAGAGCAACTCAAAACCAGAATGTGAAGTTGCAAGCACAAATGAAGTATTTATTTGATAGAAGAGCAAAAGATAGAAAATTTGAAGAAAATGATTTGGTGCTAATGTGGAATGCAAGGTGTCAAGAAAAGGGAAAGCATGGGAAATTCGAAGCTTTGTGGCTGGGACCCTTTGTTGTTGTTGGCAAGAAAGGTGAAGATTCATATTATTTGCAAAACATGACTGGTGATGAACAGGAGTTGCCTATACATGGGAAATTCTTGAAGCATTTTTTCTCTTGAAGCAATACAGAGGATAAAGGGTTTCCAGTGCATGGACAACTCTTGATAATCCTCTTTAAAATTATTTTCCATGCACAGTAGTTTAGGAAGTAAAAGTAACAGGAATTTACAGTACATGGACAATCCTGATATTCCTTCTTTTAAAATAAATCTTTCCATATACAGTAGTGTAGGGTCATGTTCATCTCCATTTCCATTCATTCTATCCTACTCATTGGTCCATCACCTTGAAAGTTTCGTCTGCTCACCTAGAAATATGGATCCTTGCAATGATTTCACAATCATTCATCCCCAGATGGAGCCACTATTAGAACTATAAAATTTGAAAATTTTCATGGCTGCATATACCCGTTAGTTCCCAAAAAAGTCCATGCCATAAGCTCATGAATCCGCTTTGCATAGCAATTTTTCCCATTTTTTATCATTTGGTCCCATAGAATTCATCTATCCTTGAGAATTTGAATGTATATTCCATATCGGCGTAACATATTGCAAGTCTCACCGATCCATAGAACATTTCATACTAACGTATGTCTTTTTGCAATCTATCGACAAGAGGTTGGGAATGTCTTGTTGATCAGATTGCATTTGGTATTAAATATCGGTCAGACACAATTATTTGTCTCAGTGACAGAAAGGTTCTATTGGCAAGACAGTATGCATCAGGGTGAGTCATATCGGGCTTATTTATATCTTATCGATCGTGGTACAATTTTGGAGCATCAAAAAGGAATCTAAAATATTCTCAATATGTTTCCCAGAAAGGTGGGTCCTGTTGGTAGTATGATGTCATCGGGATGAGCTCATAAAGTCCTACCAACCCCTATGTCACATCGACAGGATTACTTTGGTAATGACTTAGCAATATAGTCAGAGGAAATGTTCATCAGCAAGACAGGCTTCGTCGACGAGAGCTAAGAGAGTCATTCTGAATGAAGTTCCATCGACAGGAAAACCACTATGTCTCGGCGATCAGAATTGACGAAGGAGAAATCTCAGCAAAACACGATGTAAGCGGAGGAATGTCTGCTCGACCCTCAATGTCACAACGATACTTAAGACCAAAAGGATAAAACGTTGGGGAGAATCAAAGCATCGATATAACTACAAGACAACTTGGCGATAGAAGCAAAGATATAGATAGGCTATCGGTGAAACATTGAACATCGGTATGACTACAGGATGTCTTCGCGGGTGTTTGGTGAACATTTGAAAAGGCCCGAATACAATGGATAGCCCAGATTTGAATACGAATGGTTGTTACTTTTCATGTGGTTGATATATAAATGCTCATTTTTTGACAACAGAAAGGAGGGTCGAGAGAATAGATTAGAATGTTTTTATTTTGAGACTATGATGCCTGTAAAAGAAACAATTGAGATTTCAATTGAACTTATCTGATTTGGTGACATTTTTTTGGTTTCAGTTGTTTGTTGTGTTAATTAATAGTATTTCTAAAGTTGTCTCCAAGGTTGATGTTTTCTAATTCTTTAAACTGATATATCAAGGATATTTTTTAGTTTATCGGTGCACACTTGTTGTATCTGTATGATTGGATTAATTGGTTCTTTCAAGGAAATATTAAATCTTTTAAATCAATCATAGTAATTAGGTAATTTCATTTGGATCATTAAGAATAACTCAGTAGTCACATCCTTGCATGTTTATACTAGTTATAAACTTAAAATTGTATGCCAAACAATTTGAGTATCTTCCATAAAGAAGTTATTCATTTCAGAATTTCATTTGACTCTGTACACCCAATAAGGTACTAGTCTCTACCATTTCATTGTTTAATTCCATTCATTTTATCATATGAACATATTAGATTTTTTCCTTGATATTGCTTATACAATTTATACCAAATTAAAACTCATTTATCCACTCCCATTATCTAGTGTGGGTAAATTGCTTTAAGAAATGAACAAAGGTCAAGTCTGCTTTATTCAAATAGGTATACCCACCTAGGTCTAGCAGCACCTAAAGAGTAGAAGGTTCAATTCATTTGGCCTTGTCTGTTACCCTGAAACGTTGTGAGAACTTGGCAACTTCTCATGGTCCAAACCTACATTTTTGAGAGCTAACACAAGCAAAGCATTGATTGGCCTTTGCCTTTGTCTGAAGGGTCTTACTCTTGGCTTCAGAGGGATAGTATGAGTTATGATTGAGGTATCATATGTCTTCAGGTCTTCGTAACTCTAGGCTATCACATCTTGATATGTATGTAATGCATCAATAATTCCTTTCCTCTCCTCTAGAGTACATACTTTTCCAATTAATACATTCTTGATATCATCTTGAGTTCCCATGTTATATGCTGGTATTGGCATGGTGTAATGGTTTATAGGTGGCATTGTTGTTCTTTCCACCAAGGTTCAAACCCCGTTGGGGTGAAATTATTGAATGGTTGTATATAGTTCATAGCTCCAGTCAAAAGTGTTTACCCCTTGAATAAAAAAAAAAAGTTCCCATGTTATACATTTCACATTGTCCACTAATGGACTCCTTCTTAGCATCTTGCTCTTGATCTCTGACTTTATCCATATCAAAAATTCTCTCTAGCTACACCATTCCCCTTGGGATAGTATTAGTCTTTAAATTAATTACCCCTTCTAAATCCATCTCTGCTTCTTGGGGTTTAGCTTAATCAATAATCTGGGAAGTAAAGACATCTGAACTTGTAATAAAATCCAAAATATGCCTATCATCTTCAAATACCTAAAAGTTAGTCACATTGTCAAGTATTGAAGGTATTGGAGTTAGCTCCATAGTAAACTTCTTCAATCCAGAGAGAGACAAAGGTTGCAAAGTACTAGTTCCCTAAGAAAGAGAATCTATTGTTTGGTTCTTGCTACGTGGTATCAACTGAATGTTGAAGGCATCAAATCCTTCAATAAGGTCCCATACTTTATGCCTATAATTTTTCATCCTTCTATCATGACATGAGTATTGCTTTCTCACTTGCTTTACCACTAACTTAGAATCCCCAAAGACTTACAAAATCTTAACCCGTTTTTAGTGCCATGAGCAACCCATGAATCAAAGCCTCATATTCCACTACATTATTAGTACAATTAAACTGAAGTCTATGAGCAGCAAAAAAAATTCTACCTCTTGGACTGATTAACTCAAATCCTGCCCCAACTTCTTGCTTCAATTTAGATCTGTCAAACCTTAAGGTCCAACAACCAGCAACTTTAGATTTCCTTGTTGCATCTCTTACATTGTTACTACTGGAGGGCTCTTCAGAAAGCACCATCAGGGCTCCAACACCACTAGATTCAACTGTAAATTCAATAGGTGTGGTGTGTAGCATAAGGATTTCTTCCACATCAGATTCCTCAAAAGGGTCCACCAGTATGTAATTACCCATGCTCACCTCTGATATTAGTATTTCATTCAAAGTATTCTGATATTCTGTGATCACATATTTCATTCTGGGCTCTCTTTCAATCCTGATTTGATTTGGCACTCCATTCCAAGGAAGCCACATATGAGAGTGATCAGTTGATACATATCCATTCAAATCCTTAGTAAAGTCTCTTCCCAAAATCAGACCATAAGCATCAGGTATATCTGCTACCTATATATTAATAACTTGTTGAATTCTAGGGTAAGAGGCAACTTGCATGTGAATCATGTTCAATTCTCCTACAACATTAACTTCAGTTCTATCCAATTGAGTGACTTTATTTTGGGAGTCAGTGGGGGTAATACCTAGAGCTCTGAAGACCCCAAAGTGCATTGCATTGGTAGAAGCACCTGAATCCAACAAGCAATTATGCAAGTTCTTACCAAATATACAGACAGAGATCAGAAATGGAGGATTTTTTGTTTTCCCTTGAAACAGAGTTAAGGGAGTATCAACCTAGGCAACTTGAGTTTTATCTTTCTCTTTCCCTTTATCTCCAGGTGGTATGTGATTATGATTGTGAATCTAATTCTGACCTTTTACTACTTGGGAACTGGATGCCTTATTGACACTCTCATTGACGGATTTATCTTTTGATACTGAACTTGCATTGTAAGCTCCTAGAACTGCATTTCTAATAGTTGAAATTCTCAATAATTCAAATGCAGAGAGACTTACCTTTAGCTTCTTGAGTTCTTCTGCAACATATATGGCTAGTTGTTCTACACTCAAATCAGCAAGAGCCTCTTTTGGGTATTCGACCGCCTTATCCTTGCTTTTTTCAGTAGTCTACCCTTTTGATGGATCCATTAGCCTTTGATCTTTAGATAGGTACTACCTAGACATATGAGGATATGTTGGATTATTGTTGGCATTGGGATTTTGAGTAATAGTGAAGTTTTTTGGAGGAATAGAAGTGGTGAAGGGGCCTCCAGCCTGTGGACGTCTGTGTGGAAAATCCCTCAGATCATATTTCTTAACAGGCCACTAGAATGTCTACACCTCTTCAATATAAGTTTCTTCTTCATCCATGGGGCCATTGTCATTCACAAGATTTTCATCAAACAACTATGTGATCTCATCTCCATTGCACACCTAATCTACCTCATCCTTAAACTGGTCTGATTCAACTTCAGGTGCATTCTCCTTGCTCTGGGGAAAAGGAGCATGGTTTAGCACCAACACTGAGGAATAGTAGGGAGCAAATGGCACCAACTCCTGATTACTTGCATTATTCTCCACCTCATACTAAAAGATCAAAGTTTTTGTCTAGAATTCTAGATAGTCTAATTCGAAATTCTAACTTGTTTTATGGAGACTACACCAGCCTGATAGAGCATCTTCAGCTAAATATACACCACTTGGGGGTTTTTCCTGATTTACTGGTTGATCCAATGGGGTGGGAAGACCTCCATTGTTAGGCCTTGTATTCCAAGTCATGCTCTATATGGGTGATTGTCTCCTGTCAAACCCTTGTCCACAAGCTTTCCCTCTATCAAAATTTTGGCCTGAAGATTGTTCTTTATCATAATTATGTCCTTTTCCATAACTATGTCCTCTTACAAAATTTTTTCCACTATCAAAGTGTTGTCCTAGTTGAGTTTCTCGATTTTTCATATTATGATTAGACTGCATACTTCTTTGAGCAGCTTGGAGCTGACTGTTTTGGTTTCTTAGATAAGTTACCTCCATGTTCAGCTTATTCACTTGTTCAATCAATTCATCCAATCTCTCCTTGTTAGAATTACTATATGGAGGTTGGTTTGCATTGTTTTTAGGATATCCTACTACAACATCAGAATTTTTTAGATATGTGGGAAAACTAGCTTGAGACTGTGGATGAAGAGGTTGATTTATGTTTTGTTGGGGGTAGCTAATCATGGGTGGAACTTGACTCACAAGAGGTCCTAGGTGAGGAACGAGAGACAACTGAGGTATCGGATTCATGATAGAAGTGTGGTTAGCAAGAGTCTAATTGAGAGTTGGGACCTGCCCAAGGTAAGCAGTGGGTCCTAGTGATGGTAAAGGCCCGGATAAGTGTTGTCTTAAAGAAGTGCTAACCTTTACATCCTCTGTGTATGCATCAAGTAAGGTAGTAGGAGGGTTGTTTCTAGACATTTCATAAAGGTGGTTGTCAGACTATCAAGACACTCATAATAGACTTCTAAAGCAGTGGCCCCGTCAACAACATAAGGGGCCTACAATCGGGTATAGGCACGATGAAACCTATTCCTATGGGCTCATTTACTTCTCTCTTAACCTTAACGAATTGAAGATAAAGCTCATTTGGACTAATGGGAATCCTAAACTTCTGTAGAAATGCAGTCTCTAGTTTAGTCCAATTCTAAATAGACCCTGCAGGAAAATGATTGTACCAGTAGAACGCATCTTCTCCTAAGGAATAAGGAAAGATCCTACACACTACATCCTCATGGTTGATTCCTCTATCCCTAAGGAAAGTCTAAAAAATCCTAATATGTTCCTTAGTGGTCCTACTGGGGTCATTAACATGGAACTTAGAACAAAAGTGTTATGGGTTCTTGGGCATAACATTGTAATTATTGAAGATCAAGGGAGATGGATTGTTGGCAAGGAAAGCCATTGGTGGAGGTGGAGGTGGTAATGGTTGATTTATGGCTTGTTGGGGTTGTGGAATAGAAATAGCTTCAGAATCAAATGAAGATGGACTTGATGATGATGAGGGTGATGGGGATGATGATTCTTCCCTTCTTCTAGTCCTTCTTCACCTAGTAGGAGCTTGCAGCTCTTGAAATTCCTCTTCCCCTAGAGTAGATCTGGTTCTTCTTCTGAATCTTTCAGGAGAAATGGTAGACAGAAATCAATCTAGCTTGCTTATTTAGGCCCTCCTTCTAGCGCCAATCTGTTGATGGTGTTTTGTACAAAGAAACAACTTAGATAGAATATAATATCCTATCTCTCTTGAAAGGTAAATCTCTATCAGCAAACCTCAAGAGATAACCCCAAGGTCTCTAATGTCAGGTCTTGAAAAAGCATAAATAGCTCAGATAATATGTGAAAATGTTGGTAATCACAAAGGGACCTTACTACAAGCAAAAAATGAATCTCAAAGTTATCAAATTTTGCAATATGGTGATACTTGAAATCCTAAATCTAACCAAAATGATAAAAGAAATAGAAAAAGAGATAAGGATTTCAAGGAGACTTCCAAGATTAATTCTAATCCTAAGATTAACAATGCAAATGATAAAATACTTGAAATGGACCAATCCCTCATAAACTAATTCCTACTTGACCTAGATGAATCTGCAATCTTACAGAAATAGTGCAATCTTCTAAGGCATTAAAGATTTTTAGATTATGAACATTCATCCAAAACAACCCTATTGCAATTGAAATGAACAAATATCCACAATTGAACTAAGAAAATTGAATATTAAAGCCCAAGCTAACTTTGCAAAGCAACTAATAGTCAGCTAGCTGCAAAAAGTATGGACTAGAGATTGCTACAAACACTTCAAGCATCAAACCATAAATACCATCAAGTCATCTAACATTAAACCTAGCATATATCAAATAAACTTAATCAACTTTAAAGATAGAATCACAGGAACCATGCCAGATAAAATTCAACACAAGAAAGGCACCAAATCACAATGTATTTACTTGCATTAAATCACCCAAAGTAGCAACAATTCCAGTCTTTTGTTACAGCACTTGCTTGAAAATGATACTAACTCCTAACTCTAACTCTTTCTATACTGATTAATTCACTCCAAAGTAAAAACTATCTAGCCCTTCCAAATGAGGCAAAATTCCATATTTATAGAAACCCCCAAGATATTTTGGCCCAATTAGGTTTACAATAATAAACGGCCATAAAAAAAATTCGGCCAAGAGGAATTCAAAATAAAGAAAAGGTATGCATTAAATGCATGTACTCCATCTAGGTTGGCATGTGATCTCCAACATAACCCAGTCCAATGCATGTGAAGGAAGAGAAATAATGGGGAAGCACAAATTCCAATAAGGCATTGTATTAACTGCTCCCCCCTTTGTCCTTAGCTCTCTCCATCTTATCTTGCACCATCAAAAATATCTTCTCCAAGTTGGCTATAGGCAGAATAACCAAAACTTTAATTCTCCTTTCAATGGACTTAATGTCCTCTCTTGACTGCTCTACAACTTTATCCCAATCCACCTTCATGGTTTGATATTTATCCATTACTGCAATGTAGGTGGATGCATCATCTAACTGATGTTCGGTGACTGGGTCCTCATTGATTGGAGAATATATATCACACCACCATTTTCTCAATTGCTCCAAGCTCAGATGTTTTGGTGCAAAATTTGATAAGCTCTGAGATTCATTATTTTCTTGTAGCAAGGTCCCTTTGTGATTACCAACATTTTCACATATTATCTGTGTTGTTTATGCATTATCAAAACATGACATTAGAGACCTTGGGGTTATCTCTTGAGGTTTGCTGATAGAGATTTACCTTTCAAGAGAGATAGGATATTATATTCTGTTTGAGTTGTTGTTGTGCAGAAAACACCATCAACACATACTTGCTTTTATAAAGAAAATCATCTCATGTAATTATTGAATTCCTGAATAATATCATTTGCACATCTCCATGCAAAGCTCTTGCTTTTTTTGTTTTTCTCTTCTATGGAAGGATTTTTTGGTTTGCATGTCTGATCTTGGTTTCTAACATCCCTCAGGATCATGGTTTCTTGCTCTCACCCTCTTCATCCCAAAAGGTTTGAGTACATCAGAAATCTTACTCCATCCTCCCTTTATCATGACAAATTTAGAAAAACAAGTGTATGCAAGGAAAAAGGTTCCCTTACCTTGATCCTTCAAATATTTATCCTCCACATCTCCTAACTATCATATTACTTCTAAGAAACCAACTCTTAATGGCACATCTCTTGGCAGTATGTGAGGTGAAACCCTTGTGCCATACATCCTCAAACTTGTGTAGCTAGGGTAATGGATAACATCTCCTAAATTGTACTCAATATTTAGATAGTTCCTCCTATCTTTAGGCCTCAAAAAATCATGCAAAGCTACAGGGATTCTTGGCATATTCAAAATCAAAACCCTCCTCATCTTAGAAGCAAAAATATTTTCAAACACCACATAACTGGATTTGATGTCATCCCTATCAAGGAGTGTGCTCCAGCATTGGACAGGGAGATCCATATCACCTTCCTTTTTGTCTAATGCCATATCCTTTCCAAAGTAAGTAGCTCCTTTGAACATAAACATATGCATGAACAGAGAATACCAGTAGAACCTTACCCCATATTCACCTTTCTTTAGTTCAACCAAACCCTCATGTATATTTTCAACTAAGTATGATCCAAAATCATAGTGTGTTGTATGTAGGGTGTTCGATATGAGCAACCATATACATTTTTTCCATTGGCATGTTTGTAACTAGGTCATAACCTATGAATTGGCATAAAAAATAGAAAGTCCTCTAAGAATATGTAACAAAATAATTGATGAGGAATGGCTCAACATCTGATGGGCCCAAAACAATCTTCCCTTGACCCTTAATAGATGCTAATAAATGTTGCAATAATGAGATCTTTAATTTATATATCACCTTCTCATATTCAGCTCTGAGTATCTTCTCATCAATTTTTACCATATCCTCACTCCACTCAGTCAAATTGAAGACATCAGCAATTTCCTCCCTAGTAACCTTAACCATTTCAATACCATCATATGTCTGAGCACAATCATTGAGATTGGGTCATAATTTTCTGCCATTTCCCTTAGTATGTCAACATCCATATAAACATTTGGTACTACCACTTTCCCGATGTCTAATCTCCAGGGGTTGCCAATGGGGATGCCACAATTTTGATTTCCAAACCAATAGTTAAGATATGCCCATCTAGTGTATGGTACTAAGGCATCTTTAATAGTGCATTGTTTATCAATAAGTCCATCCACAATTTGTGTACCTCAAAATAACAACTGACCCTTAGGTTTCTTAGATGTTGAGGGTTTTAATTGGTTGGTTAAATCCTAAACCAAAGGTCTAACTATAGGTTTTGATCTAGAGGGTTGGTCTTTTTATGCGGACACTTTGAATTTAGGTGTCATAGTTATAGGGTTTTGTTGATGGTCAAAGTAACACGGCAACATTAAAATAGAATATCTCTACTCTATTTCTCCTAAAAAAGATAAATGATCTGAAACCACGATATTCCAAGGTCTCTGTAGTTGGTTCTCAACTGTGTTGTCATCATTCAGTGGTCCATGCAACCATAATATTCAAGGGGCCTACTAGTAAACAAGTACAAACTAGATAATACAAAACAATTCAATGTTTAGGGGGTTTAAATAAATAGCAAAAGATAGATCAAGGCTTGGGATAGTAAACATGAACACAGATTTATTTTAATTCAGACACATAATTTTTATGATGAGCACTTTTCCTAATCAACTAAAACCATATAACAACATAATTTATGAAATAATTTGTACCATTGCATTCATTCACAGTGCAAATTTAGACCATACAACCATTCATCATCACTTTTTTTTTACTTTTCGATAATAAAATATCATAATCTCATTACCAAAATTAACAAATCAATAAATATCAAGAAATATCATCCACAGATAATGCAATAAAATGGTTTTAAATTCAGAGTCTTCTATTGATTTCCATCAAATAAGAAATATTTATGCACAGCATGATGCACTGGCATACGAATGACCATTGTTTATCAACATCATCGTTAAACTTAACAACTTTTGAAAATAAAACTACTTATATTAAAATTGTAAAAGTGTTTGAGTATCTTGCATAAAAGCTATAAAAACTTAAAATTGTATCTAGTCTCTCTAGGCAGCCAATCTGACTTCAATTAGTTAACCTTTACAATGAGGAGAGAATTATAAATTATAGACAAAATTAGCATCATTCTCTCCTATCAAAAATCAAGATCCATAATCTGGGGCCCAAATCCACAATTATAGGGATGCCCAGTTAACTCCAAGTGTTTGTCTCTATTGGAACTACAGGTACTGAAAGGGTACACCTGGTGTCTATTCAGTCCAAAATCTAACTAAGAGTTCCAACTCTAACCTCTGTTGATCAACATTCCCAATCTCTGGCTCATCAAAACTGATCTGGAGTCGTCCATCCTCTCAAAAACTATCATGGAAGTGTTGTTGTACAAAAAAGGAACCTAAAGTTGATTGATACATTTGACTTCATCCCTTTTCAAAAAAAATATATTCTTATTCACTTGTCATCTCCATGAGGAATCCTATGATACTCATCATAATTCCATTAAATTTGTTTCAATGCATCATCATCAAGTCCATCGACCCAGTCAGCTTTAAACTTTGAATCTTCAAACCTCTTTTCTACTACAGTAACAATTTCCTTCAGTTGACCGATGTCTATGATTTCCCATCACATGTCACACCTAATGCCCAGTATCCTATCCATGAGTGTTAACTCAGTGGTGTCTCCTTATTTCATTATGTTATCCAGTCACACCTCCCAAGAATATTTTATTTCTCCCAATGATTCAAGTCTTTGATCCGAGGGTAAAGTTTTGTCCATGATTTTTGCAACAATATCCTCAAAGATGCTTGCAAGTTCCCATATCTCATGAATGCCTTTGAGCATAGCTATTCTTTGTTCAATAAGATTCTGGGTTTTGAAAAATGACACATTAATAGCCTTTGAAATATACTCAGGGCTCTCATCACCCAAAATTTGTAACTGGACAAACTCTTCACTAGAAATTTTAGCAATCACCTTTAGCTTTCCCAAGTACTTGTTGAGCTTTTCTTCCTCTTCCCACCATTTCCTTATAGATTATTCTATCATTTTAACCAAAGCAAGGCTTGCATGATAGTGTTTAAAACCTTCATCCAGATGTTCATCCATGTTAGACCTAAAAACATTGAACCAATTGTCAAACCAAGTGGCCTTATTTTTCATCTCATTCAGCCCATTCACCTCCTTATGGCTCATCAAAATAGGGATCTCTGATGGTGTTGGCTGCTCAGGAGTGATGTAATCAACACCTTCACAAAATCTTTCATTTTTCCAACTTGAGCCTTAAGCTCATCTTTAGATTGTTTATCCTTGATTAACCATGATTTGGTGATGGTGGCAACAATATCAATCAGATTAATCTATTGATTTCTTATATGTTTTCCCAGGTTGACAGTGCTTATCTGATAATCTTCAACCTACAATTCTCTATCATCCTTGTCAGCAATAGGGGTAGCAATTTATGCTATCAAATCTCCCTCATCACTCAACTTCGTGGAATACACAACACGAGGTTTCTTCCTTGGCTTCACCTTCTTTATTTCCTCTACCATCTCATCCCATCTCACTAGCTGAGCTTGCACTTGTTATCTCTTTTCTAGATTTAGCTTGAGCCAAGTGGGAGCAGCTGGCTAAGTAGTCACTTTTTGAACACTGGGAGGTGTTAATGATGGTGATGTAGAAAAAATTACCTCAACACTTTGTTGGGAAGAGACCTTTTTTTGTTCATCTTGTTCCTTTTGTAACTTTTCCTACTCCATTCTCTCATTTTGGACTCTAATCTTTTTTATCTTCTTCATTTCTTCCTCTTTTTGAGCAGCCTCCTCTTCATCCTTCAACCTTTGTTCCAAATCTTTTTGCACAGAGTTCTTCCTCTACAGCTTTATCTTGTTCATTCCTTTTCTGTAGTTCCAATTCTTTTGCAAGAGACTTTTCTTAAGCTTTCTCCAGTGCCTCAATAGCTTCCTTTTCTTGGGCTATCTATTTAGTTCTCTTTCTCTATTCTTCTTCTTCTTGAGCTAATTGTTCAGCAGCTAATCTTTGGGCACTTTCCATTATTTCCTTCTGTTCTTTTTTAGTCAAAACTTCATTTCCAATTCTTCAGCATAGAGGCTTCCAGGTTCAAATCCACTTTCTTCTTCTCCAGGTTCTTCCTCAACCTTCTCTAGATATTCCTCCAATTCTACTCTTTCTCCTTCTTGAGAAAGAGTTCTCTCGGAGTCTGAGGAGATAAGAGAATCTATTACATTGATTACAAGGGGCCTCTCCTCTTCAACAGTTGATGCTCCTGAAGTTGAGGGCATAGCAGGAGTGGTATCCTCAGTTTTTGAAGGGACATCAAAAGAACCTTCTCCAGTAACTTCTTCTCTAGGATATACAGTAGCTAAAGGTGTGGCATCCAATCCTGAAATAACCCCAACAGCAGTTGCTTCATAAGTGACTTTAGCTTTTTTCAAAGCTTCATCAATTTGTTTCAATGAAACTTCTTCTTCTGTTAGGGGAGGCTCTTATGTGGCTGTCTCTTTTGTTGCAACACATTTCTTCAATCTCTTGTATTTTTTTGTTTCTGTGGAGGAAGTAGGTTCACTGCTAGAACCTCTTTTCTTTGAATCCTTAACTCATGGTTGCTTTAACCAAAGCTCAATCCATTTCACACTTCTGTCCACCACTACCCATGATATTTTATGGATACTAGTTTCTTCTTTTTCCATCCAATTGATGGGATCCAAATCCTTAGTGGCCACTTTATCCATTTCATATCGGGGATCAAGTGTGATCCCATCATCAGTAGTGCCTTCCAGAATATCCATTTTAACCTCAAAATATGTCATCTAGGGAATTGTTAATCTTTCATACCCCTTTTTCTCACTTCAAGTTGGTCTTGAAGGTTGGCCCAAAATTCTTCGAGAAGTGGTCAATGACAAGGAAACTGTGAAGAATACAACCCATACATTTTTCTCCTTGGATCAAAAAAAATCCTGTAAGTATGTTGCTGGAAATTTAGGGACTAAAATTCTTTTATTGCTATTTTAGCCATTATTGAAGAGGAACAAGAATAAAACCCCAATTGCATTGGGAAAGAATGAAAAATAGTCTTGTGTTGTGCAGAAAATTTGGAATTTACCTCGGTGGCCTGACGAGCAAACTCAATCAAGACCCATCTATCACCACAACATCTTGATAGTTTGAAAGGGTACTAACCATCATAACCAAACAATCTGAAATAAGTGGACTTGGGGTATTGAATAAACCAATATCCCCACTCTTGGATGAATTCCATAACATCTCATGATAATCTGAAACCAATGTCACCTATGAGTTGATTGATAATAGCATATAAAAATGTGTCATTGACCCTTTTGAAGTGTTTCTTGTTAGAAACCAAGATCAGACATGCAAACCAAAAAACCTTCCACAGAAGAGAAAATCAGAAAAAAGCAAAGCTATTGCAAAAAGATGTGCAAAATAATATTATTCAAGAATTCATAATTACATGAGATTATTTGCTTTATAAAAGCAAAGTATGCATAACCCTAATCTTATCTTGAGCAACAAGATAGCTCAATAAGATAAGGATGAGAATAATTAACCTAAGAATTAAATATTACCTAAGTAAAGTTATGCAAGTGTAATTAAATATTAATTACACTAACACCCCCCCATAAGTGCAACTTAGGGAGACTAACAAAGCATGCACCTAAAACTAAGATGAATGCAAGAAAGCATGAATGGGTCTCGGCCATAAGGCCTGATCAAGTACCCAAGTACAAATGCAATAATGAGGTAGAGAAGGAAAACCCAGTGGGACAAAACCCCCTACAATGAGTTGATTGTTGCAAAGAAGCACTGGAAGAACACTATGGAGTAACATTGGAACCGCAATCCAAAAAGCAAGGAAAGATACTTTTGTCTACAAGAAACCAAATGATAGTCACTGAAGGACTCAGGCGGAATCATAATAATGCGACAACAGACCCGATGCCACGGAACGCAAGAAAACTCACAAACTGGAACAACCTTGGAATATGTGAAGCAACAGTAGATGAAATGATGATAGAATCTAAAAACAATGTATCTCGATGTCGATGCCAAACTGTGACTAAAACTCTTCCATGGGAACAAGCACCATAAAGACTCTAGAACATTAACCATAAAAACATGACCCTCAAACTGAGAAGGATCTGAACCAATGCGGATCAATAACCATAAACTCCCAATCTAAAGTGTGAACCAATGTGAATCTGATATGTGTCAAGCTAAGACAAGATGTGGCCAAAAGAAACTAAGAAACTAGATATAACACATGCGAGTTGTCATCAAAACAAGATGGAGATGGAGATCAAAGTGCATGCACACTCTAATCATATTATTATGCAAGAAACCCCCCTGATGGAACTTTATCTCGGTTCATTATTACAATAACCCAATTATTGTAAAAGGAGATAATGCAAATGTGCATAAATAGAAAATAAAAATAGACCTCATATCTATGTAAAGGACTAAACTAGCTTTCCAATGCCGCAAGAATGGCAAAAAATGGATAAGCGAGTCAAAAGATATGTCTCCCAGAGTGAAAACAATAACATGCAACTTCCGAGGCTAAAAAAGGCATCAAAAAAGTAAAACCAAAAAATCAAACCTGCACCATTGTGTAGAGCTCTGATACCATGTTAGAAACCAAAAAACCTTCCACATAAGAGAAAATTAGAAAAAAGCAAAGCTATTGCAAAAAGATGTGCAAAATAATATTATTCAGGAATTCATAATTACATGAGATGATTTGCTTTATAAAAGCAAAGTATGCATAACCCTAATCTTATCTTGAACAAAAAGATAGCTCAACAAGATAAGGATGAGAATAATTAACCTAGGAATTAAATATTACCTAAGTAAAGTTATGCAAGTGTAATTAAATATTAATTACACTAACAACCCCCCATAAGTGCAACTTAGGGAGACTAACAAAGCATGCACCTAAAACTAAGATAAATGCAAGAAAGCATGAATGGGTCCCGACAATAAGGCCTGTCAGGTACCCAAGTACAAATGCAATAATAAGGTAGAGAAGGAAAACCCAGTGGGACAAAACAAACCAAAAAAATTACACCTGCACCATTGCTTAGAGCTCAGAACCAGATTTCTGACAATATCTTGTTTGCAAAAAAATGACACCGTATGCAAAATTTATGACCGATTCCATGAAAGTGCTCCAAAACTATCCAAGTAGTCCTCCAGGAGCCCTCAGGGGCTAAAAAAATTCAACCCCTGGTCGCATGCAGGACCAGGGGTTGGCGCACAGGGGGCTGGACCGAAGCCCTCGATCGCCAATAGGACCATCCGGAGGGGCTTAGAACCCAACAAGGGCTGGCGCTCAGGGTCTGGTCATGGATGTGACCCTGATGGCTTAAGAAAAGCCCTCAGGGGCTTAACCCAGGCGGAGTAGCAGACGGGTGCAGAGCTAGTGGTGCACTGGAGATACCACAGGCAACGGTGGCCTGATGGTGGTGTGGCGGTGGTCGCCCGGTGCTACAGTGGCGATGGAGTGGATTACAACATGCTGCGCAAAAATCCTGCGGGATTTTTTATTTTTTAAAAAAAATTTAAAAAAAATTTCAAAATTTTTACCTCGTAGACTATACCCTAGGGTCATACGGCCTTGGGGCAAACAAATTTTGCCTCCCCAATTGACAATGTCCAAATTGGACAAATTTTATATGAAAATAGGGGTTTTTGGGCACTGCGAATCCAACGGCGAGGTTTGTTTTGGCCCAAAGTGCCCAGAAAATTAGGCAACCCCCAGATCTCTCAGAAAAATCACCGAGCTTGAAACCCTCGCATATTTGGAAAATGGTGACCAAAATCAGAAAAACAAAATCCAATCCTGACTTTTTCCAATGCTCTGAATCCAATGGAAAACCTCGATTTGATCCAAGATGCTTCATAAATATGCTCAAGGAATAAAACCCTCAAGGAACCCCGAACATGCTCTGCATTGAAATTCTCCAAAATATTGAGAAGGGGCTACAAAATCAAGGCTTTGATAGCATGTTAGAAACCAAGATCAGACATGCAAATCAGAAAACCTTCCACATAAGAGAAAAACAAAAAAAAAACAAAGCTATTGCAAAAAGATGTGCAAAATAATATTATTCAAGAATTCATAATTACATGATATGATTTTCTTTATAAAAGAAAAGTATGCATAACCCTAATCTTATCTTGAGCAACAAGATAGCTCAGCAAGATAAGGATGAGAATAATTAACCTAGGAATTAAATATTACCTAAGTAAAGTTATGCAAGTGTAATTAAATATTAATTACACTAACATTTCTCTACCTTCTTCAGCTCTAGTTGGTCATAATATTCCCAGACCTTCTTCTGATCTAGACCATCATCCATAGACCCTTTTGTATTCAACCCAGGAAACTGTCCCATCCTTGCAGCACAGTAAATGACATATGAAGACATATAAAATGTCTTAGTTTCTGTTACTTTCAGAAGTTGGTCATGAATGTTATATGAAATAATATGTCCCCAATCAAGAAATTTCTTTCCTTCCAGAATCAATTGAATGAATGGGAACATCCAGTGTTCAAAGACACATGAGTTTTCTTTGCCAAATACTCTGGCCAGCAATGTCATCATGTCCCCTATATCCTCAAAAATTTTGACCTCTTGGGATTAGTTGGAAACTTCTTCAATGATTTCTTCTCTATCTTAAGCCACCATTTGTTTATAATTTTTTTTTTCCCTTCTACATCCTTTTCGTAGAGTTGAAGTGCTTCAACTTTAATCATAATCTTAAGATTGGGATAAGGAGGAGGGTCAAAAATGTGTCTGATCATTGTTGGGGTTAAATAAATTATTACATTACCCTGTGAATCAATGCAATTCCTTTGAGTAGGATTGTATGTTTGTGCAATGGTTAGGATGAACTTAGGACATTGCACAGCAATGGGAAAACTAGCTACATGAGCTAACCCAGACTCTACAATCCTCTTTACCCTCAAGGTAGCATCCTCTGAAAAGGTATCCTCGCGAAACTGGTCCAAATCAATGTGCCCCATAAGTGTATCAATGATATTCATGACATCATACCCGAACTTAGATGTTACTGGGGTCCCTTGGAACTTATACTTCATTGTGAGAAGCATGTGTTTTGGCTTTAACCTCTTGTCCCTTGTTCCCTTTGATGTTCCTTCAGTGGGAACTTCTTCCTCTAAGTCAGACATTTGTTAATTATCTTACACTACTGACAATTATCAGGCAAAGAAAAGACATATGAAGAGAAATTTAGCACAAGAATTCAAATTATATCAACATTAATTCAAGATAAAGTCCCATTCAATAAGTTAATTAAGCATCTTCGGGTTTCAGGTTCAGGATTGAACCAAGAACATGACCATTTTAAGTATAAAACTGAACTCTATTAGAAGTCAGGATCAGGTCATGAGTCAGCACCTATACCAATAGTGATTTTCAAGTTCAGTTTCATCTTGCAGTCCAATCCCGCAATGTATTGAGAATCAGGATCAGGCCCTCACCAAGCAGTGGTAGTTAACAAACCGAGTAAATGAAGTTTTTTGTTTGGGTTCTGATCTCGATGATGAATCAGAAATTAGAATCGATTTGTGGTTCAAAACCATAATCAAAATTAGGAATGAGTGTAAGTAACTTCTCGAGTTTTGATCTTGATAAGATATTGAGAATCGAGGTTGAGACTTCGTCATGAAATAGCCCTTAAATATGCATAGTGGAAATCAGTCAGCTCCAAGTTCTGATCCCGACCATATGTTGGAAGTCAAAATTGGGGTGACACTAGGTCATGGTACTTATCAATGTGTCAAAGGTTCGGTGTTGATCTGAATTTCGATCCTGATGGTAATGCGGGGATTGGAATCAAGACATGGAGTGGTACTTTGTCAGAAAAACACTTTAACATTCTACAGTGAAGATCTTGATAAGACATCGGAAGTCAGAATCAGAGCAAGTGAGGGAGCTAGACTAAGAGAATGGTAAAACCCTAAGTGCATTTCTAATTCTCGATTCTGAGATACATGTGGGAATCGGGAATCACATAGCAGCAATAAACGAAGGAAAAAATACTTGTAACAATATCCTAAAATCGTGACTTCGAGATTAGGTTTTTCTCAGGATCAAGATTTTGATTAAGACGGTTGAAACTTCAAATTCATCAATTCAAACACAGTCTCAACTCGGTGTTATAGAAAAACCCTAGAGAACTAGGGCACGATGGGATGAAAAATCTTGCGAACAAAAAACCAAACAAAAAGTGAGGGAAAACCCCAAAACACAGAAAACTGAAATGAAACAAGGACAACCAAAAAGAAAAAATAAGAAAGAATAAACGAAGAAAAGAAAACAAGAAACCCAAAAGAGCACACGAAACAACGAGTAACAGCAAACACCGACAAACCAAGAACAAAGAAAAATGTAGGGTGGAGAAACCCCTACCTCCAAGCGCAACCAAGAATTTTGATAGCGCGGAGACAAATCCAAGCACCTCCTCAAACCCTCTCTCTTGACGTCGCTCTGGTTCACTTCATCAAACTATACAAGGAAAAATGGATGAATACCGAGGAGCAGTGGAATCAAAAAAAATTGCACATGCAAATGGTTAGACATTAAATACAAGTAGGTTAGGCCTCAAGATTGAATCGTAAGTCATAAATGCGGGTTACAAGAATGAAGGTAAGTGGGAGTCAAGATTGGGACACAAAATGACACTGAACTTTCAATAAGTACCAAGTTCAAGAAAAAGTTTGAGGTCTGAAACCCAACAAACAAACAAGACCAAGCGGGAATCAGGATCGGGTCGAGAGATGAAACAAGAACTTTGAAAAGTTCTTAGTGCAAGTCTTGGCCCAAAGTCCAATTCTGAAAAAGAAAAAGAGAGTCAGAAGTCAAGATCGGGATGGAAACAAGAACAAGAACTTAGGAAAGTTCTAGGTGATGGTACTAGTCTGATGTTCGATTCTAACACAAGAAAAAATGTACAAGGGGAAAAGTGGAAGTCAAGATTGAGATGAAAACAAAAACTTACACCCTAAAGGGTGAAAGGTAATGGTTCTGATCTCAAAACCTAACTCTGATAGAATAAAGAAAAACACAAGCCAAAACGCAGGGTCAGGATCAATACTTGCATAGGAACTTGAACCTTTCAAAAGTAACAAGTGTTAGTGTCGGTCCAAAACCCGAACCTGAAAAGCAAAGAAAACCAGGACTTAGGAGAAAAAGAAACAACTCCTAAGACCCGAACAAGAACACCAAGGAAAAAAGAAACAAAGGGGGACCCATTTTTACCAAAACAAAATGGGGTGGATATGCAAGGCATAACAGGTTCATGCAAACTAGGGTTTACTTCTCAGCAAATTATAAGCTTACAACTAGGGTATGGGTTTGATGCAGGGCAATAAAAAGACTAAACAAGCTAATCATTCAAACTGAGCATCAAACCTTAAAAGAAATGCAAGCAAACCAGAAACCCATTGATAGAATGACAGAGAAAGTGAATTTTAATTAATTGAAAAGCAAGGTATTGATTTCACTTACTGGTTACAGTCGCTTTAAAAACCCTAATTTTGGTCATTAAACGAGCTTGAAATTTTCAACAAGAACTCCTTAAATGCATTGAATGCCTTAGCAATTCAGAATTATGCTTTAAAAAAAGTTTTTTGTGGATTTAAAGCATACCAAAATGGTATTTCAGCATCATATCTGCCATTACTATTCACTCGCATGAACCAGAACGGCTCATTTTCCTTCAATATTGAACTTTGAATTTTAACCATTGATTCTATAGTGAGATGGCTTGACATACGGCCCAAATCTAGTCAAAAAAGTTTGAAAAATCCAACTATAGAGCACCATTTCCATCAACCAACCAAAATATGTCATGTGGATTTTCCCACCAGTCATCTCACGGGATACACCATCTCCATACACGCTGAAAATGGCTACATGTCAGCCTCCCTGCTTCCCCATTGAGTTTAACTCGTGTGCATCTTACAAAAACAGGGACATGGGGAGTGACCTAGATTGAATCTAGTGCCTTCAACCTATATTCCCTTTACATCTCAAGCCTTCAGCTTTAGTGCATAACCTCTGGACTTGACAAACGGCCCAGATTAAAACATCTTGTCCACTTTTAAACCATCTGCTTAAAAGAACCCTTTAGTAGCGCATGTACTAATGCTTCCCAACCTTATGCCAAAATATTTTCACAATGTTTCATACCTCATTATAGTTCTATTGGCAGTTCAGATCGTGCCAAGTAGCACCTCCCCGCTTCCTCGTTGAGGGATGGGAGATGTAGGTGGGTCCCCTGTGGACTAGTGGGGAATAGTCAGGATGTAACCACATCACTTCATAGTAACCATTGATCTTTTAAAGCTTGATGTTTGATTCCTTTGAGGGAGGATGGGCCTCGCTGACTTGATGAGACATGCAGTACCTTCCCACTAGCCCACCTTAATATTTTAATGGAAATCAATACTTGACAAGGGTGTGGGGAATGCTCATGATCAAATCTAATGATCGGATTGCCATCATTAAAAGCCCAATCTACACAGGAACAAAGTTAGTAACTTAAAAAGCGGACTTCGACTAGGTTGACGAGTGATGAGGGAAATGAATTTAAGATCAAGACTTTAGACCAATGTCGAAATATTAAAACCCAGACTTATGAGGATGGAAAATATTAAAAAATCACAATTTGTATGGACATAAAGCAAGATTTAGTCAACAGCGAAATACAACAAACACACAAAGGTTAATCACTTAAGGATTTCTAGAGGGTTTAAGGCACACTAAAATCCTAGAACAAGGGCAAGACCAAAACCCTAAGCCATAAGACTAGTTCCAAACTAGGAAAGACAATAGATTTAGCAAAAATTATTAATGGAATGCAAGAATTTTTAGGGTTTCCACTAGTGGCTCCTATTGGGGACGTTTGTTCCTCCAGAACAGAGTGAGATCATAGAATCTCAAGTTTGAAGTAGACCAACATAAAAAACCAAAACTAGGAAACTACCTAGACAAGGTAGTCAAACCAAACTAAACACAACCAAAGAAAACTAAACCTATACGCAGGATATATGAAATTTACAATGTACATGGAAAGAACATATTTCAGGAGAAATATGGCTTCAAGAACTATCTATGTACTAGCAGTTCAACAAGTTCACCAGTTAGATCTTGTAAAAAGTAAGAGTCCTCCCCATGGGTGTTGTTGATTAGATAAGGGCCTAACCATAAGGCATCAAACTTTCCATGTTTTCCCTTATCCTTAGACCTGGCATTCCACATCAACAAAATGTCTCCTACTTGGAACTTCCTTGGAGATGCTTTATTGTCATATGGGTTCTTGACCTACAATTGCAATTTAGTATTCTTCTTCTAGGAATCTCTTCTCATCTCATCCACTTCCATCAATGCATCAATTATGAGTTGCATTTCATCACACATATCTCCATCATACTCCTAGATAAACTTGTACATTTTCATAAGGTTATTATGGGGTAACCTTGCTACAATACCATAGACTAAATCAAATGGAGCATAACTAGTGGCTTTCTTGACTGTCACTTTGTCTACCCACAAAGCTAGTTTCAACTTAGAATCCCAAGCTCGTTTGTTTTAATCAATGTTCCTCTTGATAATCTTCATCAAGCTATTATTGCTTGACTATGTCTAACCATTACCTTGTGGGTGGTATGGTGAAGAATAGGAAACCTGAATCCCATGCTTAGAGTAGAAGTTAGTGAATTCTTCAAACCTAAAGCACATTGCATTGTCTAAAACAATTTTTTCAGGGACTCCAAACCTAGTCAGTATATTATCCATCAAGAAATCATTTATTAATTTACTTGTTGCTCACTTTGTTGAGATTGCTTCCACCCATTTAGTAAAATCATATGTAGCGACAAGGATCCAAGAGTGACCTCAACTGGACTTACTAGATATCTCTCCAATGAAATCAATACCCCATTGTTGGAATGGTGTCTAAACTGTAACTAGTCTAAGTGGCAGATTGCTTAAGAACTTGAGCTTTCCTAAGAACCTCTGACATGCATCACATGTTCTTACCAGTTCATTAGCATCCTTGAACACTATAGACCACCAAAATCCAGATCTTAAGGCCTTGTGAGTAGTGGTCTTAGCCATATAATGTCCATCAAACATCCCACTATGCATTTCATTTAGCAACTCAAAAGCTTTTGCATTAGAAACACATTTTAACATAACACCATCTAGATTTATCCACCATAATTCACCATTAATGATCAGATACTTGATGCCATGTAGCTTGAGGGTTCTCTTTTCATTGTTATTCATCCCTTCAAGGCATTGCATCATTTACAAGTAGTAGATCACATTCTTGTACCACTCATAGTCTTGCATATCACAAATATGTGACCTATATCCAAATTTACCTCAGCCATCAGTTTGGCTAACCCTTGACCTCTCACCAACTTAGTGATCTAGATGTCAATATTAAACTCTTGTATTTTGTTTATCCATCTACATCATCTGCCTATGACTCCCTGTTGGGTGAAGATGTCCTTTGCAACAACATTAGGAACATATGCCACAATTGTAGCTCCTACAAGATAGGTCTTGAAGTTATTTACAACTTTAACCAGTGCATATGCCTATTTCTCAATCAAATCAAATTTTAATTTTGCAGCTTAAAGGGACTTTCTAAAAAAATGCAATGGGTTGTTCAAAACCCTCTTGATTCTTTTGTAACAAGACTACAACAATGGTGTGGAATGATTCAAAGGAGAATATTTGTAATTATTTGGAAAAAAATTAGGGTTCCTTAGAACTATTGCCTCCTTGATTTCCTGTTTAATTGCCTGAAAAGCTTGGCTTGGCTCTTTAGTCCATTCCACTTTCTCACCCTTCTTCAGCATCTTCTATATAGGGTGCGTGATTTCTGCAAAGTTGGTAACAAATCTTCTCAAGAAGTTAATATGTCCAAAGAATGATTGAATTTCCTTGATATTCTTTGGTTTTGGAATTCTTTCAATGTTGGTTACCCTTTCAAGGTCAATTCTCACTCCTTCCTTTGACACAATATGTCCTAGAAACTTTCCTTCAGTGACACCAAAGGCACATTTATTAGGACTAAGTGAAATCCCATATTCAAGGGCCCTAATGAAAATTTTCTCCAAGTGCATACAATGATCTTCTTCCTTCTTAGAGTATGTTATTAGATCATCTTGGTAGATAGCCAAAAAAAAATCAATAAAATTAGAGGAAGCTATATCTATAGCCCTCTAAAAAGTAGCACCTACATTAGTCAAGCCAAATAGCATTCTGACATAGACATAGGTTCCCCATGGAGTGGTAAATGTAGTCTTATACTTCTCAGACTCCTTCACTTTGACTTGGTTGTATTTAGAAAAACCATCCATCATGGACAAGAGCTCGCAGTTGGTCACCTTCTGCAACTTGGCCTCCATGTTAGGCAATGGATAGTTATCCTTCAATGAGGACACGTTGAGATTTCTGAAATCAACATAAAATCTGATATCCCCATTCTTTTTCCTGACTAGCACTAGATTAGACACCCAGGATGAATGTCTAATAGGCTTGATTATGCCAGCATCCCTTAGCTTCACTAGTTCTTCTTTCATTTTTGGTGTTAAGGTAGGATTGATAAGTATTTTCTTTTACCCGAAAGGCTTTGCATCAGCCTTTAGAGGAATTTCATGTTGAAATAATTCCTCCCTGTATGCTTTCAAGCCATCATATCACCAAGCAAAGACATGTTTGTACTTCCTTAGCAAGGAAATCAATATTTCCTTGATCTTGGGCTTCATTATACCCACCTAAAAAAATTTAGGGGCATTTTTAGTCCCCAAGTTTACCTCTTCTAGATATTTTGGATGGGTAGCAATTGTCTTGGTTTTCAAAGACTTTTTTTAATGCAAAAAGGCCCTTAGGAATCTTATCAGTTTTCAAATTAATGACTTAATTACCGAAGATAATGTCCTTTCCATCCAAATTCTCAACAAAAGCTTCAAAGTCAATCTTCTGACTTTCATACTCATCTACACATTTTAGAAAACTTAAAATTTCTTCATCATCATTGAAGACTTGCCAATTTTTATATTTTCAGGGATTGAAGGCCTTGTTTGTACATCAACCTTAGAGATACTAGCAAAATTTATATCATCAGGCCTAAGTGCAATTTTTTCCAACAAATCTACTACTTTATTTTGGTCTCTATCCATCCAATAAATTCCAAATGCATCAAATTACTCAATGGAATCCCAAACGAAATTCTTATATAGCTTCAATATTTTATTTTTTGATGCATACTTGGATCTAACTTGGGATATTACCAATTATGAATCACCAATTACTTTCAACTTCTTTATCCCATGTTTTTCTACTAGCCTCAACCCTAGTAGCAAGGCCTTATACTGCCACATTGTTTGTACAAACAAAAGACAAAGTGAAAGAAAACCTGAATGTATTGCCACTAGGTGAGACCAACAATATACCTGCACCTGATCCTTCTTTGGAACTTGCATCATCAAAATACATTGTCAATATATCATCATTATCAGATAATTTTATAATCTCTTTCTCAATAGGGGTAGGTTTCCTATCATTTTCCTTTGGTAACTCTTCTACCTTGAAATCATTGATGTCAGTGTCTACAAATTGAATTGTATCATCCTCAAGAGCGTGCTCAATCATATATGGGTCTTTTGACTCCCTAACCAACTTGATGTCTTTTCCATCAATTGGGAAAGTTGCAAAAGACATATCACAATACATACTACCCCCCATGGAGGCACTCCATTTTCTTAACAAAAACATTAATTTGGTGGAATTTTTACTACTACCACACTCATTCTAAATTCCTTTTCTAGAAATGCACCTAGTCTATATGGGAGTTCATTTATCACACCGATCATAGGGACTTCCCTAGAACCCATGGCATAGCATTTTCCATGGGAACTATCAATTTTCAATCCCATTTCCTCCATGATCTTAGGTGGAATAATATTATTAGATGCTTCATAATCAATCAAATAGTTCTTCAAGAATTTTCCATCAACAATCAGAGTTAAAAAAAATAGATCTATATTTCTAGGACATGCGGTTATTGAATTTCCTAAATAAATGTAAAGGATTTAGTGATTGTTCCCTCAACATCCTTTTCTTTCTTTTCTTTCCCACTCACTTTGGGTGGAGTAGACGCCACTAATTCATTACAGGTTGTAGTAGCACCATTGATAAGGGCTACTGCCTTTTGTTTATGCTCATCAATTCTCATCATTTCAAGCAAGGGGATAGAAACCTTTACTTGAGAAAGCAATTGAAACATATCTATAGGAGTATATTTAGGTAGATCAATTAGTATCATACCTTATTCAATGTTTCTCTCCTTTTGTTGCTCACCTTTTCTTTCAACTTTAGGCTTGGTGTCCTTCTTCTTAGGCTTAGAATTTTTCTTTTGTGTTTTTACCTTCACAGCAAGAGAAGTGACTTCTCCATCAACCTTTGGTTTATCAGCCTTCATTTCCCAAATTTTTTCTCCCTTTACTTCCCTAGCTTTAGCCCCATCCACTTTACTTTCAAGCTTTGGTTCTTTTCCTTTTGCATTCTACTCTTTGATGAAGAGGCTAGCAGCCTTTCCTTGGTCACCACCCACCATTCTATTTCTCAGGTGATAAGAGATTCTTGCTTGAGTGGCCAAAGCTACTATCAACCTTGTAATTTCTTCATCTAAGGGCTTCCTCAAGGACACATCATCTTTATTTTTTTCCAGCTTGCACACATTATAGTCATCTTCATTCTCATTATCAGAGAGAACTTGTTGATGTAATGCACTAGATCTTTTCCTTTAGCCATCTACATCAAGTTCATGAGATTCCTCATCAGATGAACAATCATTACAAGAAAAATAAGACTTTCTCATAATTACATTAACTTCAACATCATCTTCATGAGAACCATTATACTCCTCTAGTACACCTTCAACTTCCACCAATTGTGCAACTGCACATTGGTGAGCAGAGTGTGGCAACTGAAAAAAACCATGCACCACAAAGCTTCATTAGTGAAATTCGCCGAATTTTTTTGCAAAGAATTAGGTGTGACCTGATCTTGTTTTATTTTTTGAGTATTTGGGACTGCAATTCCATTCTGCCAGTTGGTTTTGTAAGGGTAATTTTGGAACCTTGGTGTATTTTCATTCTTCTAGAAATGTTGTTTGTCATTTCCAAGTCCCTTTTCATTTTTGGAAATAGTGTATTTGATGTCTTTGAGAGTGCTCATCACTTTATCACATCTCCCATCATAGATAGGATTTGAACCAAAGGCCTTTTCTTGTTTATCTCTTGGATTCTTCAAGATTTTTCCATCATCTCTTCTTCCCAACTTCTTTGAAGCTCTTCTATTACTTTCAATGTGCAGAGCAATTTTGAAGTCATCCCTCAAAGTTTGATGGTCTTTGTCTCTTAGGTGGTAAGCCATCTTACAATCAAATTCATTACAATAAGTTGTTGGACTATTATTTTCATTGATGTCAAAAGTGCAAATCATGTAAGGGAGATTGTTGGCATAATGACTGGGTTTCTCAAGAGATTTTTAGACAAGTATTAGCAGGTCATGATGTCAATAAAAATGTCCTCATTCATTGGTTCATGCTCTCAGTCTAAGGCCAAAGTTGTAAGGAGTCGTGGAGTTCCAATTTTTTCTAACCTATGTCGCGGGGATCTCAAGTTTTGTAATCTCTTGACTTGGCGACCTAGCTAATGGAGTGATAAGGATGTCAAAAATGAATGAGGTCACGGAGTTCCAATATTTTCTAAATCTATGTCATGAGGTTCTCAAGTTTTGAAACATTCTGACTTAGCGATCTCCTTGTTGTCAGAAAAAGTGAATGGTATCACGGGGTTCTAAGTTTTACTAACCTTGTCGCAAGGTTCTCAAGTTCTGAAACTTCTCGACATGGCGACTAAGCAACAGAGCAATAAGGAGTAAGGAAGAAATCCATGTGGGACCTAGCCTTAATGATGATGCAGACACATGGCATGATGGGTTTGAGCTATGACATGGCAATGATGTGGAAATGTGACAACAGCATGTGGACCCCACATTGGAATGATGTATTGGGTGATGTTATTTTCATCGAAGTGACTTAGTCATTTCGAAAGGATTTTCATAGGTTCTCTCTATTTTCAATGAGTCGCTAGTTATAATAACTTTGTAACCTCCGACATGAGGTTCTGAGGTTCGGGTTTTTTGCAACCGGGCGATAGGAGTATATGATGTAAACTGTGGGACCCAAGGTGATGATGGTGAATGATAATACATGACGACAAGTGACGGATGAAGATTTGATCGAAAAACCAACTCACATCATTGTTGTGAGTTGTGTGTCTATGATGTGGATGACATGTAGGTTGCGGGCCCGGTTAGATAACATGGCAAGTGATGTATGGAGGATCCTAGCTATGTCCCATGGGGTTAGCAAAAAATGGTGGAGAATAATCCATGGTGGATGGATATTGACCATCGATGAAGATGGTGAGACCTAGAAAAGAAAGAAGTGAAGGTGACAATATGAAAGATCAGCAACAATGGTTTAAGCAACCGATTATCCAATGGTCAAGGTTTAAAGTCACAACAGTGAATGTTGATCAAAGGATCAAGGTGCGAAGGAATTGATCGACGGCCAAAGTTCAAATGTAGAGATTTGAAATGGCTATGACAAGTGTAAACAAGGGTTTGGTCTAAAAACCAACACAAAAGAAAGAATTAATTTTCCCAACTATCTCAGCAACCATGTAAATGAAGATTTGATCTATTAAGTGACAGCACAGTTTGCAAAATATTTAAAGATCGAATTATATCAAATGATTACAAGAATGCATTAAATGCATACCAGATTCTAGGGTCTAATAGAATGTTGTTCTTAGCAAATTCTTTGTTACAGAATAAAATGGTGTGTGCCTTGATGTAGAGATATGGTGATCTCTGACGAGTTGGATAGTATGTGTTGGGCACGATGCTCTAACAATTATGGAAGTAGGTGAAAAACCCTAATAGTGGTTCCAATGTATATGAATTGAAAGAGGGGAATTATTGAAACATGGAGAATGAAGAGAGTGTCTGAATGAACAGGAAGGCGAACTATAACAAAAAGCAAAATTTGAAAATTCATGTAGCTAGTTACAATGGATTAAGGGAGAACTGAGAGAAAGAGAAAGAGCTTATGTGTTTTATTGATGCATCTTAGGTTTTGTAGACCCATTTTATGCATAGTATATTGCAAAACTTTGTATGAGGTTGTAGCCTCCATTTTGCACTGAGTTGTAGCTCAAACTAGGGTGTAGTAGAATCCTTGTAGTTGTAGCTTCTAAATAGGGAGTTGTTGCTTCCTTGGGTTGCAGCCCTAAACATTGTAACTGAACTTTGAAGCTTGTGAGGTTGGATTAGGACAGTAGATCCTAGCAGCATTTCTCACCGTGGTTTTTCCCATCTTGGGTTTTCCAGATACATACTATGTTATGTGTTGATATCTCTTGTGCTTGTGGCTATTATATCTATTAGTATTTCAATCTATACATTTGAAGTTAAGGTTGAATCTACAAAAGGGTTGAAGAATTAAATTTTTTAATATCTATTGATTCACCCCCTCTTAGTAGATCATTATGTTCTAACAATTGGTATCAAAGCACTAGGTTCCTTAGGAGAAGCTTAACCAGCTTGGGTAGATCTTGGATAGATGAACACAATAGCATTTCAAGAAGGCTCTTACAAGCCACCTAGGTTTGATGGAACAAACTATGCTAAATGGAGCTCATTAATGGGAGGATACTTAGTCTCTCTTGGAACTAAAGTATGGGCATATGTTGAGACCCAATATACTATTCATTTTGCCATTCCTACGAATCATGCAGTAAAGAAGATTCATGAGGACAATATTAAAGCTTGGTTTATTATTATGAACAATTTTTTTGACTCTGTGCATAGCAAAGTTATGCATTGTAAAATTGCTTATGATGTCTAGGAAAAAATTAAGAAAATCTATGAAGGTGGCACCAAATTAAAGTTGGAAAAGTTACAAGTGCTAAGAGAAAAATTTGAAGGCTTGACGAAGACTAAAGAAGAGAAGATTGCAGACTATCTTCAGAGAGTTGATGATTTGGTAAATTTCATTAAAGGATATGGTGTAGATCTAAAAGAAGAAGACATTGTGTTGAAAGTTCTCAGGTCCATGACAACTAAATATGATTCCAATATTTTTGCTATTGAAGAGGGAAGAGAAATTGATAATCTTACACTTGATGAGGTGCATGGCATAATTATTGCATATGAGATGAGAATTCCAAGTGTTGAATCATCCAAGAGAGAAGCTACATTTAAGGTTGTCAAGAAAGACAAAGATGAAGTTGATAAGAAAGAAAAAGTTGTTGTCATTGCATCTAATTATTAAGAAACTGAGGAAGAAGAAAATTTCATAAGAAGGCTCAGAAGAGGATCCTGAAAGTATAAAGGTATGCTCCCTCTTAAGTGTTTTAACTATGGTAGAATAGGTCATTTTGATTCAAAATGTCCATATGGTAAAGAAGACAGTTCCAAGCAAGAATTTAATAGTAGAAAGAAGAAAGAATTCTACCCTAAAAGAAAGAACTTTGGAAAGAAGAAGAAGAGCTTGTACATTAATGAAGAAAGTGAAGTTTTTGATGCTAGTGATTTTTCAAAAGAGGATCAAGGCCATGCCCTTGTAATGAGAGATGATAGAAGAGAATTTATATTCATGGCTAAAGAAACTAAGGATTGGGAAGATGCACAAATTGAGGACTCATATGAAGGAGAAGAGGAGGCAATTGTTGATCTTGAAGGAGAACTAATTAGTGCTCTTGAAGATCTTGATGAACTAAGAGACAAATATGATGATCTTAAGAGAGAAAAATAAGAAGCTAAAAAGGAATGCTCAAAAGGAGACTGACAGATTAACACAAGAACTTGAAGAGTCCAATAAGGTGTTAGTAGGACTGAAAGTTTATGTAGAAGAGCTTAAAAGAATTGAGGATGTCATGAAATATAAATTGCAATCTAAGATAGATAGATGCTCGAAACTTGAGGCAAAAATAGTTTCCTTAAGGAAAGAATTGGAGAAAGCCAATGAGCATATCAGAAATGGACTAAAGTTTAAAGGTGGTACAGATATTCTGAATGAATTGACAAGTACACAAAAGCCTGTAAACAAAGAGAAATCTGGTTTAGGTTTGGAAAAAGGGAAGAATTCATTTATGGATGTCTCTGCAAGACTTTATGAAATATTTAGAGCAGGAGAAAAATCAGTCCCAAGTGAAGAAAAAACTGACAAGGAGGAAGCTTCTAAAGATGAACAAAAATCTGATAAAGAAAAGAAGTCAGTCGAAGTCAAGGAGGACAACCAGACAGCTCCTGATCAACAAAAGAAGATACAAAACGTAAAAAGAGTAGACAATGATGGATTCACAAGAGTACAGTATCCAAGGAGGCCTAGACAAAGAAGATCACCTCATCTAGTTGAAGGAAACTACTTGACCAGGTACTCATCGTATTTCAATGGGTATTGCTATACCTGTAACAATTTTGGTCATAGGGCTAGAGAATGTAGAATCATTCCAAGGAAGAATACAAATTTTGCAAGCAAGAATCCATTTACTCCCTTGGTTGATATGGATATAATTTTTTATATTTGCAACAACTTTGGTCATATAGCAAGAAACTATAGAGCAAGATTTACAGGACCAAGTGTGAAATATGAGAAGAAGAAATCCTCACCTACTAATAAAGAGAAAGGAAATAAGACTTCTGAGATAGAAGAAAATAAATTTGAGAAGAAGCCCAAGAATATATGGAAGGAGAAAGAGCAGGGATCTTGTATCACTCAGTCTATGATTGCCCAAATGGCTTTACATACAAAGGAACAAGATCTATGGATTGTTGATAGTGGCAGCTTCAAGCACATGAGTGGAGATAAAAATAAATTCATTAAGCTTGAAATGAAAAAAGGAGGTTCAATAAGTCTAGGTGATAATACTGCTGTCAAGATCTGGGGTAAAGGAATTCTAAGCATAGATAGAAAAAACAAAACTAAAGATGTACTCTATGTGGAAGGTCTAAAACACAATCTTCTTAGCGTCATCCAAATGTGTGATAATGGATACAAAGTTGTATTTTATTTTGAAGGTTGCAAGATAAGATTCAATGGTAAAACAATTGCTCAAGGATAAGGACTAATAGTAATCTCTACAATCTATGTGAATTGGAAGGCCAAACATGTCTAATCAGTCAAGCAGATGAAAGTTTTTGTGGCATAGAAGACTAGGACATGTAAATTTTGACAACATGGTGAAAATAAGTTCAAAAGGCCTGATTAGAAATATGCCTAAGATTGCAAATCCTGATAACATCATTTGTCAAGGCTATCGGCAAGGAAAGTAAACAAAGTCTAAATTTCCCACAAAGGATTACTATACTATGAAATCCTTGGAAATAATTCATGTTGATCTATGTGGTCCAATGAGGACAAGAGTGTTTCAAGGAGAAAGATATTTCATGTTGTTGATTGATGACTATACCAAAATGGCATATGTTACATTTTTTAGGGAGAAGGTTGAGGCTTTTAAAGCATTTAAAGTTATAAGAAGCTAGTTGAAAATATGACTGGGAGAAGAATCAAATGTCTCAGGTCAGAGAGAGGTGGAGAATTCATGTCAAGAGAATTCATGGAATATTGTGAAGATCATGGAATCAAGCGCCAATATTCAGCCCCAAGAACACCACAGCAAAATGGTGTGGTAGAGAGAAGAAATAGGATTGTGAAGGAGATGGCCAGGGCTATCTCCAATGAGGAAAACTTGGTAGATATATTTTGGAAAGAAACAGTACAAACTGTTGTATACATTCATAACATAGCACTTATAAGATCTAACAATGGTAGAACGCCATATGAATTATGGTTTGGTTGGCCTGCATCAGTCAAGCATTTCAAGGTATTTGGAAGTAAGTGCTATATTAAAAGAGAAGATGACAACTTAGGAAGTTTTGAGTCAAGATGTGATGAGGGGATATTCTTTGGGTATTCCAACCAAGGCAAAACTTATAAGTGTTATAATAAAAGATTGCATAGAATTGTAGAGAGTGTACATGTTAAGGATGATGAAAGTGCAAATCAGGGTCAGCCTAGCAGAAACAATCTTGAAAGTGAATCAGATGAAGATGGCATAGGTGCACAAGTTGAAGAAGAGGAACAAGAAGAAGAGAGTGAGCAAGAGGTTGAACATGCTCCTACAAAATATGTGCAAAAAGATCATCCTACAGATCAAATAATCGGTGACAAGAATGCAGGAGTGCAGACTAGAAGGAGACTTGCAAAGGACAAGGAACAAGTAAACTTTGATCTCTTGTCTTAGATTGAACCAAAAAGTTTTGATGAAGCTAGTAAGGATGAAATCTAGTTAACAGAAATGGAAGAGGAACTCAATTAGATTGAAAAGAACAAAACTTGGGAATTGGTTCCTAGACCATCAAGCAAGAATATAATTGGCACAAAATGGGTATTTAGAAACAAGTTGAATGAAGATGGAATTGTGGTCAGAAACAAAGCAATATTAGAGTGCAAAGGATATGCACAAGTAGAAGGAATTGATTTTGAAGAAATGTTTGCTCTAGTTACATGATTAGAATCTATTAGAATGTTTCTTGCATTTTATGTTTATAAAGGTTTTAAGGTATATCAAATGGATGTCAAAGCTACATTTTTAAATGGAAACCTTGAAGAGGAAGTATATATTGAGTAGCCAGAAGGTTTTCAATTGTCAGAGGATGATGATTATGTCTACAAATTGAGGAAAGCATTGTATGGTTTGAAGCAAGCACCAAGGGCTTTCTATTCAAGATTAGATCAATATCTACAACAACAAGGATTCAAGAAAGGTTTGTTGATAGCAATTTGTATCTCAAATATGAGGGTAAGCAAATGATCATTGTTGTAGTTTATGTAGATGATATTATATTTGGTGGTAGCAGTGATGTCATGTGCAAAATATTTTCCACAAACATGCAAGATGAGTTTGAAATTTCCATGTTAGGAGAACTCAGATTTTTTCTTGGTTTGAAAATTACACAAACTAATAAAGGTATTTTTATATCACAAACCAAGTATGCAAAAGAAATGCTTAAAAAGTTTGGCATGGAGGACTGTAAACCAATCAGTACTCCCATGATTACTAGCTGCAAGTTGAGTAAATCAGATGTGTCACCTGATAAAAATCAGACTTTGTATAGAACAATGATTGGAAGTCTACTATATCTAACTGCATCAAGGCCTAATTTAATGCAAGTATTTTGTATGATAGCTCAATTTTAGGAAGAACCAAAAGAATCACACGTCAATGCAGTAAAGAGAGTCTTTAGATACATAAAAAGTACTGTTGACTATGGTTTATGGTATTCCAAATGCAAAGATTTCACATTAACAACATATATAGATGCAGATTGGGTAGGTAGTGTGGATGATAGAAAGAGTACCAGTGGAAGCGCATTCTTCTTGGGGAACAAATTGGTTTCCTGGATGAGAAAAAAGCAATATTTTATTACTCTTTCTACTGCAGAAGCATAATATGTTGTAGCAACTTCTTGTTGCACTCAAGTCTTATGGATGAAGCAAACTTTAAAGGACATCAAGGTAGAGTACAATGAGCCCATTTTGATTCTTTATGACAATTCAAGTTCCATTAATATCTCAAAGAATCCAATGATGCACTCTAGAATGAAGCATATATCAATCAAGTATCACTTCATTAGAGAAAAAGTTGCAAATAAAGAACTCAACATGGAGTATATTCCCACCAAGGAACAAGTGGTTGATATATTTACAAAACCCCTTCCTACAAAGCAGTTTGAATACTTGAGGTAGAAGCTGGGAGTATTTTCTCCCACTTCATCTCACTAATCTATAGTGATAGGGCATGTATCTAGGGGGAGCTTCATTGATCAATTATTCAACCCTAGTTAAGACTAATGTGATCAAGTCATGAAAATTGCAGAATTCAAAATTGGAGCATTTCTAATGACTTGATGGTTGTAGCATTCAAAATTGAAGCTTTTCTTTAGGAGAAGTGTACCCTTTTCCATTGATGTCAAAGGGGGAGAAATGTGTTGCTAAATAGATGAGATGAGATGTATGTCATAGGGGGAGTTGCAGTGTTATAGAGTGTTAATCAAATCGGCGCTGAGTTTCAATGGTGCTTGATCAAATAGTTAGAGTTTTTCCATCAATGTCAAAGAGGGAGATTGTTGGACTATTGTTGTCATTGATGTCAAAAGTGCAAATCATGTAAGGTAGATTGTTGGCATAATGATTGGGTTTCTCGAGAGATTTTTAGACAAGTATTGTGCAGGCCATGATGTCAATAAAAATGTCCTCATTCATTGGTTCATTCTCTCAGTCTAAGGCCAAATTTGTAAGGAGTCATGGAGTTCCAAGTTTTCCTAACCGATGTTGCAGGGTTCTCAAGTTTCGTAACCTCCTAACTTGGTGACTTAGCTAATGGAGTGATAAGGACGGTGAAAATGAATGGAGTCTTGGAGTTCCAAGATTTTCTAAATCTATGTCGCAAGGTTTTCAAGTTTTGAAACCTTTTGATTTAGCAATCTCCTTGTTGTCAATGAAAGTGAATGGTATCGCGAGGTTCCAAGTTTTAATAACCTTGTCGCATGGTTCTCAAGTTCTAAAACTTCCCGACTTGGGGACTAAGCGATGGAGCGATAAATAGTAAGGAAGCACTCCATGTGGGAACCATCCTTAATGATGATGCAGACACATGGCATGATGGGTTTGAGCTATGGCATGTGGATGGCGTGGACATGTGATGACAACATGTGGACCCCACATTGGAATGATGTATTAGGTGTTGTTATTTTCATCGAAGTGACTTAGTCATTTTGAAAGGAGTTTCATAGGTTCTCTAAGTTGACAGCAAGTCATTGGTTATAATAACTTCGTAACCTCCAACATGAGGTTTTGAGGTTTTGGTTTTTAGCAACCAGGTGATAGGAGTATGATGCCGACTATGGGACCCAAGGTGACGATGGTGAATGATAATACATGATGACAAGTGACGAATGAAGATTTGATCAATAGACCAATTCACATCATTATTGTGAGTTGCATGGCGATGATGTGGATGACATGTTGGTTGTGGGCCCAGTTAGATAACAAGGCATACAATGTATGGAGGATCCTGGATATGTCTCATGGGGTCAGTGGAAAACAATGGAGATTAATCCACGGTGGATGGATATTGACCATCAATGAAGATGGTGAGACCTAGCAAAGAAAGAAGCGAAGGTGACAATATGAAAGATCGAGGACAATGGTTAAAGTGACCAATTATCCAACGGTCAAGGTTTAAAGTCATAGCAATGAATGTTGATCACAGGATCAAGGCGCGAAGGAGTTTATTGATGGCAAGAGTTCAAATGCAGAGATCTGAAACGGCTATGACAAGTGTAAATGAGGGTTTGGTCTGAAAACCAACATAGGAGAAAGAATTAATTTCCCAATTATCTCAGCGACCATGTAAATGAAGATTTGATCTATTAAGCGCCGGCATAGTTTGTAAAAGATTTAAAGATTGAATCAGATCAAATGATTGCAAGAATGCATTCAATGCATATTAGATTCTAGGGTCTAACAGAATGTTATTCTTAGCAAATTCTTTATTACAAAATAAAATGTTGTGTGACTCAATGCAGAGGTATGGTGATCTCTGACAAGCTGGATAGTATGTGTTAGGCATGATGCTCTAACAATTATGGAAGTAGGTGAAAAACCCTAACAGTGATTCCAATGTATATGAATTGAATGAGGGGAATTATTGAGACATGGAGAATGAAGAGAGTGTTTGAATGCAGAGGAAGGAGAATTGTAATAGAAAGCAAAATCTGAAAATTCATGTAGTTGGTTATAGTGGAGTAAGGGAGAACTGAGAGAGAGAGAGAGAAAGAGCTTATGTGTTGTATTGATGCATCTTAGGTTTTGTAGACCCATTTTATGCATAGTATATTGCAAAACTTTGTACGAGGTTGTAGCCTTCATTTTGCACTGAGTTGTAGCTCAGACTAGGGTGTAGTAGTGTCCTTGAAGCTGTAGCTTCTAAATAAGGATTTTTTGCTTCCTTGGTTTGTAGCCCTAAACATTGTAACTGAACTTTGAAGCTTGTGAGGCTGGATTAGGATAGTAGACCCTAGCAACATTTCTCACTATGGTTTTTCCCATCTTGGGTTTTCCACGTACATACTATGTTATGTGTTGATCTCTCTTGTTCTTATGGCTATTATATGTGTTAGTATTTCAATCTGCACATTTGAAGTTAAGGTTGAATCTGTAAAAGGGTTGAAGAATTTAAAAAAATTAATATCTATTGATTCACCCCCCTCTCAGTAGATCATTGTATTCTAACATAAGTAACAAGGCACACTTAATCATTCAATTTCAAATTTGGTGGTAATCTATTCATAGCCTTTTGAAATTTGATGTTAAAATCAGACACCATATCATTCTATCCTTTAGTGATATTATTGAATTCATTGAGTATAAAACTAGGGTTAGTTTTATCTCCATATTTCTCTCTAAAAACTATCTTAAATTCATCCCATGATCCAATGCTACCATCCAATAAACCTATGTACCAATCCTTGGAATCTTCTATCAATGACTGCATGAATAGCTTCATAACCACATCCTCATGTTCTACCTCATAATCATCAAGAAAATTAAGAAAGGCCCTCAAGTGATCCTCACCAAATATTGAATTATTTCTAGTCAACATACTCAATACAACCCTAATATCATTGTCAATGGGATTTGGGCATCCAGGAATCCCATCAAAGCATAACTTCCTATATCTTTCCAATTGCATAAGTTGCCTATGAAATTGATTTTCTCAGTCCTCATTATTTTTGCTAGCTTCTCCACCTCCTCTCTTACAATCCATATTTCTATTAGTAAATTGATTATGGGTACAATCATTACTACTTATGTTTAGGGATTTGGAATTGTAGGTGGATTGATCTATATGACCAATAGTTTTCCCATCCACTGTAGGTGTAGGATTCATTATGGAGGGAGAGGGGTCTTGTGAACTAGATGTTATGGCACCATCTGCTAAGTATGAAGTCTTCAAGAAATCAACCTTTCTCTTCATCTCAACATTAGTCACCATAATCTGCATCTTTTCTAATTCCCTTTTTAGATCCTCATTTTCCTTCCTTAAGTGAACATCTTCATATTCGGATTTAGGGGGTAGAGGAGGCTTTTTAGGTGTGGATTTTTTATTAATAGCCAAATTTTTCATAGGATGCTTTCCCTTATCAACTAATGGGTTGGAAGCAGTTACAACAAGGTTTGGAGCAACAATACTAGTGACTTTGGATTTAATATGGGTATTGGTACTGGTATCTTTTATAGGGTCAGGTTGAATCTTCTTGTCAAGGATTTCAAATACAATAGGATCTATGGTAATTGGTTCAGGCTCAACTTGGTTCAAGAGTCTCACATGTTCCAATTGTCTTATCAGGGTCTCTCTTTCAATCATGGCATTTCTAATATTCTCCTCTCCTTCTTTTTCCTTATTTCTCCTTATCTCAGCCTAGATTTGAACCTCTCTTTTGAGAGCATTAATATCTCCAAAATCTTCATCAGGATTTGGGAGAGTAATTTATGAACTTGAAGGCTCTTCTAGATCTATTACGTTTTGGGCATCCTTAGTGGATCCAGTTAACAAGTCAAGTAGTAAATTAGAAAATCCATTGGATGTAGGAGGGAGAATGTCAATGCTAGCAGCAACAACATTAGTAGTAGCAACATTATGATGGTGGCTCCTACTTCTACTTCTACTTTGTTTGGGTCTAGATCTATGGATGCTTACAACATTCTTATTTGTGCAATCTTCTTCATCCCCATAATCTAACCCTAACAAATCATGTTGGCTTTCATGGCTACCAAAATTTCTTAAATGAGATTTAGTTGATTCAGGGACAGGATGTGGAGTACACTTGTATTTACATCCTTTTGTATCCATGGTTGCTTGGGAGTCTTTTGAAGCTCACCTTCCAAATTTTCCTCTAGATGCTTCTTCATGTGAGCTCTATTTTTACTCATCTTTCTTTTGCATTTCTTCCTCTTCAACACTTTCTTAATTTCTTCAAATAATGCACACTGGTGCAAAGACTTCAAAGTCACCACCCAAAATGATTGGGAATTGAAAATAATGATGAAAATTATGCAGATCTTCAAAGAATTACAAGGATTTTCAAACACAGAGAACTACTAAGCCAACTCTCAACACTCTAGGTGGAAGATTTGCACAAACACACAAAGACTTGATAGAAACTTATGGAAATGACCTCAGAATGACAAATGGTGGGAAAATTTAAAAAGCTTTAGCAAAAATTGACACCCCATTATGAATGTATATGACTCTAATTGCAATGCTTGGAAAAAAGCATATTGGGACATGAATATTTTCACAAATCTCCCTAGTACAATCGCCAATCTATTGGGTTTTTTTTAAGAACCAAGCTGATCTTCAAAGAAGCATATGGAATTTCCAATTCTAATCCTTAACAACCTGAAGGGATTGGCCAAAGAATGAGTGAAAGCAACAATGCTTTCCTCCTACACTTCAGGCTCTGCAAGACCCAGGAGGGTGATCCCACAATGTACCTAAAGACTTATGCACTTCATGACCAAATACATTGTCAATAATAGATGAATTCTCATATAATAGCTCAATAAATGGAATATTTCTAGAAGTTGGTTACTCCTTTACAACACTCAACATTTAGAGCATGAGAATGGAAGAACTTAACATGGAAAAATAAAAATTGTAGTTCATTTTAAAGTTTGTTTATAAATTTGATTTGTTGGTAAACAACCAAGAAGATATATCATGAATACAAAACTTAGATCAGTGCCTTAACCTAGGAAATAGTGTCAATCTTAACACAGATATCATTTGAAAACAGATTAATACTTAGCAACACGAAGCTTTGACAACACTGCATTACAACATCGCATCATTGTATCCCAAACTATAACTTCTTATAAAGATCCTTCTACTCAAATTAAATGAACCTATAGCTTCATCCGAGCAATTTCATTAATTCTTTGAATTAAAAACAAGGACAGAACCACACATCCATTGGAAATCAATGAATACTAACAAAACAACCCTTGATCATTTTATTAATGGTTCATGAAATGAATACATCAGGAGAGAAATGGATTTGAATTTGCACCATTTTCTATTCAAGTTCTAGTATTATTATCAAAAATTACATATGCATATCAACTAGACTCAAAACCTAAGATAAAAACTCTAAATTGTTCTATGTATTCTCATTAGAAATTTTTTTCTATAATCAATCAACATGTACATTTGGCCGTGAATTCCTTCTTATATAAATGAAGGAGAAAACAAGCTTCAGGCTAGAATGCACACATGTCCTATTCTTATTGGACCGATACAACAGATATTTCCAATCTACCTTCATGTGTAGTCCTTAGTCTCAAATTGTCCATTCAAGCATTTTCCTCTTTTGGTTTTTCGTAATTCATCTTTTTCATCTTTTGCTCAAATTGTAGTTTTAAGTGTTAGAAATTTTTGTCCCTTGTAATTTCAAGATTTTTCCCCACCTCTACAAGGAATTTGAGTATCACTTGTAAAGTCAACAAAAAATATCAAAAGTGCAAGTGTTTAAAATCAAAATTCAAACCACTTGTAAAGTCAGCAATTTTTCTGACTCTACAAATGATCAAGGTTAAGTTTGAATTTTCATTGATTTTTTCCACTCTTGCAATTTTTAACACAATGCACCAAAAAGATCCTCTCCTTCATTTTCATTTTCCATGCCAAGGGAATTAATTACCTTTTGATGTCTTTTTAACCACACTTTAGGTCTTTTTAATTTTCTTTTCTTTTCATTTATTTCTTGTTTTCTTGCTCTTGATCTTCTTTATTGTGAGGAACCTGTTCGAGCTTTTATACATTGAGTTCAAGTAGATTCATGTTGGGTCTCAACCATTTCCAACTTACGGTTTTCACCTTTTTCATCACAGGTATTTTTGTGATTTACTTTTCTCTATTTTTGTTAGGGTTATTTTAATTTCTTGTCACTCTTGATGGTTATTCATTTTCGCACAATGATTTCTATTTAAAATCTTGTTCGCCTGCAAGTTGAATAGTTGTAGTTCATTTTCTTCTTTCATTTCTCCATATTAGTGTGTTTCTATCTATTATTTTGTGCCCTAGTTTCTTTGTCGAGTCTTCTTGTTTGCGCCTATTCTATGTATATACCCTCATCTTTCCCTCAAAATAATTCCCGATACGACAATTTAGATTTATGTCTTTGCATGTTGACTTTATTCACTTAGTGTTTTTATGAAATCAAGCTTTTATCCTAAACAAATGCATGCAATTTATTTCTCTGTCAAGTTGGGATTTATTTCCTTCCCTACAAAAGAGTTAAATGTTTGGAAATGTTAGCGTGGCGTGTTTTGTTGAAGATCCACAATACCAACATTTACTTGCAGTTTCAATTTAAAATGCCGAATGTACAAGAACGTACCTATCAACATTTACTTGTAGTGTCGGTAATTTTCTCTAATCCTACAATTAAAAGACCTAACCTTTGTTACTTGTATGAGCAAGGGATTTCCCCGCACATACAAGTAAACTCCCTTTGTATTTGTAAGGTCAGATATAAATGTCAAGTGTGCAAATTTGAAAGCCCATGTAAAGGCTTGTAGTATTGATGTTTTTCACCAAATCTACAAGAAGCATATCGACACTTGTAGGATTGGGGTTTTTCCCCAACTCGACAAGAGATGTTTAAAGACCAACCCAATACTTGTAGGGTTGGGATTTTTCCCCGACCTGACAAGAAACATGCACAAAAGGTTACCCCACTTGTAGGGTTAGCAATTTTTTCTAACCCAACAAGTAAAATCAGGACATTTCATGGATTATGCAAAAGTTTCAAGTGATCTTCCAAAGCCTCTAAGAGCAAAAAAATTTTCCGAAATTGCAAAAACCTATTAACTTTCCCAAATGTAATGTTGGTTTTTTTAACAACATTACAAGTTGATCAAACATCATTTCCACATGTTTTTCATCTCGAATACCCATTATTATGAAAATTTTCTTAACACTAAAAATCTTTCCATTTTGCCAAATTAACCATTTATGCTCCATCTCTCATGCCATCATGCTCTAAACCCCAGTTTTTCATACAACCATTCCATTCTCCATACTTAGCTGCTTTTTGTAACACAAGTTTATCCTAACATTTGAATCATGCTAATCTTGTTCTACAGTTCTTTTGTGTACACATATCAAGAGATTTTTGGCATTCTTTCAAAGTCAATTTTCTGCCAATGATTGATCCATCACCTTCAAAGGGAAAAGCAATGAAATACAAGTACCAAGGTGTAATTCCCCCTATTGTGATCACATAAAATGTGGATGAGATCAGGGACATTGAAATTGGTCATGTGGAGAGTTTGTGGAAAGAACTGAGAAGTGGTCAGTTTCTAAAGGGATGAAGTTGATACTTTACAACAACCTACATCTTGTAGCTTCTTTCCCAATAGTTTCACAGAATCCAAAATTTGTGCTACAAGTTGTTGCTCATTATAATAAAGATGATAGAAATGTCAAGGACTCCAATGGAAAAATGATAATAGATCTAGGAGCATATTTATTTTCATAGCATGTACAAGTGCCTAGATGTTGAGTCATATGTAGAGATTTCTAGGGAATCTACACAAGCGAAATTTGAGAAAGATCTTGATTCCACAAAGAGACATATCAATAGTGATTGGTTGAAGGAACATAGAGCAAGTATTACTAGATGGCCAAAGAATTCTCCTCGAAGTGACTATATTGAAGAGGTAAATGATATCATCACTCTTCTCAGCAAAGTGCATGGTTTGTCAAATTCATTTTATTTTGAAGATTGGATGTATCAATATATCAAGATCATTATGAGGGGAAAGCAACATATCTTTTGGGGGGGAGATCAATAATGCTCTTCATGAGCAATTTACTCAAGTACACAAGACTCATAAGTTCTCTATGACCTCGTACTTGGTCTACATTGTAGCCTCAATGAGACACTTTCCAGGTCTGTCTTTTGAAGGTGATAGAAAGGTTGTACTAGTTCACAAATACTTTCCATGAATCACTCTTACAAGAAGTAATAATCACTTCAAAAGGATGAATGATGTATTTTTGGGCCACTCCTATGTGCTTTTAATTCTGAATTGGAAAACAAGAGGGTGTCAAGCAAAGCATGGAAAATAGTGAATAAATATGGATGTTTGTTTTTACAATTTCCTAGTTTCACTTACTTAAGAGTAGGATTCTATGTAAGCTATCCATACATGCTTCCAAGATATCTCAATGACAAGATCATCTTAATGGAGCTATGTAGAAAAATCATATTTGTTCACAATCAAAGGATGGATGCTCATAAATTAGGATTTAAATTTCCCTTGTCAATTGGAAGGTATTTCGTTCTGATCTCTCATAAGGCTAAAGTAGTTGAATATGAAATGAAAAAAGTAACAATCAAGTTTTTTAAGGAAAGGTCAGATTTTTCCTATATAGGAATGAAGGCTCGGATAAAAATGGATTTCTCCCATGTTCATCAGATTGAAGATATTTGGGCTGATATAAGGACAAAAAGAGAAATCAGAAGGTTTGATTATTACAAGCTAACTCTAGATAAGATAAAGGGGTTAGATCTTATGGATGTTCCATAGGATATGGAGGATGAGGATAATATTTTGAATGAGGAATATGAAAGGAAAAATATTGCAGCTACACCTCTTCCCCAATTCAATGGTCATGAAAGGAGGTGATATCAATTCGGGAAAGGTTCCAACCGATCATAGCTAACACTAATGTTTGGTTGGATGAAAGGGATCTTCAATTAAAACCTTTATTTATAGGATAAAAAGATGAAGTTGAGGTTCAAACAAGAAAAAGATCAGAATTAAGAACTAAAAATAGGAATGATGCTCCGAGTTCAAGTAGAGCTTCAAAGCCTCAAATCAAATTTGTAGTCAAAGTTTGTAAGAAGGCCCAAAATTCTACAAAAATTCCATCTATAGAGGCTCAAAAGGAGCACACTCAAGAGCATATACAAGAGGAAGAACATGTACAAGGAGAAGAAGAGATTGAAGAGGAAGATCACCAAGAAGCAGAAATGTCTCCCCATGAAAATATTCATGAGGAACCCCTTATTATCTCATCCCCTCTTAGCAATTGTGTATCTTCTTCCATTATTCCTCCAATGACTATATCCCCATCTGAAGTCCTTGTAAACCCTCCTCCTACGATCACCAGTGTTGTGGCACCTTCTATTTTGGTTCATTCTATGCATTCTTCACCCATTTCAAGATTACCTTTTGAGAGTCCAAGACAGGGTTTAGACAATGTAACTAGTTCTCCAATGTCATTACCTATTTTTTCATCACTGATATCACCTCAACTTTTGATTTGGATCAATTTCTGAATGATTTTGTGCAAGTTTCCAGAGTTGAAATTCTTAAGGTCATTTTGACTAACACTTCCCCTATTGTGACTATAACCTTTGTAGATACAGCTACTACTTCTCATCCAATGGCCACTCAACCTAAAGAAAGATCACCATTGACACCATGGTTTTCTTCGTAAGCACTGAAGAGAAGAAAGGAATCCATCTCTCCTAATGAATTTGACTTCACTCAGCTTGCTACTACAAAGATAAAGACTAAAAAGAAGGCAAAGACCCTTTCTAGAGTACATTTTTAGAAAGATGGTCATAAATATGTGGAGATAGCTTAGCCTCCTCTGGATAAAATTTATGAAGAATTAGATTTTGCAGAGTATTTTGTCACAAGGGTTGATTTGGGTAAAATAACTCATGACAGTGTATAAGCAAATGTTCAATCAACTTTAGACTCTCTTATTGAGAAATATGACAAGGAAAAGAAAATGTAGGATCATTATAAGGCCAAGGTAAAACAACTCACAAAGGTATAACAGAAGATCACTCAGTCTTCTAAAATTGTTGAACCTGAGGAAATTGCCATTGATACTGAGAATCCTATCATTTAGAAGGTTGAAAAGGCACAAGCAAGAGGTAGGATTGTTACTGATTATCTTGACTATTTGAATACCCATGCTTATTTTTCTATCATTTCTCTCAAGAGAAGAACGACATAGAAGGTAAGGTACAATCTTGGACTAGAATGAGGAAACTCAAGATAGATAGATTGGAAGAGTTTGGGATTATTCCCAACCAAGACATGTACGTGGAGATTGAAGAATATTAGATCCACAAAGAGACCGTGCTCACCAACTTACTTGATAATCTGCAATTTGCACAAGAGATCGGTGAAGAATATGACTTGCAGTTAATAAACAAGATTGAAGAACTTCCATGCAAGTTACAAGATGATGAGAAAAAGTTGCTTCCCCTAAACAATGTGATCCAGCAATTTACTGAGGTGATCCAAAAGGAATTTGAAGATCAAGCATTCTCAATACCATTGATGGATCAAATTTTTGACCTTCAACTATCATTGAGCAATCTATAATAGTATATTTGGAGACATGAAAAAGCTTACAATATTGTTAGAGATTCAATGTCAAGAGCCCAGGGGATCATCAAGCATACTTCAGTACCAAATGATGAAGTAAAGATCATATTGAAGAAATATGATGATTTCTTGATGCAAAATGTTGGAGGAAGTTGATCACGCCTTAGATTAATTTCCATGTTTTAGTAATTTACAAGTTTTTGTAGTTAGTTGAAGATAATTTACATGTTATTTGTAAAATTGTAAATACATGTAACAATTTTGAAGTCCTCCAATAATTTTGGACTCTAAAGTTGAATAAGTCAAATTAGTTAGACTTTCCTAGAATAGCTCTTTATCCCTCATCTATAAATATAAGGAGCTCTTTTTGTATTAGGCACCTTTTATCTATTGCAACGAAGTGTTGCTCAATTGTAAAGCGATTTTGAAACTTTGAGTTCATATTTTGATACTATATTCAATCAATAAAGAAGTCAAGCTTGCATGCCAGACTTTCTGTTGGATCAATTTTGAATGAATGTGAAGGTTCTTACATCTTTTGCATTCATTTATCATATTATATGATTGATTTTGTAGTATTTTGTTAATTGTGATTGAAGGGCATTCAAGCTTAATTTTATAGACTTTGTGTTATATTGTTTACTTGGGATTTTGGATATCTTTTGGTGAATGATCTCTAAGACTTTGTGCTTAGAACTATTCATTTTTTTCATGAATTGGATTTGTTTGTGAAGTAGATTGGAATACTTTGTGCTTCATTTTGCATCACTGGTTGCTGAAAAATCATTATTGAAAACAATGGAAAGACTTTGTGCTTTGGTTTGTTTTCCAGTTAAAAATATTGTTATTATGCCAGTATTCTTAGATTTTTCTTTGAAAAATTAAGAGTATTGGAGATTAATGCTTTAGTTTTTTACTTAGAGTTGAAAAGCATCACTAAGTATAAACGTGGAACATTGTAAACATATTCTCTAAAAGAAGAGAGAATCATCAATGTAACACACCCCCCCATGGTTAGAATAGTGTAAATATTGTTAAGTCTAGAATAGTTTACTTTCATTCCTATAAGCAATAAGAAGGGAGCCTCCCCTTTTCGAGAGGAGAGATTTTATCTCATAATAATTGTGGCTAAAATTCAAGTTTTTTAATCTGTAAAGAGATTACAGAATTTTCACCCAAAAATCATAAAAAATAATCTATCATTTCTCCATACCTATGCTTCATTTTCTATCCAATCTTAGAAAGGTGGCTCTTCTAGCCATTGAATACAACAAGTTAGATGTAATTTAGAATCTTCTTTTTTCTTGTCCCCTAAAAAAATATCATGAAGGTTGTCACTAATGAGATCTTCTTAATTAATCATGCCACCTTCTTGCTTGACGATAGTGATATATGATTACATCCATGGAAAGAAATATAAATCAACACTCTTCCCTCTAAAATTGTGATCCTTCACCCTTGATCATAGTTTTTATCACATTTCATTATTAACTATAGGCATTATAAGTTAGTCAAAAATCTAGTAACTTTGTTGATTCCATTATTTAAAATATTCAAATCTCTACTAATTTCATTTTCTCTATCCATTCTTTACCTAAATTCATACATAATCACATGTCCAATATCTATGTCTAATATCTTGACCCATATTGATTTGATCTTAGAAGCAAATGTTACTTAAGCTCTTATTCATACTCCAATTTCTCTACACAAGGAATCAACACCTAAAAGAAAAGGGAGAGTGTAATGCCCTACAATGGAACCCACAAAACATTAGCTCAAATAGACATGGAATATTTTTTTTGAAATACAAGATACAACACTTACAAAACATTAGGGTAACCAAGTACACTATTTAAATACATGGCATCCTTTCATATCATGACATCACACAAGTGGAAGACTAATACCACACAATACTTCCTAAACTATGAGGAATATTGATAACACATATAAGACCATTCATGAATGATTTCAACCTTCCCAAGTCTTCACAAGACTAGGTCAACAAACTCCCTAACCCTAGGTTTAACAACCAAGCAAATTTAGAAGAAGGCACATAAAATGATGCAAAAGATACCATAAATACTCAATTACAACACATAGGGTCATGATAAAAACATCACTAGACTCCCAAGACCATGAGAAACAGCTTCCATTTACATAGTTTCCTTATATGAGGCCCTGAAACCTTCTATCGATAAAAAATACTAAAAATAGCACATCTTGGGACACTAGAAGCCATCACTAGTGTCCTTCAAAGGCTCCTATGTCCTTTTAAGGCCCTTGAGTCCTATTTAGGTTCATGTATCCACAACACACCTCCCAGAAACTAGTGTCTTAGGCAGTGAGCTTACCAGACTAGGGAATGACCTCTAGGACCTCCAAGAACTAAGGAACCACCTAAGTGTGTCTACAATATCCTAAGAACTCAAAAACATCAAAACATAACTTAGCTTCAAATGAAAAGTTTGATTTCCCTAATCATTGAACATTTCTAGCAAGTGAAGGAGAAGGTAGGGAGGATAGTAATCACCTCCTTGACACCCCTATCTCCTAACCTAAGTAATAAAACACCTAAATTAAAAGATAATATAATTAGAATTTTACAACACATCACAAGAGGCTACTAAAGTGCCCTAAACAACACCAAACTTAAGGAACTAACATCTAGGATTAGGATGACAACACAATCCGAGACTACTCCAAGACACTAACATTCATTTTAAACCCATTTGAAAGGTTCCTACATTCAATTTAAGCCCAAATGAAAGGTTCCTATGTTCATTTTACCATTGTATTGCATAAGAATAAATATTCATGATACGATCATGCTCGGTTCCAACACTGAGTCACATAACTAAGACTAATACACTTTCTATTATCCATTGTTTATATTCCATCACAAAGAGAGGTCCAATAAACAATATTTTTATAATTTACGTCAATAGGAATCAAATGTCCATTACATATACAATTTGCATAGAAATGAAAGAAACTAATTCCATAAGGTAAAAATTTAATAAAACATGGTACAATGATGAATCTCAATCCTCAAACCTTCAATCCTTGATGGTGGTTACCACACCACCTAACCATGTGACACTCATAGGCTCACCCCACCATTCTAGGAGATCGTCACAAGGCCCAATCACACACACACAATACATATGGGGAAAATGGTATACACTCACATAATACATGAACAATACACGACATCCAATAATGCAATAGAATAAACACCAATCATAAAAATGAATTACAACTTATTTTAGGTGCTACTTAAAGCTACTCTAGGGATAGATGTTAGAGATCTTGTTAAGGAGTGTCATCACAGTGCTCACTAGTATGGTATCATGTGGAATCTATTGCTCCTCTCACATGGAAAAGGATACTTAACCTTACAAGTCCCAATCTCCCTGAGTCGGAATGTCTTCCTAAACATCTTTAATCTTTACAAGCACTCAAGGCATGAGAGGGGCATCCATTATCTTTGGTAATTAACTACTCATGTTTCATTAGATTTCACTTTATTAGATGACTCCCCACTTGTGATCAGCCTACTTGCCGCTTTGGGCTAGGGACAAAAGATTTTCCGATACCGAAAGTTCATTTCAATTCCATCAGGAAGCAAAATAATTACACCTTTTGTCCGTAATTTCAAACATCATTTCTATTAAACCTTAAAATTTTCCACATTCAAAATATTAAAACTATAAATTCTTCCAGAACCTATTTCAATTTATTTCAATTCATTTATTTCTTCGCTTCATCTATCTTCCACTTCCACTTTTCTCTTATCTTCCTCTTTCTATTTATCTACCTCTTTCCTTCTTCCCTCTCCCTTCCCTATCTACTCTTCTCTATCTCTCTCCATTCTACCTCCCTCCTCCTTCCTCTCTACTCATCCCTCCCTTTTATCACATCTTGAAAGCATCAAAGAGATATGAGGGAGGTTATGAGAAAGAGGTGAGGATGGGAGGAGGTAAAGAGGTATAAAGTGAGATATTAGCCAAGTAGATATGAGAGACATGGAGAGAGAGTGAGATAGAGAGAAATAGAGAGGGAGCTGAGAGAACAAGTAGAGCTATGGGTGCAGAGATAGAAGTAGAAACAGAGAGAGTGGTAGGCGATGGAGGAAGAGGTAGGTAGAGAGAGAGGGGAGAAAGAGAGGTAAGGAGAGAGGGAGGGAGAGGTAGGGAGGGGGAGAGAGGGGAGATAGAGAGGGAGAGGAGAGATAGAAAAAGGGGGGAGGGAGGGAGGGAGGGAGATAGATAGAGAGAGTGGTATGGAGTGATGGAGGGAAAGGTAGGTAGAGAGAGGGAGAGGGGAGATAGAGGTAGAGAGAGAGTGGTAGGGTGTTATAGAGGGAGAGGTAGGTAGTGATGAGATATAAACAACCTCATTTTTATAATAAGCTAAATACCCTTCTTTGTTCTCACCAACCACTTTATCCATGCCAATTGTTTATTTTTAGGAGCAATAATTGTTTACTTTTAATAAATGATGCATAAATCTTTATTTCTCAAATTTATTGGAATTAGCTAATAATGTTGATATAATGGTATAGACTTTAAGTAATTGTACAGGACTTATCCATGACCGATGAATGGAGTGGACTTCAAGCAGTTGAAGTTAAGCGCTGGAAGTTTGGGTGCCAAAAATTTAGGCGTGCATAGTGGAATGATTTCCTTTAAACCTTTCTATTAATTTTTTGTTTAAGACTTTATGGCTCCACTCAGAGCCTTTATTATGTTTTATGTCACGAAAATCAGTTAGTTGGTTAGTTGTAATTTTTTTTAAGACTTTTTCAATGGTATTCTCCCACCATCTGGAAATCAAGATTTTGTAGTAGTATAGTATATATATGTGTAGCTACTAAAACAAGGATATTTTGTTATGATATATTCTAAATATTGTTCAGCTATGTTATATGTGTTGTTACACTTCTATGTTATGAATAAACAAATATTTTCAGTCTTATTCTGAGTACTTTTGTTCTAAGTAATGGACTTGTGCTATGAGTGGATTACCTTGAAGTTGTGAAAGTTCCACATGTGATTTGAGTTACTCATAGGAACGCCCAAGAACTGGCCACTCAAGGGATCTCATAGAATAGATAAGAATTTTTATTGTCAATGTTGTTACTTCCATTATGTGCATGTTACATTTAGATAAACGATTACTTTGGGTTGAGCTCTGTCATGTGTTCTTGCAGGTCATAGTTTTAAGTTTATGATCATTAAATTTTGTTTACTTGGAAATTTCGGAGCACCCACTTCTATTGTTAATTACAAGTTGTTAAAGTGAACTTTCAGTTAGTAGTTAGTCATTAGCAGTTAGTTTCCTTTTTTGGATTTCATAGTTTAACTGCAAGTGTTGATTCTTAGATAATTTACATGCTTTCTAGAATAGGAATTTGAATGCATTCTAGCTTTAACAATTTTGTGCTTTCTAGTTTAATTTCTATTTTTTATACATTTCAAAACTTTAGAAACTCTTACTAAGAGATATGGCCAAAATATGCCCTATTGCATACAACCTTTGGACACTACCCGGTCGACATAACTAACATATTTTTAACTAAAGTGTTAGGACCTTACGAAAGCCTGTCACTTTTTGGTGTTGTTGTCAAGGACACTTCTTTTCTAGTGTTAATAGGAGATTGTTTAGATATCCCTTTTAGGAAAAATATAGTTGCTAGGCTTCTTTTTCTGCATGGTCAGGAAATGAGGTCTGCATGGAAGATACATACCAAAAAATTCCCCAAAAGACATTCCAACCACAAGCAGGGAGATAGAAGTCTCAGCTGAAGAAATTATTGATGAATTGATCGAGCAAGATCAACCTAAGACCTCTCAGCATATCCCTGGGACCTCCTAGTATATCCTTCAAACCTCTCAATATATTCCTGAGACCTTCCAACATCCCTAGAAACTCAGCCATTAGAGAAAACCTTTGAAAAAGAAAGCATTCCTATTGAAATCATGGTTGATAACAACAATAATAACCATTTCAATGAAAGGATAAGAAACTGTAGAGATGGTGATAATACAAGAGCACAAATATTTACCTATCCTATTTCTCTCAATGAAGATGATGATACACCCATGAAAAATATTTCACCATCCATTTTACCAAACTTTAGAGGCTTATCCTCTGAAGACCCTGACTAGTTCCTTTTTGAGTTTAAAGTTTTGTGTCAGATGTATGACTTAAAAAATGATAACCAAAAAATGAAACTCTTCCCCTCTACTCTGAAGGATGTTGCAATGTGTTGGTTCATGGGATTAGCTTCAAGATCAATATCCACCTAGAACAATATGGAGTTTTCCTTTTTGGACAAATACCAAAGTTACTGTAGAGTCAGTGATAGGAAAGAGGAGTTGTTTAAACTAAGGAAAAAACAAGATGAAAGCCTAGAAGATTACCTGGATAGGTTCATTTTCTTATCTAAACAATGTGGCAAAGAATCGATAAGCCTGGAAATTCTAAAGATCATATTTCTTAAAGATATTGATGAAGATGCTAGGAGAAGTCTAGATTTAATGGGAAAGGGAGATGTGTCCCAACTTGGACTCGATGATATTATTGAGTTATGCAGAAATTTCTCCAGTACTCGAGGAGGTATTTGTAAATCTAGTATTTTTAGAAGTTCTAGTGAAATAGGTAAACTGTGTGAGGAAATATAAAATCTCAAAACTAACATTCTTATTCAACTAAACACCATGTTGGATGGAATATAGGCCAAAACATGTAATCTCGAGACCTTATCCATCTAATGTCCTAGGTGTCAGAACAAACATCTATTAAGAGAATGTC
>VDFB02075321.1:431969864-432035752 GCA_007258455.2 Sequoia sempervirens
CACCTCTCCCTCTATCCCTCTGTCCCTCCCCACTCTCTCTCTCTCCTTCCCTCTCTACTTCTCTCTATCTCACCACTCTCTCTCTCTCACACACCTCTCTCTCTCTCCCTCTCTTTGTTTCTCTCTCACACTTTGTTCCTCTCTCCCTACCTCTCTATGTTTCTCTCTCTCTCTCACCTTTCTCTATTGATCTCTCTCACCTCTCTCTCTCTCCATCCCTACCTCTCCCTCCATCTCTCCTTCCCTCTCTACTTCTCTCTATCTCCCCTCTCCATCTCTCTACCTGATAGGCTATCGTAAGGTCCTAACACTTTATTTAAAAATATGTCAGTTATGTCGATCGGGTAGTGTCCAAAGGCTATATGTAATAGGAGATATTTTGGCCATCTCTCTTAGTAATATTTTTTGAATTTTTGAAATGTATAAAAAAAGAAATTAAACTAGAAAGCACAAAATTGTTAAATCTAGAAAGCATTCAAATTCCTATTCTAGAAAGCATGTAAATTATCTAAGAATCAACACTTGTAATTAAACTATGAAATCCAAACAAAGACGACTAACTACTAACTGAAAGTTCACTTTAACAACTTGTAAATAACAATATAAGTGGGTACTTCAAAATTTCCAAGTAAATAGAATTTAATAATCATAAACTTAAAACTATGACCTATAGGAACACATGATAGAGCTCAACACAAAGTAATCATTTATCTAAATGTAACATGCACAAAATGGAAATAACAACATTGACAATAAAAATACTTATCCATTTTATGAGATCCCTCAAGTGGCTAGCTCTCGAGCATTCCTACGAGTAACTCAAATCACATGCACAACTTTCACAACTTCAAGGTAATCCATTCATAGCACTTCCATTGCTCAGAATAAGATTGGCAATATTTATTTATTCATAAAATAAAGGTGTAACAACATAGATAACATAGCTGAACATTATTTAGAATATCTCATAACAACATATCCTTGTTTTGGTAGTTACACATATATATATTGTACTACTACAAAATCCTAATTTCCAGATGGCAGGAGAATACCATTGAAAAAGTCTTAAGAAAATTACAACTAAACAACTAACTGATGTTCATGACATAAAAAATAATAAAGGCCTTGAGTGGAGCCATAAAGTCTTAAACAAAAAATTAATAGAAAGCTTTAAAGGAAATTATTCCACTATGCACGCCTAGGTGCCCAAAATTTCAGTACTCTAACTTCAACTGCTTGAATTCCACCCCATTCATCGGTCGTGCATAAGTCCTATACAATTACTTAAAGTCTATACCATTATATCAACATTATTAGCTAATTCCAATCAATTTGAGAAATAAAGATTTATACATCATTTTATAAAAAGTAAACAATTATTGCTCCTAAAAATAAACAATTGACATGACTAAAGTGGTTGGTAAGAAAAAAGAAGGGTATTTAGGTTATTATAAAAATGAGGTTTTTTATACCTCATCACCCTCCCCTTCGTAAGCCTAAACTGGTCTTCCTACTCTCTGATGAGTCCTCTACCTCTTTGCATCCCTTTTCCTATTCAATTCATCATATTTGGAACTGAGATCATATATGTCCTCTACCTCTTCATTCAAATGATCGAGATTTTTAAGAATACCCTTGTTCAATTTTACCCTCATCTGCCATGTATATAAGTCCCCAGGACTTTGTTCTATAGTGACAAAAAATGTAGGGGGTGGTTGAAGAAGCAATGGAGGTCTGTACCACATCCCTATCCACTTAGTTTTGAGCTATAGTAATATTTCTGTTAATGCTTTAGCCCTTTTGTAAGACCACTTTAGATTGGTTGGGGAAATCATCTCCCTCCTTTTGAGATACATGGGCACTAGGGGAGTGTACCGCTCTTCATAGGCACTCCATGCCCTTTTTATTAATTTCGGCCCATGAACTTTGAAAATTTTAAAGAAAATCTAGAGATTGTCATCATATTTGTTCCTTATAGCTTCATAGCTTTTAATCCTCTGAAATTGGGATTTGAAGGAAAAGGGATTCTTGTTGGGGTATCTCATTTGAAGTCCCGCAGTTCTCTCTACTTCCAAATGTTCTTTTGTTCTCTCTTGCCAATGGATTTGATTTTGCATATTAGACGTGAAGGCTCTAAGCTATACCTCCCCAACAAAAAGGTTGATAAAGGAATCAATGTATTTTTCCAAAAATAGATTATGTATGAAAAATTCACACAACAAATTTTGCTAAACATGGGCCGCCTCTCTGAATGCTTCTAAGAATTGTTTATCATCTAGGTCATGGGGTAAATCACAAGAAATCCTTAAAAGCTTCCATCTCAACAACTGTTCATTTAAAAACATGGAATATAATCGGGATGGCTTCCTACAGGCTAGTAATAATTCTCCAATTTGACATGCATTAGTTTTAGCCCGGTAGAGTTTATCATAAGATTCTTTCAATAATACTATTTCGTGCTTAAGTTTGGAATTTTCTACCCCTTCTTGTCTCAAGAAATAGCATCTTTCTATCCACTTAGCCAACAATGGAGGAATGTGAATTTGAAATGATTCCATTTTAGTCAGCTCAGTCTACACTTCTTTTGACTCTATCATTGGTTTCACATTGATTTCTTGCAAATCCTGTTCTAGCTCAACACTTCTGCTCAAGGCCGCATTGAGTTCAATTTTTTGTTTTTCCCGTTCTTCTACAAAGGCTGTGAGTGATTGCACTAGATTATCAATTAAACTCTTAATCTGTTTATCTTTTTTAGATAAACTGGCCAAATACTTATCTTTTTCATCAATTTGTTGCATCTCAGACTATAACTCTTCAATAGTTTTATCCTTTTGTTCTACTTGAGCCCTTAAAGTTGTGATTACTTAATCTTTTTTGCTCAAAAGTTTAGTTTGTGTGCTAATTTCTTGCTATTTCTTATTCATCTGCTCCTTATTTTGCTGTAGTCTAAATTTTAATTGAATAATTTCTTCCTTCAATTCTCCTAATTCTATTTCTATATGATCAAATCTTTCAACTTCTACATTAGTGGAAAGAGGAAAACTAGGAATTTCTTCATCATTACCAATCACATTTTCTTCATTATTTACCTCTAGTGAACCTTGTTCTGTGTCATTGGCAACCAAGGGAGATAATTATTCTACATAATCATCCTCAACAAGCATATAGTTTGGCATCTATTCCCTTATCTCTGCTTGTCCTGTCTTATGTAGGACATCCTCCTTTTCAGATTCAGGGGCTAACTGAGCTGTATTTTCACACTACTAGACCACATTCTCATATGATTGGGCTATAGTGTCATGTGGTTTCCCATCTTGTCTTTTATTTTTAAGAATATGCAGCTGATCACAAGCCGCAACAAAACTGATTTTAGTGGCAAATTGTTTGCTTCTCCTTAAAGGGGGAGGTCTTTGCAATTTCATTTTGGGCCTATTTTCCCTTTTATGGGGATGAGTATTCTCATCTTCAGAATTCACTAAGTTCACTTTTTTGGCTTCTCTGGGGTCTCTGGTACATTTTGTGGTTTCAGTTTCTCCTAAGGGTCAAAGAGGTTTGATGAATTTTTTGATGCTTTGCCATCAGGAGCTTTGCTAGGATTTTGAGGTTCAGAGGCATTTTGAGGCACAAGGGAAGGTTTGTTCAAATTTTGAGCCACCAATCTAGATGAATCACCTTCCTCCAAATGTCATGGGGGTTCAGGGTTTTCAAAATTTTAAAGAAATTTCTGCCATTTTTCCTTTGTTTTTCTTTTCTTTAGGAAATGGTACTTGTAGATTAACTAAATGAGACCATGATGTTTCAATGGGACTGAAGCAATTTTAAAACTCTCTATCATGCTAACAATGGAATCACTATGGAAGGTAGGGAGGTTAACCCTTAATTTGGGGTTTTCAGTGCCATGAAACAGGTGAGTGAGTAACTAAAAGGGGGGAATGACTATGATGGCACATTTCCCTTCACATGTAAAGTATTTGATAATCCAGGCAACCATCGTTCTCCATGGCTCTGCAATAGACATTCTTTGAAACCCCTTATTGTGCCCATGGGTATTCACAACTAACAGAGGATGAGGTTCTCCCTCCCTTCTGATGAGTTCTATCATTCTTTGATAATAAATGTTTGTAGTTTTTGTTAAATTCACACCCTCATCTTTAATACCAGACAAACGAGAAATGATTTGAGTGTACCTTAAACTTTTTGCCACACACTATCATTTCCCCATCCAAGAAGTTTTCTATGAATTCCTTGACCAACTACGTATTATGCCCCTCAAATTTCTTCATGAACTCAAGCCAACCTATCTTCTGAAACAACTCAGAAATATTACTCAATGCCAACAATTTATCTGGGGAAGTTGGTTTTGATTTACGCTTAGCCCCACCCATTCTGTCTCTTACTTGCAATTATGCTAAGTCTTTGTTGAATGTCATGACACTCTAAAGGTGAATTTTTTTTGAGCAAGATTGTTATGCAAATTAAAGAAAATGTAACCTTTCAACTAATTGTACTTTGACACTACTAATGGGACACAAATTAATTGTTGCATTTGGCTTCACTATATTTAAATCATTATTTTGCATGGGATAGAGTGCATGAACTACCACATATCCAATGAAGGTACAATCCACACAATTTACTAAATTTGGAAAGGAAGGTGGAACATGCCAATTTATTCATCTTTATTCACAATAATTTACCTACTTAAAATAAAAGATGTACATACCTCATGTCTCATCATCAATTTGAATGTCACTTTACCTATGCTGACGTAATAGCATCATCAGATGGGATGGTGGAAGGTTGTAATGAATTTATTATGGATGAAGATGGGATGGCGAATAAGTGTTTCAATTATTATGATAAAAAGTGGCCACAATAATTTTGATTTATTATGGTAAGAGATGGCAATGTCGGGTGTGAATTGTGGAAGTGATGGAAAAATTTAATGAAAATCATGTGTATGTCATCGGGACTGTCAAAGCATTTGGAGAGAAAGGAAAATTACAAAATTTTGGAGCGTCATTGGAAGATGCAACTAGGACAAAAGAACAAAATTACAGAGCATTGTCGAGAGATGCAGTCGAAGTGGAGGAGGAAAATTCCTGAGCATCGTTGAAAGATGCAACCAGAAGAAAGAAGCAAAATTCTAGAGCATTGCCGAAAGATGTTGTTGGAAGGAAGAAACGAAGTTTCAGAGCATCGCCAAAATATTCCGTCGGAATGTAGGGACAAAGTTCTGGAGCATCGCTGAAAGATGCCACCGAAAGGAAGGAAGGAACACAATGAAGCACATTGGACTTAACACATTCCAGAGCATTAATGAAAGATGGGCCAGACTACAGGAACAAAGCAGGGAATGACACCAATCAAATGAACAAGTTCCAAAGCATCGTTGCAAGATGTGTTGAAATTTGTATTCGATTAAAATAAAGTCTTCCAAGGTAGAGACAAAATTTAGCCAAGTCCACAAGAACAAAAATACAATAAAAATGCCTTGAAGTGATTATAAATACATACACATGCAAGATTTTTTTTACTGAGAATATTAAATTGAAAATTACATTGGCTCTGCCATAGCAGAGTCAATGCATTGTATTTCTACTTTCATTTCTACCATTCTTGTAAATTCCTCTTTGTTGACAGGTTTGTGGTAGATTCATAATTGATGACCGTTAACTAAAAGAATTCGAGTGTCACTGTTAATAGGTTTGAGCTACACTACTCCATTTGGAAATACTTTAGAATTTCATATGGATCCAACCAATGAGTCCTTAGTTTCCATTGGTGATATTTATATCGGGAATCAAATAACAATGCCCAATACCCATTGTGGAACTCTCTTTCATTTATGTGTTTATCATGCCAGGCTTTTCATTGTTGTTGAACTAGCTCAGTTTGGTGGACAACTTCTAAATGAAGTTCATCCAGTTCACTGAGCTGTAGGAATCTTTCAACTTGGGCTCACTTGAGGTCTAAGCCGTTTTGAGAGTTTGAAGTTCAAATTTGATGGGTAGAAGAGGTTTCTTGCCAAAAACTAACTCGTAAGGAGTAAAACTAGTAGTTGATTTCCAGGTTGTATTATAGGCCCAAATGGCTCTAGGTAATTTTTTGGCCCAGTCTCTTCTCCCTAATGAAACTATTTTTGTTAAAATATAAGTTCCCTGTTAGTGACTTCTACTTGACCATTTGATTGCGGGTGATAGGGTGACAACTTTTTATGGCTTACTTGGAAATGATCAGTAAAGGCTAGAATAACTTTAGACATAAACTAGGGTCCTTGATATGTGACAATTGTTCTAGGGGCTCCAAATATGAGAAAAATCCTATTATATAGGAAGTCAACAACTTGTTCTTCCCTAGTGACTCTTAGGGCTTGGACTTCTGCCCATTTAGTTAGGGGTGAAATCACAATACTGTGTCTCACTTTTTGTCCAAGATGGACATTTACATCAATATTTTTAATTGAATCTTCATCTTCTGAGACCTATAACAGCTAAACCATAAAGAATTTGAAGATGATGTGAACTAGTGATTTGTGGAAATTTGTGTGTAGATTCTAAATATATTTTTTTTCAATTTTTTTGAAATAAATCATGAATCTTTCAACATATCCTTTAATAACTAGTTTTAGATAGAAAACAACATTTTCAGAAAGTAACATTTGTGTCGTACAACATAACTTTTTTTCTATAAAGGATTAAATTCTAATTTTTGGAATATAGATTCTCAACATCAATATCTAGGGAAAGGATATTTTTTCATAATTTTTTATTGCATATTTTTTTAAAATTAATTTTTGAAGTCACTGTAACTATAATTTGGACATATGTGTGTATCGTACAACTTAACTTTTTGTAAAAATTGAAAATTAAATACATGATAAAATGAAAATATATCAAACCTATACTTGTTGGAAAACTAGTTTCAAGGGCTATAACCTTGAAAATATAATTTTTAAATGATGTTATTTAATTCTTCAAAAGGTAAAGAAAAAGTGGTTTTTTGCTAACATTTTGATAGCTGTGAAGGAGACTCCATTGTGGGTATTATTTAATACTATAGGGGTTATATCCAAGGGGGTTTGATATAAGGGGGTCTTATCTATCCATGTTTAGTTAAAACCCTTTAGATGGAGCCTCTCAAGACTTAAATCATTAGTTTTTCTAAAAATAGTGATTTTAGGCAAAAATCAACACATCCCAAAAGTGAGACACAATATTGTGGCAGCACCCTTAGATAGTCAGTACAAACTAAAATGTGTTCTTTTCCTTGTGAAGGAGGGTCTATAAGACCAATAAAATCCAATCCCCACTTTTCAAATGGTTCAAAAACTACCTGCAATTGTAGAGGCATTTCATTGGATGTAGTGGGTCCTCCTACTCGTTGGCATTCATCACAACCACAAACATAATTTTTGACATCTTTATACATAGAGGGCCAGTAAGATCTTGTACCCAATATTTTATGGGACATCCTCTTAGAGGAGTAATGGCCTCCACAGGGGTCATCATGGCAGGCTCTAAGGATGCTGTATGTTTCATCTGATTTGACACAATGTCATAAAACCATATCGGGGCCACATCGAAATATCATTCCATTAATCCATTTGAACCGAGCACTTTCTCAAATGAGGCATTTACTTTTTTTGACGTAAAGGTTAGTGGAAACTCTGAAGAGGCCAAATAGTTGGCGATGCCAGCAAGCCAAGGGGTTTTAATGGAGATGGAAAATAAATTTTCATTTGGGAATTCATCTTGTACAAGAGCACAATCTCCATTGTCTTGTTTAATTTGAGACAAGAAATTTGCGACTACGTTGGATTTCCTAGGTTTATCAATGATGGTCACATTTAATTCTTGTAGAAGCAATAATCACTTGATTATTCTTCCTTTCACTACATGTTTGTTCATTAGGTACTTGATAACTGAATGGTTCGTGAACACAATTACTTTGTACCCTGTGATATAATGTCAAAATTTCTTGATTGGATGCATCACAAATAAGAATTCTTTCTCCGTAGTGGTGTAATTCCATTAAGTGGGAGTCAAATTATTACTAATTTAATAGATGGAATACTTACCTCCATTCTCATCTTCCTGACCTAAAACTGCTCCAATAGCATCATCATAAGTATTTGCATAAATATGGAACAAAAGGTTCCAATTAGGTATGCGTAGGACAGGAGCATAGATTAGTTTATCCTTAATGGTGCCAAATGATGTTTGACATTCTACCATCCAGGCGAAATCTGTATCCTTTTGGAGGGAAAACATGGGGGTTGCAATCTTACTGAAATTTTCTATGAATCTCTGGTAGTATCCAACATGTTCTAAGAAACTTCTGATGTTAGTTTGGTTCTTTAGAGTATCTAGTTGTATTACCTCAATTTTATTAGGATCCATTTTTATCTCTTCAGCTGAAATGTGGTGTCCCAACACTATCCCTTATTCCACCATTATTAGACATTTTTCTTGGCTCAGGGATAGCCGATGGTCCTCACATTGCTTCAATACCTTGTCTAAAATTTCAAGTCCTTCATCAAAAGTGGAACCATACATAGTGAAATCATCCATGTAGACTTCCACACAATCATTCACTAGCTTAGCGAATATGGAAATAATAGCTCTCTGAAATGTTGTAGGAGCGTTGTATAGCTCGAAGGAAAGGACACAATATACAAATGTTCCCCTGGAGCAAGTAATATTTATTTTATCTTGGTCTGCTGCTGCTACTTGTATTTGGTTATATCCACTAAATCCATCCAGGAATGAGAAATACTTCCTTCCAACTAAATTATCCAAGACTTGGTCTATGAAAGGTAAAGGGAAGTAATCTCTATGGGTAGCTTTGTTGAGTTCCCTATAATCAATGCACACTCTCCACTTCCCATTTTTCTTTGGGACAACTACCAAAGGCGAAACCCATTTACTATCAGAGATGGGATAGATGAATCCTACTTGTAGGAGTTTCTCAAATTTTGTTTTAAAAATGTCTTCGAGAGAAAGGTTGAGTCTTTGCTGTGGTTGATGAATAGGTCTAACATATTCAATATAGATGTGATGGGTACAAAAACTCAGGTGTATTCCTCTCATGTCCATATAATCCCAAGAAAAAGCTCTAGATCTATTTACCAAAACATCAAACAATTTGAGTTCTTCTGACTCTGTCAACTAGCTATTGATATTTAAAGTTTTTTCTAGTAGTAACATGAGGGTTTTAACTCATGGGTAGTTGGAGGTGACAATATGAACTTCTCTAGTTAAGGTGTTGAGAGGACAACTATGGGGTATAGTTCTATTGAGTCTGGCAATGTCTTCGAAGAAGTGATCCATTTTCAGAATGATATTAGCCAGGGGACAAGGTAACCCTATGAAGTTGGTGTAATCAAATTTGGTGTGATCAATGTTGATTGGATGCCCTAAAATCTCTTCCACTTCTAAAATTTCTTCATCACTTGAGTCTACAGTAATATTTTGCATATTTTTTTCTAGTTCATCTTCCAATTTGTCACCATGTTGTTTAATGACTACCATAGCAAGCGAGGCTAGATTCTCTTGTTTGTTGGCACCATCTTGTTCATCAACCCAAACTTGGTTATGTTCAACAGGTTGAGCAGGGGGATACAAGAATAAGTGTTTGCTATTGGGATCATGTGAAATGGTCATTCCTCTCGCTCTGCAATCAATCTTGGTTGCAACTGTAGCTAACCATGGTCTACCTAATATTATCAGATAACTATCCTTGGGTGTGAGGGATTGGATTATTTGGAAGTCTATTGGATATTCCCAACCATCAACCTTAACAGGAATATTTTCTATGACACCTTTAGGAACAATGATGGATTGATTTTCCATTTGCAATATAGTAGTTGTGGGTCACAAATTAGTGAGTCCCAATTTTCCCATAACATCTACCGTCATGACATTAGTGGTTGCTCCTAAGTCCACAATTGCATTAGGTATTACTACCTCATTGATTGTCACTATTATAAGTGGACTGCCTGGGTCATCATATTTTGGGGTTGAGGTTTCTCCAATCATAAGGTCAGCTAAATATCTGTTTATGTGCATAGTGTTAATTTTTTTTGGTTTCCTTCCTGGTGGTTTTATGCACAACTGTTTAATTAGTTGGTTTAGTTCAGGAATTTATTTAATCACTTGTAACAAAGGAACCTCAATTTGGAGCTGCTTAATTTCTTGTATTAGCATGGTTTCAGTGGATAAGGGAATTTTTGGAGGGTTATTCAAGGCGGTTGCTTTGAGATGCTCGAGAAAAGGTGCTTGAGTTTTCTCTTTCAAGGTGGGATCCTTCTTTAAAAGATCTGTTGAACTCTGGCCATCCCCTTCTTGAGATAACTTGGGAGTTCTAGCTGAGGATTGTGGAAGGGGCTTGTCTTGATTACTCGTTGGGTTTTTCTTTGAAAGTATGTGTGGTGTCTTAGTCCTATCAATAGATTCTTCATTTGGTTCATCCAAGATCTTAGCTATGGTAGGCTATTGGAGTATTTTTCATAACCTCAACTACAGATTTCCACAATGGATAGTGTTAAGTCCAGTCATGTTTTCCTATTTTTGTCGAATACATTGGGGTATTTTGATGATTATTCTTTGGATTAGGAACAAGTTTTGTTGGGAGTTGTGGTTGGTTGACCTGCTCATTAGTTGGTAAAAGGTTCTGCTATGGATTAGGCATCCTCCTTGGCCCAGTATAAAATTGAATTGGATTTTGATTCCATTGAGGCACATGATTTTGAGGATACCATTGTTGTTGAGTCTGGTTTGGCCATTGGGGGATTCCCAAGGACTAGTTTTCCCATTTACGTGGTGCCCACGGGTAAGGTCCCCAATTAGGTGGTGCTTGAGGCCAAGGTGCCACCCACTGATTATTATTCCAATTATTTGGGGGCTGCTAGGAGGGATTTAAATTCTGGCCATAAGAGAAATTCCCTCTAGGTCTTTGATTCACAATATTGATCTCCTCTTCAGTGTGATATGTCCTTTTCTTGGAATTTTTGATTGCATTTAGGATCTCACATTGATCAGTGGCATGCTTCTTTTCACAAACTTGGAAAACATCAACTTTGTCTAAAGGACATTCTCTTAATAGATGTTTGTTCCGACACCTAGGACATTAGATGGATAAGGTCTCGGGATTACATGTTTTGGCCTATATTCCATCCAACATGGTGTTTAGCTGAATAAGAATGTTAGTTTTGATATTTTCTATTTCCTCACACAGTTTACCTATTTCACTAGAACTTCTAAAAATACTAGATTTACAAATACCTCCTCGAGTAAAGGAGAAATTTCTGCATAACTCAATAATATCATCGAGTCCAAGTTGGGACACATCTCCCTTTCCCATTAAATCTAGACTTCTCCTAGCATCTTCATCAAGATCTTTAAGAAATATGATCTTTAGAATTTCTAGGCTTATCGATTCTTCGCCACATTGTTTAGATAAGAAGATGAACCTATCCAGGTAATCTTCTAGGCTTTTATCTTTTTTTTTCCTTAGTTTAAACAACTCCTCTTTCCTATCACTGACTCTACAGTAACTTTGGTATTTGTCCAAAAAGGAAAACTCCATATTGTTCCAGGTGGATATTGATCCTGAAGCTAATCCCATGAACCAACACATTGCAGCATCCTTTAGAGTAGAGGGGAAGAGTTTCAGTTTTTGGTTATCATTTTTTTAGTCAAATGTCTGACACAAAACTTTAAACTCAAAAAGGAACTAGCTAGGGTCTTTAGAGGATAAGCCTCTAAAGTTTGGTAAAATGGATGGTGAAATATTTTTCATGGGTGTATCATCTTCATTGAGAGAAATAGGATAGGTAAATGTCCGTGCTCTTGTATTATCACCATCTCTACAGTTTCTTATCCTTTCATTGAAATGGTTATTATTGTTGTTATCAGCCATGATGTCAATAGGAATGCTTTCTTTTTCAAAGGTTTGCTCTAATGGCTGAGTTTCTGGGGTATGTTGGAAGGTCTCATGAATATATTGATAGGTCTAAAGGATATACTAGGAGGTCCCAGGGATACGCTGAGAGGTCTTAGGTTGATCTTGCTTGATCAATTCATCAATAATTCTTCAGCTGAGACTTCTATCTCCCTGCTTGTGGTTGGAATGTCTTTTGGGGAATTTTTTGGTATGTATCTTCCATGTGGACCTCATTTCCTGACCATGTAGAAAAAGAAGCCTAGCAACTATATTTTTCCTAAAAGGGGTATCTAAACAATCTCCTATTAACACTAGAAAAGAAGTGTCCCTGACAACAACACCAAAAAGTGACAGGCTTTCGTAAGGTCCTAACACTTTAGTTAAAAATATGTCAGTTATTTCGACCAGGTAGTGTCCAAAGGTTGTATGCAATAGGGGATATTTTGGTCATATCTCTTAGTAAGATTTTCTAAAGTTTTGAAATGTATAAAAAATAGAAATCAAACTAGAAAGCACAAAATTGTTAAAGCTAGAATGCATTCAAATTCCTATTCTAGAAAGCATGTAAATTATCTAAGAATCAACACTTGCAGTTAAACTATGAAATCCAAAAAGGAAAATAACTGCTAATGACTAACTACTAATTGAAAGTTCACTTTAACAACTTGTAATTAACAATAGAAGTGGGTGCTCTGAAATTTCCAAGTAAACAAAATTTAATGATCATAAACTTAAAACTATGACCTGCAAGAACACATGACAAAGCTCAACCTAAAGTAATCATTTATTTAAATGTAACATGCACATAATGGAAGTAACAACATTGACAATAAAAATTCTTATCTATTCTATGAGATCCCTCGAGTGGCCAGTTCTTGGGCGTTCCTACGAGTAACTCAAATCACATGTGGAACTTTCGCAACTTCAAGGTAATCCAATCATAGCACAAGTCCATTACTCAGAACAAAAGTACTCAAAATAAGATTGAAAATATTTATTTATTCATAACATAGAAGTGTAACAACACATATAACATAGCTGAACAATATTTAGAATATATCATAACAAAATATCCTTGTTTTAGTAGCTACACATATATATACTATACTACTACAAAATCTTGATTTCTAGATGGTGGGAGAATGCCATTGAAAAAGTCTTAAAAAAAATTACAACTAACCAACTAATTGATTTTCGTGACAAAAAATAATAAAGGCTCTGAGTGGAGCCATAAAGTCTTAAACAAAAAATTAATAGAAAGGTTTAAAGGAAATCATTCCACTATGCACGCCTAAATTTTTGGTGCCCAAACTTCCAACGATTTAACTTCAACTGCTTGAAGTCCACTCCATTCATCGGTCGTGCATAAGTCCTGTACAATTACTTAAAGTCTATACCATTATATCAACATTATTAGCTAATTACAATAAATTTGAGAAATAAAGATTTATGCATCATTTATAAAAAGTAAACAATTATTGCTCCTAAAAATAAACAATTGGCATGGATAAAGTGGTTGGTGAGAATAAAGAAGGGTATTTAGCTTATTATAAAAATGAGGTTGTTTATATCTCATCACTACCTACCTTTCCCTCTATAACACCCTACCACTCTCTCTCTACCTCTATCTCTCCTCTCCCTCTCTCTACCTACCTTTCCCTCCATCACTCCATACCACTCTCTCTATCTATCTCCCTCCCTCTCTCCCTCCCCCCTTTTTCTATCTCTCCTCTCCCTCTCTATCTCCCCTCTCCCCCCTCCCTACCTCTCCCTCCCTCTCTCCTTACCTCTCTAATCTCTTTCTCCCCTCTCTCTCTACCTACCTCTTCCTCCATCACTCCCTACCACTCTCTCTATTTATCTCTACTTCTGTCTATCTCACCTACCACTCTCTGCCATTCTCTCCTTCCCTCTCTATTTCTCTCTATCTCACCACTCTCTCTATATCTCATCTCTCTATCTACTTCTATATATCTCACCTATACCTCTTTACCTCTCCATCCCTCCCCTCTTTCTCACCCAACCTCTCTCATCTCTCTTTGATGTGCACCAAGATGTGATAAAAATGGAGGAAGGTTTGGAAATTGAGAGAGAGAGGGAAGGAAGGAGGGAGAGGTAGAGATGGAGAGAGATAGAGAGAAGTAGATAGGGAAGGAGAGAGAGGGGGAGGAGGGAGGGAGATGTAGAGAGGGAGAGAGAGGTGAGATAAATATAAGTAGAGAGGGAGGGGAGAAGGAGGGATGGAGAAGTAGGAAGGAGAGTGAGGTGAGATAGATAGAAGTAGAGAGAGGAGGGGAGGAGAGAGAGAGCGCACTAGTATTCTTGAATTTTTGAAATATGAAATTTTAATGGAGTTTGGAAGAAATTTCATAGTTTTTGGATTTTTGAATGTGGAGAAAATTTTAAGGTTTCCAATGAAATATGATGTTTTGGAATTTTTGGACAAAGGTGTAATTTGTGAGTAAAAAATAGAATTATGTATTGTTTTTTGTACCACACTTGTTGGTGGGTGTGATGAGCTTAGGAAATAGGTATTAGAGAGGGTTATGGGAGTGGCTCCCAATGTGTCCCTAGCCCAAAGTGGCAAGTAGGCTGATCACAAGTGGGGAGTCATCTAATAAAGTGAAATCTAATGAAACATGAGTAGTTAATTACCAAAGATAATGGATGCCCGTCTCATGCCTTGAGTTCTTGTAAAGAGTAAAGATGTTTAGGAAGACATTCCAACTCAGGGAGATTGGGACTTGTAAGGTTAAGTATCCTTTTCCATGTGAGAGGAGCAATAGATTCCACATGATACCATACTAGTGAGCACTGTGATGACACTCCTTAACAAGATCTCTAACATCTATCCCTAGAGTAGTTTTAAGTAGCACCTAAAATAAGTTGTAATTCATTTTTATGATTGGTGTTTATTCTTTTGCATTATTGGATGTCGTGTATTGTTCATGTATTATGTGAGTGTATACCATTTTCCCCATATGTATTGTGTGTGTGTGATTGGGCCTTGTGACTATCTCCTAGAATGGTGGGGTGAGCCTACGAGTGTCACATGGTTAGGTGGTGTGGTAACCACCATCAAGGATTGAAGGTTTGAGGATTGACATTCATCATTGTACCATGTTTTATTAAATTTTTACCTTATGGAATTAGTTGCTTTCATTTCTATGCAAATTGTATATGTAATGGACATTTGATTCCTATTGATGTAAATTATAAAAATATTGTTTATTGGACCTCTCTTTGTGATGGAATATAAACAATGGATAATAGAAAGTGTATTAGTCTTAGTTATGTGACTCAGTGTTGGAACTGAGCATGATCGTATCATGAATATTTATTCTTATGCAATACAATGGTAAAATGAACATAGGAACCTTTTGTAGACACCTAAAAATGGTCTGGAGAATCTAATTAATTAAATACGACTTATTTGATTAATTAATCTTAAATTCATCTACTTAGTAAATAAATAGAAATATTTATTTATATATATATATATATTTTTTAGACTGCAGGAATCGGGTAGCACGACCCCCTATAAACTGCAGTGCGCCTCGTAAACTTTTTAACGTGACCGGCGGCGCTGGCGCGACACGCCCTCCGGTACCACAGGACGGGGGAGACTAGAACTTGTGACCAGCAGAGCCGCAACGGAATTACTTAGCCAACCGAGCTAGGGCCCCCGCCCAATATTTATTTATATTAAGTTCATTATTAATTCTTCATTTTTATCATATTATCTCTTTCTTAATTAAATAAACAAAATTAAATACTTTGTTTTATTTAATTATTATCATTATTATTTCTTCTATACTTTATCCATTAATTCTATCTTAAATTAAATACACAGCTTCAATAATTTGTGTTATTTAATTACCTTATCACGTTTCTTCTCAATTAAATAAAGATATCCTAGAATCTTTAATTTAATTATCATATTCCTTTTATTTTAATTTAATAAACAACTTCTATAGTTTGTTTTATTAAATTATTTATTCCTCTTTTGCTAAATTTAAATAAACCAAAAATATTTAAATAAATGCAAAAATCATTTACCTCTATTTACTCACCAATAAAATTAGATTTTTTCAAATCTAATTAATTCAACTGTCATTCACAGGAAGAGCTTCGGGGACAAACCTACAGGAAATCCTCTCAATCTTCTTTCCTCTCATCTTGCTTGGTGTTTTCATGGGGAGGAACAATCCTTCATGATCAGCTCCACCTTCTCATCTCATACCATTCAATTCTCCAGATTGAATCTCAACCTCTGTTGTGCTGCCCCTTCACAAATGAGTGCCAGGAAATCTATAAATACAGGCTTCCAGCTACAGGAAAAGGATCCTAATTTGTGCAATCTTACTCTGTAGGTTTTCCAGGCATTCAAGCATTCATCTAGCATCCATCAAGCATTCATCAAGCATTTTAATTCATCAATTATGGCTGTTTACAGTAGTTTCTTTCTCAGAAGCTTTGCTGTAGAATCATCTTAGTTGTATTTAGGAATCATAATAGTTTAATTCTCATTCTCTAAGTGTCATTTTAGCAATCAATTAGCTTCTAAATATGAGAGCAAGTTGATTAAAGAAATCTTTAGAGTTAGAGAGCAATAGGACATATTTATGAAGATTCTTAGTTTAAATTAGCTTAAATTTCTTAAATCTTAAATACAATGTCTTATTTAGAAGTGTAGAAGCATTGTTAATTTTTTTATCTCATTCTTACGCTTCCACCTTTCATTTGGGCTTAAATTGAATGTAGGAACCTTTCAAATGGGTTTAAAATGAATTTTAGTGTCTTGGAGTAGTCTTGGATTGTGTTGTCATCCTAATCCTAGATGTTAGTTCCTTAAGTTTGGTGTTGTTTAGGGCACTTTAGTAGCCTCTTGTGATGTGTTGTAAAATTCTAATTATATTATCTTTTAATTTAGGTGTTTTATTACTTAGGTTAGGAGATAGGGGTGTCAAGGAGGTGATTACTATCCTCCCTACCTTCTCCTTCACTTGCTAGAAATGTTCAATGATCAAGGAAATCAAACTCTTCATTTGAAGCTAAGTTATGTTTTGATGTTTTTGAGTTCTTAGGATATTGTAGACACACTTAGGTGGTTCCTTAGTTCTTGGGGGTCCTAGAGGTCATTCCCTAGTCTGGTAAGCTCACTGCCTAAGACACTAGTTTCTGGGAGGTGTGTTGTGGATACATGAACCTAAATAGGACTCAAGGGCCTTAAAAGGACATAGGAGCCTTTGAAGGAAATTAGTGATGGGTTCTAGTGTCCCAAGATGTGCTACTTTTAGTATTTTTATCGATAGAAGGTTTCAGGGCCTCATATAAGGAAACTATGTAAATGGAAGTTGTTTCTCATGGTCTTGGGAGTCTAGTGATGTTTTTATCATGACCCTATGTGTTGTAATTGAGTATTTATGGTATCTTTTGCATCATTTTATGTGCCTTCTTCTAAATTTGCTTGGTTGTTAAACCTAGGGTTAGGGAGTTTGTTGACCTAGTCTTGTGAAGACTTGGGAAGGTTGAAATCATTCATGATTGGTCTTGTATGTGTTATCAATATTCCTCATAGGCTAGGAAGTATTGTGTGGTATTAGTCTTCCACTTGTGTGATGTCATGATATGAAAGGATGCCATGTATTTACATAGTGTACTTGGTTTCCCTAATGTTTTGTAAGTGTTGTATCTTGTATTTCAAAAAAAATATTCCATGTCTATTTGAGCTAATGTTTTGTGGGTTCCATGGGCATTACACTCTCCCTTTTCTTTTAGGTGTTGATTCCTTGTGTAGAGAAATTGGAGTATGAATAAGAGCTCAGGTAACATTTGCTTCTAAGATCAAATCAATATGGGACAAGATATTAGACATAGATATTGGACATGTGATTATGTGTGAATTTAGGTAAAGAATGGATAGAGAAAATGAAATTAGTAGAGATTTGAATATTTTAAATAATGGAATCAACAAAGTTACTAGATTTTTGACTAACTTATAATGCCTATAGTTAGTAATGAAATGTGCTAAAAACTATGATCAAGGGTGAAGCATTGCAATTTTAGAGGGAAGAGTGTTGATTTATATTTCTCTGGATATCATCAATGAAACCTTTTAGATTCCATTTTATGAGAATGTTGTAGTAATAAAGATAAAAATCGGTGATGACTTCTACAATGATGCTTTAGAAAAATAATTAAAACACATAAACTCAAAATGGATGAATCATCCATGAATAATAGTATCCAAATTTCCAAAGACATTATTAAGAAGTAACTTACAATAAGAGATAGGGGATATAGTTACCCAATTAAATAGATTAATGTGATTACCCACTACATCCACTTTCTTTCCATGGATGTAATCATATATCACTATTGTCAAGCAAGAAGGTGGCATGATTAATTAAGAAGATCTCATTAGTGACAACCTTCATGAGATTTTTTTAGGGGACAAGAAAAAAGAAGATTCTAAATTACATCTAACTTGTTGTATTCAATGGCTAGAAGAGCCACCTTTCTAAGATTGGATAGAAAATGAAGCATAGGTATGGAGAAATGATAGATTATTTTTTATGATTTGTGGGTGAAAATTCAGTAATCTCTTTACAGATTAAAAAACTTGAATTTTAGCCACAATTATTATGAGATAAAATCTCCCCTCTCAAAAAGGGGAGGCTCCCTTCTTATTGCTTACAGGAATGAAAGTAAACTATTCTAGACTTAACAATATTTACACTATTCTAACCATGGGGGGGTGTGTTACATTGATGATTCTCTCTTCTTTCAGAGAATATGTTTACAATGTTCCACATTTATACTTCGTGATGCTTTTCAACTCTAAGTAAAAAACTAAAGCATTAATCTCCAATACTCTTAATTTTTCAAAGAAAAATCTAAGAATACTGGCATAATAACAAGATTTGTAACTGGAAAAAAAACCAAAGCACAAAGTCTTTCCGTTGTTTTCAATGATGATTTTTCAGCAACTAGTGATGCAAAATGAAGCACAAATTCTTCCAATCTACTTCACAAACAAATCCAATTCATGAAAAAAATGAATAGTTCTAAGCACAAAGTCTTAGAGATCATTCACAAAAGATATCCAAAATTCCAAGTAAACAATATAACACAAAGTCTATAAAATTAAGCTTGAACGCCCTTCAATCACAATTAACAAAATACTACAAGATCAATCATATAATAAGATAAATGAATGCAAAAGATGTAAGAACCTTCACATTCATTCAAAATTGATCCAACAGAAAGTATGGCATGCAAGCTTGACTTCTTTATTGATTGAATATAGTATCAAAATATGAACTCAAAGTTTCAAAATCGCTTTACAATTGAGCAACACTTCGTTGCAATAGATAAAAGGTGCCTAATACAAAAAGAGCTCCTCATATTTATAGATGAGGGCTAAAGAGCTATTCTAGGAAAGTCTAACTAATTTGACTTATTCAACTTTAGAGTCCAAAATTATTGGAGGACTTCAAAATTGTTACATGTATTTACAATTTTACAAATAACATGTAAATTATCTTCAACTAACTACAAAAACTTGTAAATTACTAAAACATGCAAGTTAATCTAAGGCGTGATCAACTTCCTCCAACATTTTGCATCAAGAAATCATCATATTTCTTCAATATGATATGTACTTCATCATTTGGTACTGAAGTATGCTTGATGATCCCCTGGGCTCTTGACACTGAATCTCTAACAATATTGTAAGCTTTTTCATGTCTCCCAATATACTATTATAGATTGCTCAATGATAGTTGAAGGTCAAAAATTTGATCCATCAATGGTATTGAGAATGCTTGATCTTCAAATTCCTTTTGGATCACCTTAGTAAATTGTTGGATCACATTGTTTAGGGGAAGCAAATTTTTCTCATCATCTTGTAACTTGCATGGAAGTTCTTCAATCTTGTTTATTAACTGCAAGTCATATTCTTCACTGATCTCTTGTGCAAATTGCAGATTATCAAGTAAGTTGGTGAGCACGGTCTCTTTGTGGATCTAATATTCTTCAATCTCCATGTACATGTCTTGGTTGGGAATAATCCCAAACTCTTCCAATCTGTCTATCTTGAGTTTCCTCATTCTAGTCCAAGATTGTACCTTACCTTCTATGTCATTCTTCTCTTGAGAGAAATGATAGAAAAATAAGCATGGGTATTCAAATAGTCAAGATAATCAGTAACAATCCTACCTCTTGCTTGTGCCTTTTCAACCTTCTAAATGATAGAATTCTCAGTATCAATGGCAATTTCCTCAGGTTCAACAATTTCAGAAGACTGAGTGATCTTCTGTTATACCTTTGTGAGTTGTTCTACCTTGGCCTTATAATGATCCTTCATTTTCTTTTCCTTGTCATATTTCTCAATAAGAGAGTCTAAAGTTGATTGAACATTTGCTTATGCACTGTCATGAGTTATTTTACCAAAATTAACCCTTGTGACAGAATAGTGTGCAAAATCTAATTCTTCATAAATTTTATCTAGAGGAGGCTAAGCTATCTCCACATATTTATGACCATCTTTCTCAAAATGTACTCTAGAAAGGGTCTTTGCCTTCTTTTTAGTCTTTATCTTTGTAGTAGCAAGTTGAGTGAAGTCAAATTCATCAGGAGAGATGGCTTCCTTTCTTCTCTTCAGTGCTTGCGAAGAAAACCATGGTGTCAATGGTGATCTTTCTTAAGGTTGAGTGGCCATTGGATGAGAAGTAGTAGCTGTATCTACAAAGGTTGTAGTCACAATAGGGGAAGTGTTAGTCAAAATGACCTTAAGAATTTCAACTCTGGAAACTTGCACAAAATAATTCAGAAATTGATCCAAATCAAAAGTTGAGGTGATATCAGTGATGAAAAAATAGGTAATGACATTGGAGAACTAGTTACATTGTCTAAACCCTATCTTGGACTCTCAAAAGGTAATCCTGAAATGGGTGAAGAACGCACAGAATGAACCAAAATAGAAGGTGCCACAACACTGGTGATCGTAGGAGGAGGGTTTACAAGGACTTCAGATGGGGATATAGTCATTGGAGGAATAATGGAAGAAGATACAAAATTGCTAAGAGGGGATGAGATAATAAGGGGTTCCTCATTAATATTTTCATGGGGAGACATTTCTACTTCTTGGTGATCTTCCTCTTCAATCTCTTCTTCTTCTTCTTGTACATGTTCTTCCTCTTGTATATGCTCTTGAGTGTGCTCCTTTTGAGCCTCTATAGATGGAATTTTTGTAGAATTTTGGGCCTTCTTACAAACTTTGACTACAAATTTGATTTGAGGCTTTGAAGCTCTACTTGAACTTGGAGCATCATTCCTATTTTTAGTTCTTAATTCTGATCTTTTTCTTGTTTGAACCTCAACTTCATCTTTTGATCCTATAAAGAAAGGTTTTAATTGAAGATCCCTTTCATCCAACCAAACATTAGTGTTAGCTAAGATCAGTTGGAACCTTTCCTAAATTAATATCACCTCCTTTCATGACCATTGAATTGGGGAAGAGGTGTAGCTGTAATATCTTTCCTTTCATATTCCTCATTCAAAATATTATCCTCATCCTCCATATCCTATGGAACATCCATAATATCTAACCCCTTTATCTTATCTAGAGTTAGCTTGCAATAATCAAACCTTCTGATTTCTCTTTCTGTCCTTATATCAGCCCAAATATCTTCAATTTGATGAACATGGGAGAAATCCATTTTTATCCGAGCCTTCATTCCTATATAGGAAAAATATGACCTTTCCTTAAACAACTTGATTGTTACTTTTTTCATTTCATATTCAACTACTTTAGCCTTATGAGAGGTCAGAACGAAATACCTTCCAATTGACAAGGGAAATTTAAATCCTGATTTATGAGCATCCATCCTTTGATTGTGAACAAATATGATTTTTCTGCATAGCTCCATTAAGATGATCTTGTCACTGAGATATCTTGGAAGCATGTATGGATATCTTACATAGAATCCTACTCTTAAGTAAGTGAAACTAGGAAATTGTAAAAACAAACATCCATATTTATTCACTATTTTCCATGCTTTGCTTGACACCCTCTTGTTTTCCAATTCAAAATTAAAAGCACATAGGAGTGGCCCAAAAATACATCATTCATCCTTTTGAAGTGATTATTACTTCTCGTAAGAGTGATTCATGGAAAGTATTTTTGAACTAGTACAACCTTTCTATCACCTTCAAAAGACAGACTTGGAAAGTGTCTCATTAAGGCTGCAATGTAGACCAAGTACGAGGTCATAGAGAACTTATGAGTTTTGTGTACTTGAGTCAATTTCTCATGAAGAGCATTACTGATCTCCCCCCCCCAAAAGATATGTTGCTTTCCTCCATAATGATCTTGATATATTGATACATCCAATCTTCAAAATAAAATGAATTTGACAAACCATGCACTTTGCTGAGAAGAGTGATGATATCATTTACCTCTTCAATATAGTCACTTCGAGGAGAGTTCTTTGGCCATCTAGTAATACTTTCTCTATGTTCCTTCAACCAATCACTATTGACATGTCTCTTCGTGGAATCAAGATCTTTCTCAAAATTCGCTTGTGTAGATTCCCTAGAAATCTCTACACATGACTCAACATCTAGGCACTTGAACATGCTATGAAAATAAATATGCTTCTAGATCTATTATCATTTTTCCATTGGAGTCCTTGACATTTCTATCATCTTTATTATAATGAGCAGCAACTTGTAGCACAGATTTTGGATTCTGTGAAACTACTAGGAAAGAAGCTACAAGATGTAGGTTGCTGTAAAGTATCAACTTCATCCCTTTAGAAACTGACCGCTTCTCAGTTCTTTCCACAAACTCTCCACATGACCAATTTCAATGTCCCTGATCTCATCCACATTTTATGTGATCACAATAGGGGGAATTACACCTTGGTACTTGTATTTCATTGCTTTTCCCTTTGAAGGTGATGGATCAATCATTGGTAGAAAATTGACTTTGAAAGAATGCCAAAAATGTCTTGATATGTGTGCACAAAAGAACTGTAGAACAAGATTAGCATGATTCAAATGTTAGGATAAAATTGTGTTACAAAAAGCAGCTAAGTATGGAGAATGGAATGGTTGTATGAAAAAATGGGGTTTAGAGCGTGATGGCATGAGAGATGGAGCATAAATGGTTAATTTGGCAAATGGAAAGATTTTTAGTGTTAAGAAAATTTTCATAATAATGGGTATTCGAGATGAAAAACATGTGGAAATGATGTTTGATCAACTTGTAATGTTAAAAAAACCAACATTACATTTGGGAAAGTTAATAGGTTTTTGCAATTTCGACAAAAAATTCTGCTCTTAGAGGCTTTGGAAGATCACTTGAAACTTTTGCATAATCCATGAAATGTCCTAATTTTACATGTACTTTATTATTTTACTTGTTGGGTTAGAAAAAATTGCTAACCCTACAAGTGGGGTAACCTTTTGTGCATGTTTCTTGTCAGGTCGGGGAAAAATCCCAACCCTACAAGTATTGGGTTGGTCTTTAAACATCTCTTGTCGGGTCGGGGAAAAACCCCAATCCTACAAGTGTCGATATGCTTCTTGAAGAATTGGTGAAAAACACCAATAGTACAAGCCTTTACACGGGCTTTCAAATTTGCACACTTGACATTTATATCCGACCTTACAAATACAAAGGGAGTTTACTTGTATGCGCGGGGAAATCCCTTGCTCATACAAGTAACAAAGGTTAGGTCTTTTAATTGTAGGATCAGAGAAAATTACTGACACTACAAGTAAATGTTGATAGGTACGTTCTTGTACATTCAAAATTTTAAATTGAAACTGCAAGTAAATGTTGGTATTGTGGATCTTCAACAAAACATGCCGTGCTAACATTTCCAAACATTTAACTCTTTTGTAGGGAAGGAAATAAATCCCAACTTGATAGAGAAATAAATTGCATGCATTTGTTTAGGATAAAAGCTTGATTTCATAAAAACGCTAAGTGAATAAAGTCAACATGCAAAGATATAAATCTAAACTGTCGTATCAGGAATTATTTTGAGGGAAAGACAAGGGTATATACATAGAATAGGTGCAAACAAGAAGACTCAACAAAGAAACTAGGGCACAAAATAATAGATAGAAACACACTAATATGGAGAAATGAAAGAAGAAAATGAACTACAACTATTCAACTTGCAGGTGAACAAGATTTTAAATAGAAATCATTGTGCGAAAACGAATAACCATCATGAGTGACAAGAAATTAAAATAACCCTAACAAAAATAGAGAAAAGTAAATCACAAACATACCTGTGATGAAAAAGGTGAAAACCCTAAGTTGGAAATGGTTGAGACACAACACGAATCTACTTGAACTCAATGTATAAAAGCTCGAACAGGTTCCTGACAATAAAGAAGATCGAGAGCAAGAAGACAAGAAATAAATGAAAAGAAAAGCAAATTAAAAAGACCTAAAGTGTGGTTAAAAAGACATCAAAAGGTAATTAACGCCCTTGGCATGGAAAATTAAAATGAAGGAGAGGATTTTTTGGTGCATTGTGTTAAAAATTGCAAGAGCAGAAAAAATCAATGAAAATTCAAACTTAACCTTGATCATTTGTAGAGTCAGAAAAATTGCTGACTTTACAAGTGGTTTGAATTTTGATTTTAAACACTTGCACTTTTAAATTTTTTGTTGACTTTACAAGTGATACTCAAATTCTTTGTAGAGGCGGGGAAAAATCCTGAAATTACAAGGGACAAAAATTTCTAACACTTAAAACTACAATTTGAGCAAAAGATGAAAAAGATGAATTACGAAAAACCAAAAGAGGAAAATGCTCGAATAGACAATTTGAGACTAAGGACTACACATGATGGTAGATTGTAAATATCTGTTGTATCGGTCCAATAAGAATAGGACATGTGTGCATTCTGGCCTGAAGCTTGTTTTCTCCTTCATTTATATAAGAAGGAATTCACGGCCAAATGTACATGTTGATTAATCATAGAAAAAAATTTATAATGAGAATACAGAGAAAAATTTAGAGTTTTTATGTTAGGTTTTGAGTCTAGTTGATATGCATATGTAATTTTTGATAATAATACTAGAACTTGAATAGAAAATGGTGCAAATTCAAATCCATTTCTCTCCTGATGCATTCATTTCATGAACCATTAATAAAATGATCAAGGGTTGTTTTGTTAGTATTCATTGATTTCCAATGGATGTGTGGTTCTGTCCTTGTTTTTAATTCAAAGAATTAATGAAATTGCTTGGATGAAGCTATAGGTTCATTTAATTCGAGTATAAGGATCTTTATAAGAAGTTATAGTTTGGGATACAATGATGCGATGTTGTAATGTAGTGTTGTCAAAGCTTTGTGTTGCTATGTATTAATCTATTTTCAAATGATATCTATGTTGAGATTGACTCTATTTCCTAGGTTAAGGCACTAATCTAAGTTTTGTATTCATGATATATCTTCTTGGTTGTTTAGCAAAAAATCAAATTTATAAACAAACTTTAAAATGAACTACAATTTTTATTTTTCCATGTTAAGTTCTTCCATTCTCATGCTCTAAATGTTGAGTGTTGTAAAGGAGTAGCCAACTTCTAGAAATATTCCATTTATTGAGCTATTATATGAGAATTCATCTATTATTTACAATGTATCTGGTCATGAAGTGCATAAGTCTTTAGGTACATTGTGGGATCACCCTCCTGGGTCTTGCAGAGCCTAAAGTGTAGGAGGAAAGCATTGTTGCTTTCACTCATTCTTTGGCCAATCCCTTCAGGTTGTTAAGGATTAGAATTGGAAATTCCATAGGCTTCTTTGAAGATCAGCTTGGTTCTTAAAAAAAACCCAATAGATTGGTGATTGTACTGGGGAGATTTGTGAAAATATTCATGTCCCAATATGCTTTTTCTAAGCATTACAATTAGAGTCATATACATTCATAATGGGGTGTCAATTTTTGCTAAAGATTTTTAAATTTGCCCGCCATTTGTCATTCTAAGGTCAATTCCATAAGTTTCTATCAAGTCTTTGTGTGTTCGTGCAAATCTTCCACCTACAGTGTTGAGAGTTGGCTTAGTAGTTCTCTGTGTTTGAAAATCCTTGTAATTCTTTGAAGATTTTGCATAATTTTCATCATTATTTTCAATTCCCAATCATTTTGGGTGGTGACTCTGAAGTCTCTACACCAGTGTGCATTATTTGAAGAAATTAAGAAAGTGTTGAAGAGGAAGAAATGCAAAAGAAAGATGAGTAAAAATAGAGCTCACATGAAGAAGCATCTAGAGGAAAAGTTGGAAGGTGAGCTTCAAAAGACTCCCAAGCAACCATGGATACAAAAGGATGTAAATACAAGTGTCTTCCACATCCTGTCCCTGAATCAACTAAATCTCATTTAAGAAATTTTGGTAGCCATGAAAGCCAACATAATTTGTTAGGGTTAGATTATGGGGATGAAGAAGATTGCACAAATAGAATGTTGTAAGTATCCATAGATCTAGACCCAAACAAAGTAGAAGTAGAAGTAGGAGCCACCATCATAATGTTACTACTACTAATGTTGTTGCTACTAGCATTGACATTCTCCCTCCTACATCCAATGGATTTTCTAATTTACTACTTGACTTGTTAACTGGATCCACTAAGGATGCCCAAAACGTAATAGATCTAGAAGAGTCTTCAGGTTCATAAATTACTCTCCCAGATCCTGATGAAGATATTGAAGATATTAATGCTCTCAAAAGAGAGGTTCAAATCTAGGTTGAGATAAGGAGAAATAAGGAAAAAGGAGAGGAGAATATTAGAAATGCCATGATTGAAAGAGAGACCCTGATAAGACAATTGGAACATATGAGACTCTTGAACCAAGTTGATCTTGAACCAATTACCATAGATCCTATTGTATTTGAAATCCTTGACAAGAAGATTCAACCTGACCCTATAAAAGATACCAGTACCAATACTCGTATTAAATCTAAAGTCACTAGTATTGTTGCTCCAAACCTTGTTGTAACTGCTTCCAACCCATTAGTTGATAAGGGAAAGCATCCTATGAAAAAATTGGCTATTAATAAAAAATCCACATCTAAAAAGCCTCCTCTACCCCCTAAATCTGAATATGAAGATGTTCACTTAAGGAAGGAAAATGAGGATCTAAAAAGGGAATTAGAAAAGATGCAGATTATGGTGACTAATGTTGAGATGAAGAGAAAGGTTGATTTCTTGAAGACTTCATACTTAGCAGATGGTGCCATAACATCTAGTTCACAAGACCCCTCTCCCTCCACAATGAATCCTACACCTACAGTGGATGGGAAAACTATTGGTCATATAGATCAATCCACCTACAATTTCAAATCCCTAAACATAAGTAGTAATGATTGTACCCATAATCAATTTACTAATAGAAATATGGATTGTAAGATAGGAGGTGGAGAAGCTAGCAAAAATAATGAGGACTGAGAAAATAAATTTCATAGGAAACCTATGCAATTGGAAAGATATAGGAAGTTATGCTTTGATGGGATTCCTGGATGCCCAAATCCCATTGCCAATGATATTAGGGTTGTATTGAGTATGTTGACTAGAAATAATGCAATATTTGGTGAGGATCACTTGAGGGCCTTTCTTAATTTTCTTGATGATTATGAGGTAGAACATGAGGATGTGGTTATGAAGCTATTCATGCAGTCATTAATAGAAGATGCCAAGGATTGGTACATAGGTTTATTGGATGGTAGCATTGGATCATGGGATGAATTTAAGATAGTTTTTAGAGAGAAATATGGAGATAAAACTAACCCTAGTTTTATGCTCAATGAATTCAATAATATCACTAAAGGATAGAATGATATGGTGTCTGACTTTAACATCAAATTTCAAAAGGCTATGAATAGATTACCACCAAATTTTAAATTGAATGATTAAGTGTGCCTTGTTACTTATGTTAGAATACAATGATCTATTGAGAGGGGGGTGAATCAATAGATATTATTATTTTTTAATTCTTCAACCATTTTGCAGATTCAACCTTAACTTCAAATGTGCAAATTGAAATACTAACACATATAATAGCCACAAGAATAGGAGAGATCAACACATAACATAGTATGTACGTGGAAAACCCAAGATGGGAAAAACCATAGTGAGAAATGCTGCTAGGATCTACTGTCCTAATCTAGCCTCACAAGCTTCAAAGTTCAGTTACAATGTTTAGAGCTGCAAACCAAGGAAGAAAAAACTCCTTATTTAGAAGCTACAACTTCAAGGATGCTACTACACCCTAGTCTGAGCTACAACTCAGTGCAAAATGGAGGCTACAACCTCGTACAAAGTTTTGCAATATACTATGCATAAAATGAGTCTACAAAACCTAAGATGCATCAATACAACACATAAGCTCTTTCTCTCTCTCTCTCAGTTCTCCCTTACTCCACTGTAACCAGCTACATGAATTTTCAGATTTTGTTTTCTATTACAGTTCTCCTTCCTCTGCATTCAAACACTCTCTTCATTCTCCATGTCTCAATAATTCCCCTCATTCAATTCATATACATTGGAATCACTGTTAGGGTTTTTCACCTACTTCCATAATTGTTAGAGCATCGTGCCCAACACATACTATCCAGCTTGTCAGAGATCACCATACCTCTGCATTGAGTCGCAGAACATTTTATTTTGTAACAAAGAATTTGCTAAGAATAACATTCTGTCAAACCCTAGAATCTGATATGCATTTAATGCATTCTTGCAATCATTTGATTTGATTCAATCTTTAAATCTTTTACAAAGTGTGCTGGTGCTTAATAAATCAAATCTTTATTTACATGGTCACCGAGATAATTGGGAAAATTAATTCTTTCTCTTGTGTCGGTTTTCAGACCAGACCCTTGTTTACACTTGTCATAGCCATTTCAGATCTCTACATTTGAACTCTTGTCATCAATCAACTCCTTCGCACCTTGATCCTGTGATCAAAATTCATTGTTATGACTTTAAACCTTGACCGTTGGATAATTGGTCACTTTAACCACTGTCATTGATCTTTCATATTGTCACCTTCGCTTCTTTCTTTGCTAGGTCTCACCATCTTCATCGATGGTCAATATCCATCCACCGTGGATTAATCTCCACCATTTTCCACTGACCCCACGGGACATATCCAGGATCCTCCATACATTGTATGCCTTGTTATCTAACTAGGCCCACAACCAACATGTCATCCACATCATCGCCATGCAACTCACAACAATGATGTGAGTTGGTCTGTTGATCAAATCTTCATTCGTCACTTGTCATCATGTATTATCATTCACCATCATCACCTTGGGTCCCATAGTCGACATCATACTCCTATCACCCAGTGCTAAAAACCAAAACCTCAAAACCTCATGTTGGAGGTTACAAAGTTATTATAACCAATGACTTGCTGACAACTGAGAGAACCTATGAAACTCCTTTCAAAATGACTAAGTCACTTCGATGAAAATAACAACACCTAATACATCATTCCAATGTGGGGTCCACATGCTGTCATCACATGTCCACGTCATCCACATGGCACAACTCAAACCCATCATGCCACGTGTCTGCATCAACATTAAGGATGGTTCCCACATGGAGTGCTTCCTTACTACTTATCGCTCCATCGCTTAGTCACCAAGTCGGGAAGTTTCAGAACTTGAGAACCATGCAACAAGGTTATTAAAACTTGGAACCTCGCGATACCATTCACTTTCACCGACAACATGGAGATCGCTAAATCAGAAGGTTTCAAAACTTGAGAACCCTGTGACATAGATTTAGAATATCTTGGAACTCCAAGACTCCATTCATTTTCACCATCCTTATCACTCCATTAGCTAAGTCACCGAGTTAGGAGGTTACGAAACTTCATAACCCTGCAACATCGGTTAGGAAAACTTGGAACTCCACGACTCCTTACAACTTTGGCCTTAGACTAAGAGCATGAACCAATGAATGAGGACATTTTTATTGACATCACGGCCTACATAATACTTGTCTAAAAAGCTCTTGAGAAACCCAATCATTATGCCAACAATCTACCTTACATGATTTGCACTTTTGACATCAATGACAACAATAGTCCAACAATCTCCCCCTTTGACATTGATGGAAAAACTCTAACTATTTGATCAGGCACCATTGAAACTCAACGCTGATTTGATTAACACACTATAACACTGCAACTCCCCCTATGACATACATCTCATCTCATCTGTTTAGCAACACATTTCTCCCCCTTTGACATCAATGGAAAAGGGTACACTCCTCCTAAAGAAAAGCTTCAATTTTAAATGCTACAACCATCAAGTCATTAGAAATGCTCCAATTTTGAATTCTACAGTTTTCATGACTTGATCACATTAGTCTTAACTAGGGTTGAATAATTGATCAATGAAGCTCCCCCTAGATACACGCCCTATCACTAGAGATTAGTGAGATGAAGTGGGAGAAAATACTCCCAGCTTCTACCTCAGGTATTCAAATTGCTTTGTAGGAAGGGGTTTTGTAAATATATCAACCACTTGTTCCTTGGTGGGAATATACTCCATGTTGAGTTCTTTATTTGCAACTTTTTCTCTAATGAAGTGATACTTGATTGATAAATGCTTCATTCTAGAGTGCATAATTGGATTCTTCGAGATATTAATGGAACTTGAATTGTCACAAAGAATCAAAATGGGCTCATTGTACTCTACCTTGATGTACTTTAAAGTTTGCTTCATCCATAAGACTTGAGTGCAACAAGAAGTTGCTACAATATATTATGCTTCTGCAGTAGAAAGAGTAATAAAATTTTGCTTTTTGCTCATCCAGGAAACCAATTTGTTCCCCAGGAAGAATGCGCTTCCACTGGTACTCTTTCTATCATCCACACTACCTGCCCAATCTGCATCTGTATATGTTGTTAATGTGAAATCTTTGCATTTGGAATACCATAAACCATAGTCAACAATACTTTTGATGTATCTAAAGACTCTCTTTACTGCATTGAAATGTGATTCTTTTGGTTCTTCCTAAAATTGAGCTATCATACAAACTGCTTGCATTAAATTAGGCCTCGATGCAGTTAGATATAGTAGACTTCCAATCATTTTTCTATACAAAGTCTGATTTGTATCAGGTGACTCATCTGATTTAATCAACTTGTAGCTAGTAATCATGGGAGTACTGATTGGTTTACAATCCTCCATGCCAAAAATTTTAAGCATTTCTTTTGCATACTTGGTTTGTGATATAAAAATACCTTTATCAGTTTGTGTAATTTTCAAACCAAGAAAAAATATGAGTTCTCCTAACATGGACATTTCAAACTCATCTTGCATGTTTGTGGCAAATATTTTGCACATTACATCACTGCTACCACCAAATATAATATCATCTACATAAACTACAATAATGATCATTTTCTTACCCTCATATTTGAGATACAAATTGCTATCAACAAACCTTTCTTGAATCCTTGTTGTTGTAGATATTGATCTAATCTTAAATAGAAAGCCCTTGGTGCTTGCTTCAAACCATACAATGCTTTCCTCAATTTGCAGACATAATCATCATCCTCTGAAAATTGAAAACCTTCTGGCTACTCAATATATACTTCCTCTTCAAGGTTTCCATTTGAAAAATGCAGCTTTAACATCCATTTGATAGACCTTAAAACCTTTATAAACAGAAAATGCAAGAAACATTCTAATAGATTCTAATCATGTAACTAGAGCAAACGTTTCTTCAAAATCAATTCCTTCTACTTGTGCATATCCTTTGCACACTAATATTGCTTTGTTTCTAACCACAATTCCATCTTCATTCAGCTTGTTTCTGAATACCCATTTTGTGCCAATTATATTCTTGCTTGATGGTCTAGGAACCAATTCCCAAGTTTTGTTCTTTTCAATCTAATTGAGTTCCTCTTCCATTTCTATTAACTAGATTTCATCCTTACTAGCTTCATCAAAACTTGTTGGTTCAATCTAAGACAAGAGATCAAAGTTTACTTGTTCCTTGTCCTTTGCAAGTCTCCTTCTAGTCTGCACTCTTGCATTCTTGTCACCCATTATCTAATCTGCAGGATGATCTTTTTGCACATATTTTGTAGGAGCATGTTCAACCTCTTGCTCATTCTCTTCTTCTTGTTCCTCTTCTTCAACTTGTGCACCTATGCCATCTTCATCTGACTCACTTTCAAGATTGTTTCTACTAGGCTGACCCTGATTTGCACTTTCATCATCCTTAACATGTACACTCTCTACAATTCTATGCAATCTTTTATTATAACACTTATAAGTTTTTCCTTGGTTGGATTACCTGAAGAATATCCCCTCATCACATCTTGACTCAAAACTTCCTAAGTTGTCATCTTCTCTTTTAATATAGCACTTACTTCCAAATACATTGAAATGCTTGACTGATGCAGGCCAACCAAACCATAATTCATATGGCGTTCTACCATTGTTAGATCTTATAAGTGCTATGTTATGAATGTATACAACAATTTGTACTACTTCTTTCCAAAATATATCTGCCAAGTTTTCCTCATTGGAGATAGCCCTGGCCATCTCCTTCACAATCCTATTTCTTCTCTCTACCACACCATTTTGCTGTGGTGTTCTTGGGGCTGAATATTGGCGCTTGATTCCATGATCTTCACAATATTCCATGAATTCTCTTGACATGAATTCTCCACCTCTGTCTGACTTGAGACATTTGATTCTTCTCCCAGTCATATTTTCAACTAGCTTCTTATAACTTTAAATGCTTTAAAAGCCTCAACCTTCTCCCTAAAAAATGTAACATATGCCATTTTGGTATAGTCATCAATCAACATCATGAAATATCTTTCTCCTTGAAACACTCTTGTCCTCATTGGACCACATAGATCAACATGAATTATTTCCAAGGATTTTGTAGTATAGTAATCCTTTGTGGGAAATTTAGACTTTGTTTACTTTCCTTGCTGATAGCCTTGACAAATGATGTTATCAGGATTTGCAATCTTAGGAATATTTCTAATCAGGCCTTTTGAACTTATTTTCACCATGTCAAAATTTACATGTCCTAGTCTTCTATGCCACAACAACTTTCATTTTCTTGACTGATTAGACATGTTTGGCCTTCCACTTCACATAGATTGTAGAGATTACTATTAGTCCTTATCCTTGAGCAATTGTTTTACCATTGAATCTTATCTTGCAACCTTCAAAATCAAATACAACTTTGTATTCATTATCACACATCTGGCTGACGCTAAGAAGATTGTGTTTTAGACCTTCCACATAGAGCACATCTTTAGTTTTGTTCTTTCTATCTATGCTCAGAATTCCTTTACCCCAGATCTTGATAACAGTATTATCACCTAGACTTACTCAACCTCCTTTTTTCATTTCAAGCTTAATGAATTTATTTTTATCTCCAGTCATGTGCTTGAAGCTGCCACTATCAACAATCCATAGATCTTGTTCCTTTGTATGTAAAGCCATTTGGGCAATCATAGACTGAGTGATACAAGATCCCTGCTCTTTCTCCTTCCATATATTCTTGGGCTTCTTCTCAATTTTCTTTTCTTCTATCTTAGAAGTCTTATTTCCTTTCTCTTTATTAGTAGGTGAGGATTTCTTCTTCTCATATTTCACACTTGGTCCTGTAAATCTTGCTCTATAGTTTCTAGCTATATGACCAAAGTTGTTGCAACTATACAAAATTATATCCATATCAACCAAGGGAGCAAATGAATTCTTGCTTGCAAAATTTGTATTCTTCCTTGGAATGATTCTACATTCTCTATCCCTATGACCAAAATTGTTACAGGTATAGCAATACCCATTGAAATACGATGAGTACCTAGTCAAGTAGTTTCCTTCAGCTAGATGAGGTGATCTTCTTTGTCTAGGCCTCCTTGGATAGTGTACTCTTGTGAATCCATCATTGTCTACTCTTTTTACGTTTTGTATCTTCTTTTGTTGATCAGGAGCTGTCTGGTTGTCCTCCTTGACTTCGACTGACTTCTTTTCTTTATCAGATTTTTGTTCATCTTTAGAAGCTTCCTCCTTGTCAGTTTTTTCTTCACTTGGGACTGATTTTTCTCCTGCTCTAAATATTTCATAAAGTCTTGCAGAGACATCCATAAATGAATTCTTCCCTTTTTCCAAACCTAAACCAGATTTCTCTTTATTTGCAGGCTTTTGTGTACTTGTCAATTCATTCAAAATATCTGTACCACCTTTAAACTTTAGTCCATTTTTGATATGCTCATTGGCTTTCTCCAATTCTTTCCTTAAGGAAACTATTTTTGCCTCAAGTTTTGAGCATCTATCTATCTCGGATTGCAATTTATATTTCATGACATCCATTATTCTTTTAAGCTCTTCTACATAAACTTTTAGTCCTACTAACACCTTATTGGACTCTTCAAGTTCTTGTGTTAATCTGTCAGTCTCCTTTTGAGCATTCCTTTTTAGCTTCTTGTTTTTCTCTCTTAAGATCATCATATTTGTCTCTTAGTTCATCAAGATCTTCAAGAACACTAATTAGTTCTCCTTCAAGATCAACAACTGCCTCCTCTTCTCCTTCATATGAGTCCTCAATTTGTGCATCTTCCTGATCCTTAGTTTCTTTAGCCATGAATATAAATTCTCTTCTATCATCTCTCATTACAAGGGCATGGCCTTGATCCTCTTTTGAAAAATCACTAGCATCAAAAACTTCACTTTCTTCATTAATGTACAAGCTCTTCTTCTTCTTTCCAAAGTTCTTTCTTTTAGGGTAGAATTCTTTCTTCTTTCTACTATTAAATTCTTGCTTGGAACTATCTTCTTTACCATATGGACATTTTGAATCAAAATGACCTATTCTACCATAGTTAAAACACTTAAGAGGAGCATATATTTATACTTTTAGGATCCTCTTCTGAGCCTTCTTATGAAATTTGCTTCTTCCTCATTAGTTTCTTAATAATTAGATGCAATGACAACAACTTTTTCTTCTTATCAGCTTCATCTTTGTCTTTCTTGACAACCTTAAATGTAGCTTCTCTCTTGGATGATTCAACACTTGGAATTATCATCTCATATGCAATAATTATGCCACACACCTTATCAAGAGTAAGATTATCAATTTCTCTTCCCTCTTCAATAGCAAAAATATTGGAATCATATTTAGTTGTCATGGACCTGAGAACTTTCAACACAACATCTTCTTCTTTCAGATCTACACGATATCCTTTAATGAAATTTACCAAATCATCAACTCTCTGAAGATAGTCTACAATCTTCTCTTCTTTAGTCATCATCAAGCCTTCAAATTTTTCTCTTAGCACTTGTAACTTTTCCAACTTTAATTTGGTGCCACCTTCATAGATTTTCTTAATTTTTTCCTAGACATCATAAGCAATTTTACAATGCATAACTTTGCTATGCACATAGTCAAAAAAATTGTTCATAATAATAAACCAAGCTTTAATATTGTCCTCATGAATCTTCTTTGCTGCATGATCCGTAGGAATAGAAAAATGAATAGTATATTGGGTCTCAACATATGCCCATACTTTAGTTCCAAGAGAGACTAAGTATCTTCCCATTAATGAGCTCCATTTAGCATAGTTTGTTCCGTCAAACCTAGGTGGCTTGTTAGAGCCTTCCTGAAATGCTATTGTGTTCACCTATCCAAGATCTACCCAAGCTGGTTAAGCTTCTCCTAAGGAACCTAATGCTTTGATACCAATTGTTAGAACACAATGATCTACTGAGAGGGGGTGAATCAATAGATATTAAAAAATTTAATTCTTCAACCCTTTTGCAGATTCAACCTTAACTTCAAATGTGCAGATTGAAATACTAATAGATATAATAGCCACAAGCACAAGAGAGATTAACACATAACATAGTATGTACGTGGAAAACCCAAGAGGGGAAAAACCACGGTGAGAAATGCTGCTAGGATCTACTGTCCTAATCCAACCTCACAAGCTTCAAAGTTCAGTTACAATGTTTAGGGCTGCAACCCAAGGAAGCAACAACTCCCTATTTAGAAGCTACAACATCAAGGATGCTACTACACCCTAGTTTGAGCTACAACTCAGTGCAAAATGGAGGCTACAACCTCATACAAAGTTTTTCAATATACTATGCATAAAATGGGTCTACAAAACTTGAGATGCATCAATAAAACACATAAGCTCTTTCTCTTTCTCTCAGTTCTCCCTTAATCCACTATAAACAGCTACATAAATTTTCAAATTTTGCTTTCTGTTACAGTTCACCTTCCTCTTCATTCAGACATTTTCTTCATTCCCCATGTTTCAATAATTCCCCTCTTTCAATTCATATACATTGGAACCACTATTAGGGTTTTTCACCTACTTCCATAATTGTTAGAGCATCGTGCCCAACACATACTGTCCAACTCGTCAGAGATCACCATATCTCTACATCAAGGCACACAACATTTTATTCTATAACAAATAATTTGCTGAGAATAACATTATATTATACCCTAGAATCTGGTATGCATTTAATGCATTCTTGTGATCATTTGATATAATTCAATCTTTAAATCTTTTGCAAACTGTGCTGTCGCTTAATAGATCAAATCTTCATTTACATGGTTGCTGAGATAGTTGGGAAAATTAATTCTTTCTTCTATGTTGGTTTTCAGACCAAACCCTTGTTTACACTTGTCATAGCTATTTCAAATCTCTGCATTTGAACTCTGGCCGTCGATCAACTCCTTCGCACCTTGATCCTTTGATCAAAATTCGCTTTTGTGACTTTAAAACTTGACCGTTGGATAATCGGTTGCTTAAACCATTGTTGCTGATCTTTCATATTGTCACCTTCACTTCTTTCTTTTCTAGGTCTCACCATCTTCATTGATGGTCAATATCCATCCACCATGGATTAATCTCCACCATTTTTTGCTAACCCCATGGGACATAGCTATGATCCTCCATACATCACTTGCCATGTTATCTAATCGGGCCCACAACCTACATGTCATCCACATCATAGCCACACAACTCACAACAATGATGTGAGTTGGTCTATCGATAAAATCTTCATCCGTCACTTGTTGTCATGTATTATCATTCACCATCATCACCTTGGGTCCCACAGTTTACATCATATACTCCTATCGCCCGGTTGCAAAAAACTCGAACCTCAGAACCTCATGACGGAGGTTACAAAGTTATTATAACCAACGACTTGCTGAAAATAGAGAGAACCTATGAAAATCCTTTCGAAATGACTAAGTCACTTCGATGAAAATAACATCACCCAATACATCATTCCAATGTGGGGTCCACACGTTGTTGTCACATTTCCATGTCATTGCCATGTCATAGCCCAAACCCATCATGCCATGTGTCTGCATCATCGTTAAGGCTAGGTCCCACATGGATTTCTTCCTTACTCCTTATTGCTCCATCGCTTAGTCCCCATGTCGGGAAGTTTCAGAACTTGAGAACCTTGCGACAAGGTTAGTAAAACTTAGAACCCCGTGATACCATTCACTTTTTCCGACAACAAGGAGATCGCTAAGTTAGAATGTTTCAAAACTTGAGAACCTCGTGACATAGATTTAGAAAATATTGGAACTCCATGACCTCATTCACTTTTGACATCCTTATCACTCCATTAGCTAGGTCGCCAAGTCAAGAGGTTACAAAACTTGAGATCCCCGAGACATAGGTTAGGAAAAATTGGAACTCCACGACTCCTTACAACTTTGGCCTTAGATTGAGAGCATGAACCAATGAATGAGGAAATTTTTATTGACATCACGACCTGCTTAATACTTGTCTAAAAATCTCTTGAGAAACCCAGTCATTATGCCAACAATCTCCCTTACATGATTTTCACTTTTGACATCAATGACAACAATAGTCCAACAACTTATTGTAATGAATTTGATTGTAAGATGGCTTACCACCTGAGAGACAAAGACCATCAAACTTTGAGGGATGACTTCAAAATTGCTTTGCACATTGAAAGTAATAGAAGAGCTTCAGGGAAGGTGGGAAGAAGAGATGATGGAAAAATCTTGAAGAATCCCAGAGATAAACAAGAAAAGGCATCTGGTTCAAATCCTATCTATGATGGGAGATGGGATAAAGTGATGAGCACTCTCAAAGACATCAAATACACTATTTCCAAAAATGAAAAGGGACTTGGAAATGATAAACAACATTTCCAGAAGAATGAAAATACACCAAGGTTCCAAAATTACCCTTACAAAACCAACTGGCAGAATGGAATGCCAGTCCCAAATACTCAAAAAATAAAACAAGATCAGGTCACACCTAATCCTTTGCAAAAAACTTCGGTGAATTTCACTAATGAAGCTTTGTGGTGCATGGTTTTTTTCAGTTGCCACACTCTGCTCACCAATGTGCAGTTGCACAATTGGTGGAAGTTGAAGGTGTACTAGAGGAGTATAATGGTTCTCATGAAGATGATGTTGAAGTTAATGTAATTATGAGAAAGTCTTATTTTTCTTGTAATGATTGTTCATCTGATGAGGAATCTCATGAACTTGATGTAGATGGCTAAAGGAAAAGATCTAGTACATTACATCAACAAGTTCTCTTTGATAATGAGAATGAAGATGACTATAATGTGTGCAAGCTGGAAAAAAATAAAGATGATGTATCCTTGAGGAAGCCCTTAGATGAAGAAATTACAAGGTTGATAGTAGCTTTGGCCGCTCAAGCAAGAATCTCTTATCACCTGAGAAATAGAATGGTGGGTGGTGACCAAGGAAAGGCTGCTAGCCTCTTCATCAAAGAGTAGAATGCAAAAGGAAAAGAACCAAAGCCTAAAAGTAAAGTGGATGGGGCTAAAGCCAGGGAAGTAAAGGGAGAAAAAATTTGGGAAAAGAAGGCTGATAAACCAAAGGTTGATGGAGAAGTCACTTCTCTTGTTGTGAAGGTAAGAACACAAAAGAAAAATTCTAAGCCTAAGAAGAAGGACACCAAGCCTAAAGTTGAAAGAAAAGGTGAGCAACAAAAGGAGAGAAACACTGAACAAGGTATGATACTAATTGATCTACCTAAATATACTCCTATAGATATGTTTCAATTGCTTTCTCAAGTAAAGATTTCTATCCCCTTGCTTGAAATGATGAGAACTGATGAGCATAAACAAAAGGCAGTAGCCCTTATCAATGGTGCTACTACAACCTGTAATGAATTAGTGGTGTCTACTCCACCCAAAGTGAGTGGGAAAGAAAAGAAAGAAAGGATGTTCAGGGAACAATCACTAGATCCTTTACATTTATTTAGGAAATTCAATAACCGCCTATCCTAGAAATATAGATCTATTTTTTTTAACTCTGATTGTTGATGGAAAATTCTTGAAAAACTATTTGATTGATTCTGAAGCATCTAATAATATTATTCCACCTAAGATCATCGAGGAAATGGGATTGAAAATTGATAGTTCCCATGGAAAATGCTATGCCATGGGTTCTAGGGAAGTCCCTATGATCGGTGTGATAAATGAACTCCCATATAGACTAGGTACATTTCTAGAAAAGGAATTTAGAATGAGTGTGGTAGTAGTAAAAATTCCACCAAATTAATGTTATTGTCAAGAAAATGGAGTGCCTCCATGGGGGGTAGTATGTATTGTGATATGTATTTTTCAACTTTCCCAATTGATGGAAAAGACATCAAGTTTTTTAGGGAGTCAAAAGACCCATATATGATTGAGCACGCTCTTGAGGATGATACAATTCAATTTGTAGACATTGACATCAATGATTTAAAGGTAGAAGAGTTCCCAAAGGAAAATGATAGGAAACCTACCCCTATTGAGAAAGAGATTATAAAATTATCTAATAATGATGATATATTGACAATGTATTTTGATGATGCAAGTTCCAAAGAAGGATCAGGTGCAGGTATATTGTTGGTCTCACCTAGTGGCAATACATTCAAGTTTTCTTTCACTTTGTCCTTTGTTTGTACAAACAATGTGGCAGTATAAGGCCTTGCTACTAGGGTTGAGGCTAGTAGAAAAACATGGGATAAAGAAGTTGAAAGTAATTGGTGATTCATAATTGGTAATATCCCAAGTTAGATCCAAGTATGCATCAAAAAATAAAATATTGAAGCAATATAGGAATTCCGTTTGGGATTCCATTGAGTAATTTGATGCATTTGGAATTTATTGGATGGAGAGAGACCAAAATAAAGTAGTAGATTTGTTGGAAAAAACTTCACTTAGGCCCGATGATATAACTTTTGCTAGTATCTCTAAGGTTGATGTACAAACAAGGCCTTCAATCCCTGAAAATATACAAAATTGGCAAGTCTTCAATGATGATGAAGAAATTTTAAGATTTCTAAAATGTGTAGATGAGTATGAAAGTTAGAAGATTGAATTTGAAGCTTTTGTTGAGACTGTGGATGGAAAGGACATTATCTTCGGTAATTAAGTCATTAATTTGAAAACTGATAAGATTCCTAAGGGCCTTTTTGCATTAAAAAAAGTCATTGAAAACCAAGACAATTGCTACCCATCCAAAATATCTAGAAGAAGTAAACTTGGGGACTGAAAATGCCCCTAAATTTTTTTAGGTGGGTATAATGAAGCCCAAGATCAAGGAAATATTGATTTCCTTGCTAAGGAAGTACAAACATGTCTTTGCTTGGTCATATGATGGCTTGAAAGCATACAGGGAGGAATTATTTCAACATAAAATTCCTCTAAAGGATGATGCAAATCCTTTTGGGTAAAAGAAAAGACTTATCAATCCTACTTAACACTAAAAATGAAAGAAGAATTAGTGAAGCTAAGGGATGCTGGCATAATCAAGCCTATTAGACATTCATCCTGGGTGTCTAATCTAGTGCTAGTTAGGAAAAAGAATGGGGATATCAGATTTTATGTTGATTTCAAAAATCTCAACGTGTCCTCATTGAAGGATAACTATCCATTGCCTAACATGGAGGCCAAGTTGCAAAAGGTGACCAGCTGCAAGCTCTTGTCCATGATGGATGGTTTTTTTAGATACAACCAAGTCAAAGTGAAGGAGTCTGAGAAGTATAAGACTACATTTACCACTCCATGGGGCACCTATGTCTATGTCAGAATGCTATTTGGCTTGACTAATGTAGGTGCTACTTTTTAGAGGGCTATAGATATAGCTTTCTCTAAATTTATTGATTTGTTTTTGGCTATCTACCAAGATGATCTAACAACATACTCCAAGAAGGAAGAAGATCACTGTATGCACTTGGAGAAAATTTTCATCAGGGCCCTTGAATATGGGATTTCACTTAGTCCTAAGAAATGTGCCTTTGGTGTCACTGAAGGAAAGTTTCTGGGACATATTGTGTCAAAGGAAGGAGTGAGAATTGACCTTGAAAGGGTAACACCCATTGAAATAATTCCAAAACCAAAGAATGTCAAGGATATTCAATCATTCTTTGGACATATTAACTTCTTGAGAAGATTTGTTACCAACTTTGCAGAAATCACACACCCTATATAGAAGATGCTGAAGAAGGGTGAGAAAGTGGAATGGACTAAAGATCCAAGCCAAGCTTTTCAGGGAATTAAATAGGAAATCAAGGAGGCACCAGTTCTAAGGACCCCTAATTTTTTTCCAAACAACTACAAATATTCTCCTTTGAATCATTCCACACCATTGCTGTAGTCTTGTTACAAAAGAATCAAGAGGGTTTTGAACAACCCATTGCATTTTTTTAGAAAGTCCCTTCAAGCTGCAAAATTAAAATTTGATTTGATTGAGAAATAGGCATATGCACTAGTTAAAGTTGTAAATAACTTCAAGACCTATCTTGTAGGAGCTACAGTTGTGGCATATGTTCCTAATGCTGCTGCAAAGGACATCTTCACCCAACAGGAAGTCATAGGCAGATGATGTAGATGGATAAACAAAATACAAGAGTTTAATATTGACATCTAGATCACTAAGTTGGTGAGAGGTCAAGGGTTAGCCAAACTGATGGCTGAGGTAAATTTGGATGCCAATCAAATAAATCATAAAGATTATTTTGATAGGTCACATATTTGTGATATGCAAGACTATGAGTGGTACAAGAATGTGATCTACTTCTTGTAAATGATGCAATGCCTTGAAGGGATGAATAACAATGAAAAGAGAACCCTCAAGCTACATGGCATCAAGTATGTGATCATTAATGGTGAATTATGGTGGATAAATCTAGATGGTGTTATGTTGAAATGTGTTGCTAATGCAAAAGCTTTTGAGTTGCAAATGAAATGCATAGTGGGATGTTTGGTGGACATTATATGGCTAAGACCACTACTCACAATGTCTTAAGATTTGGATTTTGGTGGTCTACAGTGTTCAAGGATGCTAATAAACTGGTAAGAACATGTGATGCATGTCAGAGGTTCTCAAGAAAGCTCAAGTTCTCAAGCAATCTGCCACTTAGACCAGTTACAGTTCAGACACCATTCCAACAATGGGGTATTGATTTCATTGGAGAGATATCTAGTAAGTCCAGTTGAGGTCACTCTTGGATCCTTGTCGCTACATATTATTTTACTAAATGGGTGGAAGCAATCTCAACAAAGTGAGCAACAAGTAAATTAGTAAATGATTTCTTGATGGATAGTATACTGACTAGGTTTGGAGTCCTTGAAAAAATTGTTTTAGACAATGCAATGTGCTTTAGGTTTGAAGAATTCACTAACTTCTGCTCTAAGCATGGGATTCAAGTTTCCTATTCTTCACCATACCACCCACAAGGTAATGGTTAGACATAGTCAAGCAATAAGAGCTTGATGAAGATTATCAAGAGGAACATTGATTAAAACAAATGAGCTTGGGATTGTAAGTTGAAACTAGCTTTGTGGGTAGACAAAGTGACTATCAAGAAAGCCACTAGTTATGCTCCATTTGATTTAGTCTATGGTATTGTAGCAAGGTTACCCCATAATAACCTTATGAAAATGTACAAGTTTATCTAGGAGTATGATAGAGATATATGTGATGAAATGCAACTCATAATTTATGCATTGATGGAAGTGGATGAGATGAGAAGATATTCCTAGAAGAAGAATACTAAATTGCAATTGTAGGTCAAGAACCCATATGACAATAAAGCATCTCCAAGGAAGTTCCAAGTAGGAGACATTTTGTTGATGTGGAATGCCAGGTCTAAGGATAAGGGAAAACATGGAAAGTTTGATGCCTTATGGTTAGGCCCTTATCTAATCAACAACACCCATGGGGAGGACTCTTACTTTTTACAAGATCTAACTGGTGAACTTATTCAATTGCTAGTACATAGATAGTTCTTGAAGCCATATTTCTCCTAAAATATGTTCTTTCCATGTACATTGTAAATTTCGTATATCCTGTGTATAGGTTTAGTTTTCTTTGGTTGCGTTTGGTTTGGTTTGACTACCTTGTCTGGGTAGTTTCCTAGTTTTGGTTCTTTATGTTGGTCTACTTCAAATTTGAGATTCTGTGATCTCACTCTGTTCTGGAGGAACAAACGTCCCCAATAGGAGCCACTAGTGGAAACCCCAAAAATTCTTGCATTCCATTAATAAATTTTGCTAAATCTATAGTCTTTCCTAGTTTGGAACTAGTCTTATGGCTTAGGGTTTTGGTCTTGCTCTTGTTCTAGGATTTTAGTGTGCCTTAAACCTCTAGAAATCCTTAAGTGATTAACCTTTGTGTGTGGGTTGTATTTCACTGTTGACTAAATCTTGCTTTATGTCCATACAAATTGTGATTTTTTAAATATTTTCCATCCTCCTAAGTCTGGGTTTTAATATTTTGACATTGGTCTAAAGTCTTGATCTTAAATTCATGTCCTCCATCACTCGTCAACCTAGTCGAAGTCCCCTTTTTAAGTTACTAACTTTTTTCATGTGTAGATTCGGCTTTTAATGGTGGCAATCCGATCATTAGATTTGATCCTGAGCATTCCCCACACCCTTGTCAAGTATTGATTTCTATTAAAATATTCAGGTGGGCTAGTGGGAAGATACTCATGTCTCATCAAGTCAGCGAGGCCCATCCTCCCTCAAAGGAATCAAACATCAAGCTTTAAAAGATCAATGGTTACTATTAAGTGACGTGGTTGCATCCTGACTGTTCCCCACTAGCCCACAGGGGACCCAACTACATCTCCCATCCCTCAACGGGGAAGCGAGGAGGTGCTACTTGGCACGATCTAAACTGCCAATAGAACTATAATGAGGTATGAAACATTTTGAAAATATTTTGGCATAAGGTTGGGAAGCATTAATACATGCGCTACTAAAGGGTTCTTTTAAGCACATGGTTTAAAAGTGGACAAGATGTTTTAATTTTGGCTGTTCGTCAAGTCCAGAGGTTATGCACTAAAGCCGAAGGATTGAGATGTAAAGGGAATATAGGTTGAAGGCACTAGATTCAATATAGGTCACTCCCCATGTCCCTATTTTTGTAAGATGCACGCTAGTTAAACTCAATGGGGAAGCAGGGAGGCTAACACGTAGCCATTTTCAGCATGTATGGAGATGGTGTAGCCCATGAGATGACTAGTGGGAAAATCCACATGACATATTTTGGTTGGTTGATGGAAATGGTGGTCTATAGTTGGATTTTTCAAACTTTTTTGACTAGATTTGGGCCGTATGTCAAGCCATCTCACTATAAAATCAATGGTTAAAATTCAAAGTTCAAGATTGAAGGAAAATGAGCCGTTCTGGTTCGTGCGAGTGAATAGTAATGGCATAAATGATGCCAAAATACCATTTTGGTATGCTTTAAATCCACAAAAACCTTTTTTTAAAGCATAATTCTGTATTTCTAAGGCATTCAATGCATCTAAGGAGTTCTCGTTGAAAATTTCAAGCTCGTTTGATGACCAAAATTAGGGTTTTTAAAGCGACTATAACCAGTAAGTGAAATCAATACCTTGCTTTTCAATTAATTAAAATTCACTTGCTCTATCATTCTATCAATGGGTTTCTAGTATTCTTGCATTTCTTTTAAGGTTTGATGCTCAGTTTAAATGATTAGCTTGTTTAGTCTTTTTATTGCCCTGCATCAAACCCATACCCTAGTTGTAAGCTTATAATTTTCTGCGAAGTAAACCCTAGTTTGCATGAACCTGTTATGCCTTGCATAACCACCCCATTTTGTTTTGGTAAAAATGGGTCCCCCTTTGTTTCTTTTGTCCTTGGTGTTCTTGTTCGGGTCTTAGGAGTTGTTTCTTTTTCTCCTAAGTCCTGGTTTTCTTTGCTTTTCGGGTTCGGGTTTTGGACCGACACTAACACTTGTTACTTTTGAAAGGTTCAAGTTCCTATGCAAGTCTTGATCCTAACCCTGTGTTTTGGCTTATGTTTTTCTTTGTTCTGTCAGAGTTAGGTTTTGAGATCAGAACCATTACCTTTCACCCTTTAGGGTGTAAGTTTTTGTTTTCATCTCGATCTTGACTTCCACTTTTCCCCTTGTACATTTTTTCTTGTGTTAGAATCGAACATCAGACTAGAACCATCACCAAGAACTTTCCTAAGTTCTTGTTCCTGTTTCCATCCCGATCTTGATTTCTGACTCTCTTTTTCTTTTTCAGAATTGGGCTTTGGGCCAAGACTTACACTAAGAACTTTTCAAAGTTCTTGTTTCATCTCTCGACCCGATCCTGATTCCCGCTTGGTCTTGTTTGTTTGTTGGGTTTCAGACCTCAAACTTTTTCTTGAACTTGGTACTTATTGAAAGTTTAGTGTCATTTCGTGTCCCAATCCTGACTCCCACTTACCTTCATTCTTGTAACCCATATTTATGACTTACGCTTTGATCTTGAGGCCTAACCTACTCGTATTTAATGTCTAACCATTTGCATGTGCAATTTTTTTTTGATTCCACTGCTCCTCGGTATTTGTCCATTTTTCCTTGTACAGTTTGATGAAGTGAACCAGAGTGACGTCGAGAGAGAGGGTTTGAGGAGGTGCTTGGATTTGTCTCCACACTATCAGAATTCTTGGTTGCGCTTGGAGGTAGGGGTTTTCTCCACCCTACATTTTTCTTTGTTCTTGGTTTGTCAGTGTTTGTTGTTGCTCGTTGTTTCGTGTGCCCTTTTGGGTTTCTTGTTCGTTTATTCTTTCTTATTTTTTCTTTTCAGTTGTCCTTGTTTTGTTTCGATTTTCTGTGTTTTGGGGTTTTCCCTTGCTTTTTTTTTGGTTTTTTGTTCGCAAGATTTTTCATCCCATCGTGCCCTAGTTCTCTAGGGTTTTTCTGTAACACCGAGTTGAGACTATGTTTGAATTGATGAATTTGAAGTTTTGACTGTCTTAATCGAAATCTTGATCTTGAGAAAAACCTAATCTTGAAGTCACGATTTTAGGATATTGTTACAGGTATTTTTTCCTTCGTTTATTGCTGCTATATGATTCCTGATTCCCACATGTATCTTAGAATCGAGAATTAGAAATTCACTTAGGGTTTTACCATTCTCTGAGTCTAGCTCCCTCACTTGCTCTGATTTTGACTTCCGATGTCTTATCAAGATCGTCATTGTAGAATGTTAAAAGGTTTTTCTAACAAAGTACCACTCCACGTCTTGATTCCAATCCCCGCATTACCATTGGGATCGGAATTCAAATTGACACCGAACCTTTGACACATCGATAAGTACCATGACCTAGTGTCACCCTGATTTTGACTTCCAACATATGGTCGAGATCAGAACTTGGAGCTGACCGATTTCCACTATGCATATTTAAGGGCTATTTCATGATGAAGTCTCGACCTCGATTCTCAATATCTTATCAAGATCAAAACTCGGGAAGTTACTTACACTCATTCCTAATTTTGATTCTGGTTTCAAACCACAACTCGATTTTGATTTCTGATTCATCATCAAGATCAAAACCCAAACAAAAAACTTCATTTACTCTGTTTGTTAACTACCACTGCTTGGTGAGGGCCTGATCTTGATTCTCCAATACATTGTGGCATTGGATCGTAAGATGACACTAAACTTGAACATCACTATTGGTATAGGTGCTGAGTCATGACCTGATCCTGACTTCTAATAGAGTTTAGTTTTATACTTAAAATGGTCATGTTCTTGGTTCAGTCCCAAACCTGAAAACCCAAAGATGCTCAATTAACTTATTGAATGGGACTTTATCTTGAATTAATGTTGATATAATTTGAATGCTTGTGCTAAATTTCTCTTCATATGTCTTTTCTTTGCCTGATAATTGTCAGTAGTGTAGGATAATTAACAAATGTCTGACTTCGAGGAAGAAGTTCCCACTGAAGGAACATCAAAGGGAACAAGGGCCAAGAGGTTAAAGCCAAAACACATGCTTCTCACAATGAAGTATAAGTTCCAAGGGACCCCAGTAGCATCTAAGTTCGGGTATGATGTCATGAATATCATTGATACACTTATGGGGCACATTGATTTGGACCAGTTTTGCGAGGATACCTTTTTAGAGGATGCTACCTTGAGGGTAAAGAGGATTGTAGAGTCTGGGTTAGCTCATGTAGCTAGTTTTCCCATTGCTGTGCAATGTCCTGAGTTCATCCTAACCGTTGCACAAACATACAATCCTACTCAAAGGAATTGCATTGATTCACAGGGTAATGTAATAATTTATTTAACCCCAACAATGATTAGACACATTTTTGACCCTCCTCCTTATCCCAATCTTAAGATTATGATTAAAGTTGAAGCACTTCAAATCTGAGAAAAGGATGTAGAAGGGAAAAAAATACTTATAAACAAATGGTGGCTTAAGATAGAGAAGAAATCATTGAAGAAGTTTCCAACTAATCCCAAGAGGTCAAAATTTTTGAGGATATAGGGGACATGATCACATTGCTGGCCAGAGTATTTGGCAAAGAAAACTCATGTGTCTTTGAACACTGGATGTTCCCATTCATTCAATTGATTCTGGAAGGAAAGAAATTTATAGATTGGGGACATATTATTTCATATAACATTCATGACCAACTTCTGAAAGTAATAGAAACTAAGACATTTTATATGTCTTCATATGTCATTTACTGTGCTGCAAGGATGGGACGGTTTCCTGGGTTGAATACAAAAAGGTCTACGGATGATGGTCTAGATCAGAAGAAGGTCTGGGAATATTATGATCAACTAGAGCTGAAGAAGGTAGAGAAATGTTAGTGTAATTAATATTTAATTACACTTGCATAACTTTACTTAGGTAATATTTAATTCCTAGGTTAATTATTCTCATCCTTATCTTGTTGAGCTATCTTGTTGCTCAAGATAAGATTAGGGTTATGCATACTTTTCTTTTATAAAGAAAATCATCTCATGTAATTATGAATTCTTGAATAATATTATTTTGCACATCTTTTTGCAATAGCTTTGTTTTTTTCTTATTTTCTCTTATGTGGAAGGTTTTTTGATTTGTATGTCTGATCTTGGTTTCTAACATGGTATCAGAGCCTTGATTTTGCAGCCCCTTCTCAATATTTTAGAGAATTTCAATGCAAAGCATGTTCGGGGTTCCTTGAGGGTTTTATTCCTTGAGCATATTTATGAAGCATATTGGATCAGATCAAGGTTTTCCATTGGATTCAGAGCATTGGAAAAAGTTAGGATTGGCTTTTGTTTTTCTGATTTTGGTCACCATTTTCCAAATATGCAAGGGTTTCAAGCTTGGTGATTTTTCTAAGAGATCTGGGGGTTGCCTAATTTTTTGGGAACTTTGGGCCAAAACAGACCTCGCCGTTGGATTCACAGCGCCCAAAAACCCCTATTTTCATATAAAATTTGTCCAATTTGGACATTGTCAATTGGGGAGGCAAAATTTGTTTGCCCCAAGGCCGTACGACCCTAGGGTATAGTCTACGAGGTGGAAATTTTGAAAAAAAAAAAAAAAAATTAAAAAAATCAAAAATCCCACAGGATTTTTGCGCAGCCTGTTGTAATCCACTCCGTCGCCACTGTAGCACCAGGCGACCACTGCCACACCACCATCAGGCCACCGCTGCCGGTGGTATCTCCAACGCACCGCCAGCTCTGCACCTGTCTGTTGCTTTGCCTGGGTTAAGCCCCTGAGGGCTTCGCTTAAGCCATCAGGGCCACATCCATGACCAAACTATGAGTGCTAGCCCCTGCCGGGTTCTAAGCCCCTCTGAGAGAACTCTTTCTCAAGAAAGAGAAAGAGTAGAATTGGAGGAATATCTAGAGAAGGTTTAGGAAGAACCTGGAGAAGAAGAAAGTGGATTTGAACCTGGAAGCCTCTATGCTGAAGAATTGGAAATGAATGAAGTTTTGACTGAAAAAGAGTAGAAGGAAATAATGGAAAGTGCCCAAAGATTAGCTGCTAAACAATTAGCTCAAGAAGAAGAAGAATAGAGAAAGAAAACTAAAGAGCTAGCCCAAGAAAAGGAATCTATTGAGGCACTGGAGAAAGCTTAAGAAGAGTCTCTTGCAAAAGAATTGAAACTACAAAAAAGGAATGAACAAGATAAAGCTGAAGAGGAAGAACTCTGTGCAAAAGATTTGGAACAAAGGTTGAAGGATGAAGAGGAGGCTGCACAAAAAGAGGAAGAAATGAAGAAGATAAAAGAGATTAGAGTCCAAAATGAGAGAATGGAGTAGGAACAGTTACAAAAGGAACAAGATGAAAAAAAAAGGTCTCTTCCCAATAAAGTGTTGAGGTAATTTTTTCTACATCTCCATCATTAACACCTCCTAGTGTTCAAAAAGTGACTACTCAGCCAGCTGCTCCCACTTGGCTCAAGCTAAATCTAGAAAAGAGACAACAAGTGCAAGCTCAGCCAGTGAGATGGGATGAGATGGTAGAGGAAATAAAGAAGGTGAAGCCAAGGAAGAAACCTCGTGCTATGCATTCCATGAAGTTGAGTGATGAGAGAGATTTGATAGCAGAAATTGCTACCCCTATTGTTGACAAGGATGACAGAGAATTGTAGGTTGAAGATTATCAGATAAGCACTGTCAACCTGGGAAAACATATAAGAAATCAACAGATTAATCTGATTGATATTGTTACCACCACCACCAAATCATGGTTAATCAAGGATAAACAAGCTAAAGATGAGCTTAAGGCTCAAGTTGGAAAAATGAAAGATTTTTTGAAGGTGTTGATTACATCACTTCTGAGCATCCAACACCATCAAAGATCCCTATTTTGATGATCCATAAGGAGGTGAATGGGCTGAATGAGATGAAAAATAATGCCACTTGGTTTGACAATTGGTTCAATGTTTTTAGGTCTAACATGGATGAACATCTGGATGAAGGTTTTAAACACTATCATGCAAGCCTTGCTTTGGTTAAAACGATAGAATAATCTATAAGGAAATGGTGGGAAGAGGAAAAAAAGCTCAAGAAGTACTTGGGAAAGCTGAAGGTGATTGCTAAAAGTTCTAGTGAAGAGTTTGTCCAGTTACAGATTTTGGGTGATGAGAGCCCTGAGTATATTTCAAAGGCTATTAATGTGTCAATTTTCAAAACCTAGAATCTTATTGAACAAAAAATAGCTATGCTCAAAGGAATTCATGAGATATGGGAACATGCAAGCATCTTTGAGGATATTGTTGCAAAAATCATGGACAAAACTTTACCCTCGGATCAGAGACTTGAATCATTGGGAGAAATAAAATATTCTTGGGAGGTGCGACTGGATAAAATAATGAAATAAGAAGACACCACTGAGTTAACACTATGGATAGGATACTGGGCATCAGGTGTGACATGTGATGGGAAATCACAGACATCGGTCAACTGAAGGAAATTGTTACTATAGTAGAAAAGAGGTTTGAAGATTCAAAGTTTAAAGCTGACTGGGTCGATGGACTTGATGATGATGCATTGAAACAAATTTAATGGAATTATGATGAGCATCATAGGATTCCTCATGAAGATGACAAGTGAATAAGAATATTTTTTTTTGAAAAGGGATGAAGTCAAATGTATCAATCAACTTTAGGTGCCTTTTTGGTACAACAACACTTCCATGATAGTTTTTGAGAGGATGGATGACTCCAGATCAGTTTTGATGAGCCAGAGATTGGGAATGTTTATCAACACAGGTCAGAGTTGGAACTCTTAGTCAGATTTTGGACTGAATAGACACTAGGCGTACCCTTTCAGTACCTACAGTTCCAACAGAGACAAACACTTGGAGTTAACTGGGCGTCCCTATAATTGTGGATTTGGGCCCCAGATTGTGGATCTTGATTTTTGATAGGAGAGAATGATGTTAATTTTCTCTATAATTTATAATTCTCTCCTCATTGTAAAGGTTAGCTAATTGAAGTTAGATTGGCTGCCTAGAGAGACTAGATACAATTTTAAGTTTTTATAGCTTTTATGCAAGATACTCAAACACTTTTACAATTTTAATATAAGTAGTTTTATTTTCAAAAGTTGTTAAGTTTAACGATGATGTTGATAAACAATGGTCATTCGTATGCTAGTGCATCTTGCTATGCATAAATATTTCTTATTTGATGGAAATCAATAGAAGGATCTGAATTTAAAACCATTTTATTGCATTATCTGTGGATGATATTTCTTGATATTTATTGATTTGTTAATTTTGGTAATGAGCTTATGATATTTTATTATCGAAAAGTAAAAAAAAGTGATGATGAATGGTTGTATGCTCTAAATTTGCACTGTGAATGAATGCAATGGTACAAATTATTTCATAAATTATGTTGTTATATGGTTTTAGTTGATTAGGAAAAGTGCTCATCATAAAAATTATGTGTCTGAATTAAAATAAATCTGTGTTCATGTTTACTATCCCAAGCCTTGATCTATCTTTTGCTATTTATTTAAACCCCCTAAACGTTGAATTGTTTTGTATTATCTAGTTTGTACTTGTTTACCAGTAGGCCCCTTGAATATTATGGTTGCATGGACCACTGAACGATGATAACACAGTTGAGAACCAACTACATAGACCTTGGAAGATAGGTGGTTTCAGATCATTTATCCTTTTCAGGAGAAATAGAGTAGAGATATTCTATTTTAATGTTGCCATGTTACTTTGACCATCAACAAAACCCTATAACTATGACACCTAAATTCAAAGTGTCCGCATCAAAAGACCAACCCTCTAGGTCAAAACCTACATTAGACCTCTGGTTTAGGATTTAATCGACCAATTAAAACCCTCAACATCTGAGAAACCTAAGGGTCAGTTGTTATTTTGAGGTACACAAATTGTGGATGGACTTATTGATAAACAATGCACTATTAAAGATGCCTCAGTACCATACACTAGATGGGCATATCTTAACTATTGGTTTGGAAATCAAAATTGTGGCATCCCCATTGGCAACCCCTGGAGATTAGACATCGGGAAAGTGGTAGTACCAAATGTTTATATGGATGTTGACATACTAAGGGAAATAGCAGAAAATTATGACCCAATCTCAATAATTGTGCTCAGACATATGATGGTATTGAAATGGTTAAGGTTACTAGGGAGGAAATTGCTGATGTCTTCAATTTGACTGAGTGGAGTGAGGATATGGTAAAAATTGATGAGAAGACACTCAGAGCTGAATATGAGAAGGTGATACATAAATTAAAGATCTCATTATTGCAACATTTCTTAGCATCTATTAAGGGTCAAGGGAAGATTGTTTTGGGCCCATCAAATGTTGAGCCATTCCTCATCAATTATTTTGTTACATATTTTTAGAGAACTTTCTATTCTTTATGCCAATTCATAGGTTATGAACCAGTTACAGGCATGCCAATGGAAAAAATGTATATGGTTGCTCATATCGAACACCCTACATACAACACACTATGATTTTGGATCATACTTAGTTGAAAATATACATGAGGGTTTGGTTGAACTAAAGAAAGGTGAATATGGGGTAAGGTTCTACTGGTATTCTCTGTTCATGCATATGTTTCTGTTCAAAGGAGCTACTTACTTTGGAAAGGATATGACATTGGAAAAAAAGGAAGGTGATATGGATCTACCTATCCAATGCTGGACCACACTCCTTGATAGGGATGACATCAAATCCAGTTATGTGGTGTTTGAAAATATTTTTGCTTCTAAGCTAAGGAGGGTTTTGATTATGAATATGCCAAGAATCCCTGTAGCTTTGCATGAATTTTTGAGGCCTAAAGATAGGAGGAACTATCTAAATATTGAGTACAATTGGGGAGATGTTATCCCTTACCCTAGCTACACAAGGGTTTCACCTCACATATTGCCAAGAGATGTGCCACTAAGAGTTGGTTTCTTAGAAGTAATATGACAGTTAGGAGATGTGGAGGATAACCATTTGAAGGATCAAGGTAAGGGAACCTTTTTCCTTGCATACACTTGTTTCTCTGACTTTGTCATGATAAAGGGAGGATGGAGTAAGATTTCTGATGTACTCAAACCTTTTGGGATGAAGAGGGTGAGAGCAAGAAACCATGATCCTGAGGGATGTTAGAAACCAAGATCAGACATGCAAACCTAAAAAATCCTTCCACATAAGAGAAAAACAAAAAAAGAAAGAGCTTTGCATGAAGATGTGCAAATGATATTATTCAGGAATTCAATAATTACATGAGATGATTTTCTTTATAAAATCAAGTATGTGTTGATGGTGTTTTCTACACAACAACAACTCAAATAGAATATAATATCCTATCTCTCTTGAAAGGTAAATCTCTATCAGCAAACCTCAAGAGATAACCCCAAGGTCTCTAATGTCATGTCTTGATAATACATAAACAACACAGATAATATGTGAAAATGCTGGTAATCACAAATGGACCTTGCTACAAGAAAATAATGAATCTCAGAGCTTATCAAATTTTGCACCAAAACATCTGAGCTTGGAGCAATTGAGAAAATGGTGGTGTGATATATATTCTCCAATCAATGAGGACCTAGTCACCGAACATCAGTTAGATGATGCATCCACCTACATTGCAGTAATGGATAAATATCAAACCATGAAGGTGGATTGGGATAAAGTTGTAGAGTAGTCAAGAGAGGACATTAAGTCCATTGAAAGGAGAATTAAAGTTTTGGTTATTCTGCCTATAGCCAACTTGGAGAAGATAGTTTTGATGGTGCAAGATAAGATGGAGAGAGCTAAGGACAAAGGAGGGAGCAGTTAATATAATGCCTTATTAGAATTTGTGCTTCCCCATTATTTCTCTTCCTTCACATGCATTGGATTGGGCTATGTTGGAGATCACATGTTGACCTAGATGGAGTACATGCATTTAATGCATACCTTTTCTTTATTTTGAATTCCTCTTGGCCGAATTTGTTTATGGCCGTTTATTATTGTAAACCTAATTGGGCCGACATATCTTGGGGGTTTCTATAAATATGGAATTTTGCCTCATTTGTAAGGGCTAGATAGTTTTTACTTTGGAGTGAATTAAGCAGTATAGAAAGAGTTAGAGTTAGGAGTTAGTATCATTTTCAAGCAAGTGCTGTAACAAAAGACTGAAATTTTTGCTACTTTGGGTGATTTAATGCAAGTAAATACATTGTGATTTGGTGCCTTTCTTATGTTGAATTTTATCTGGCATGGTTCCTGTGATTCTATCTTTAAAGTTGATTAAGTTTATTTGATATATGCTAGGTTTAATGTTATATGACTTGATGGTATTTATGGTTTGATGCTTGAAGTGTTTGTAGCAATCTCTAGTCCATACTTTTTGCAGCTAGTTGACTATTAGTTGCTTTGCAAAGTTAGCTTGGGCTTTAATATTCAATTTTCTTAGTTCAATTGTGGATATTTGTTCATTTCAATTGCAATAGGGTTGTTTTGGATGAATGTTCATAATCTAAAAATCTTTAATGCCTTAGAAGATTGCACTATTTCTATAAGATTGCAAATTCATCTGGGTCAAGCAGAATTAGTTTATGAGGGATTGGTCCATTTCAAGTATTTTATCATTTGCATTGTTAATCTTAGGATTAGAATTAATCTTGGAAGTCTCCTTGAAACCATTATCTCTTTTGCTATTTCTTTTATCATTTTGGTTAGATTTAGGATTTCAAGTATCACCATATTGCAAAATTTGATAAGCTTTGAGATTCAATTTTTTCTTGTAGTAAGGTCCCTTTGTGATTACCAACATTTTCACATATTATCTGAGCTATTTATGCATTTTCAAGACTTGACATTAGAGACCTTGGGGTTATCTCTTGAGGTTTACTGGTAGAGATTTACCTTTCAAGAGAGGTAGGATATTATATTCTGTCTAAGTTGTTTCTTTGTAGAAAACACCATCAACAGATTGGCGCTAGAAGGAGGGCCTAAATAAGCAAGCTAGATTGATTTCTATCTACCATTTCTCCTGAAAGATTCAGAAGAAGAACCAGATCTACTCTAGGGGAAGAGGAATTTCAAGAGTTGCAAGCTCCTACTAGGTCAAGAAGGACTAGAAGAAGGGGAGAATCATCATCCACCCAACCACTTCCATCATCCCCATCACCCTCATCATCATCAAGTCCATCTTCATTTGATTCTGAAGCCATTCCTATTCCACAACCCCAACAAGCCATAAATTAACCATTACCACCTCCACCTCCACCAATGGCTTTCCTTTCCAACAATCCATCTCCCTTGATCTTCAATAATTACAATGTTATGCCCAATAACCCATAACATTTTTGTTCTAAGTTCCATGTTAATGACCCCAGTAGGACCACTGAGGAACATATCAAGATTTTTTAGACTTTCCTTAGGGATAGAGGAATCAACCATGAGGATGTAGTGTGTAGGATCTTTCCTTATTCCTTAGGAGAAGATGCGTTCTACTAGTACAATCATTTTCCTGCAGGGTCTATTCAGAATTGGACTAAACTAGAGACTACATTTCTAAAGAAGTTTAGGATTCCCATTAGTCCAAATGAGCTTTATCTTCAGTTCATTAAGGTTAAGAGAGAAGTAAATGAGCCCATAGGATCCTTTAACAACAGGTTTCATCATGCCTATACCCGATTGTAGGCCCCTTATGCTATTGACGAGGCCACTGCTTTAGAAGTCTATTATGAGTGTCTTGATAGTTTGACAACCAACTTTATGAAATGGAGAAACAATCCTCCTACTACCTTACTTGATGCATACATAGAGGATGTAAAGGTTAGCACTTCTTTAAGACAACACTTATCCAGGCCTTTACCATCACTAGGACCCACTACTCACCCTGGGCAGGTCCCAACTCTCAATTAAACTCTTGCTAACCACACTCCTATCATGAATCCAATACCTCAGTTGTCTCTGGTTCCTCACCTAGGACCTCCTGTGAGTCAAGTTCCACCCATGATTAGCTACCCCCAACAAAACATAAATCAACTTCTTAATCCATAGTCTCACGCTAGTTTTCCCACATATCTGCAAAATTATGATGTTGTAGTAGGATATCCTAAAAAAATGCAAACCAACCTCCATATAGTAATTCTGACAAGGAGAGATTGGATGAATTGACTGAACAAGTGAAGAAGTTGAACATGGAGGTAACTTATCTAAGAAACCAAAACAGTCAGCTCCAGGCTGCTCAAAGAAGTATGTAGTCCAATCATAATATGAAAAACCGAGAAACTCAACTAGGACAACACTTTGATAGGGGACAACATTTTGAAAGAGAACATAGTTATGGAAAAGGACATAATTATCATAAAGGACAATCTTCAGGCCAAAATTTTGATAGAGGGAAAGCTTGTGGACAAGGGTTTGACAGGAGACAACCACCCATATAGAGCATGACTTGGAATACAAGTCCTAACAATGGAGGTCTTCCCACCCCATTGGATCAACCAGTAAATCAAGAAAAACCCCCAAGTGGTGTATATTTAGCTGAAGCTGCTCTATCAGGCTGGTGTAGGCTCCATAAAACAAGTTAGAATTTTGAATTAGTCTGTCTAGAATTTTAGACAAAAACTTTTATCTTTCAGTATGAGGTGGAGAATAATGCAAGTAATCAGGAGTTGGTGCCATCTGCTCCCTACGATTCCTCAATGTTGGTGCTAAACCATGCTCCTTTTCCCTAGAGCAAGGAGAATGCACTTGAAGTTGAATCATGCCAATTTAAGGATGAGGTAGATTAGGTGTGAAATGGAGATGAGATTACATAGTTGTTTGATGAAAATCTTGTGAATGATAATGGCCCCATGGATGAAGAAGAAACTTATATTGAAGAGGTGTAGACATTCCAACGGCCTGTTAAGAAATATGATTTGAGGGATTTGCCACACAAACGTCCACATGATGGAGGCCCCTTCACCACTTCTATTCCTCCAAAAAACTTCACTATTACTCAAAATCCCAATGCCAACAATAATCCAAAATATCCTCATATGTCTAGGTAGTAACTATCTAAAGATCAAAGACTAATAGATCCATCAAAAGGGCGGACTATTGAAACAAGCAAGGATAAGGAGGTCGAATACCCAAAAGAGGCTCTTGCTGATCTGAGTGTAGAACAACTGGCCATATATGTTGCAGAAGAACTCAAGAAGCTAAAGGTAAGTCTCTCTGCATTTGAATTATTGAGAATTTCAACTATTAGAAATGCAGTTCTAGGAGCTTACAATGCAAGTTTAGTATCAAAAGATAAATCCGTCAGTGAGAGTGTTAATAAGGCATCCAGTTCCCAAGTAGTAAAAGGTTAGAATCAGATTCACAATCATAATCACATACCACCTAGAGATAAAGGGAAAGAGAAAGATAAAACTCAAGTTGCCCAGGTTGATACTCCCTTAACTCTGTTTCAAGGGAAAACAAAAAATCCTCCATTTCTTATCTCTGTCTGTATATTTGGTAAGAACTTGCATAATTGCTTGTTGGATTCAGGTGCTTCTACCAATGCAATGCACTTTGGGGTCTTCAGAGCTCTAGGTATTACCCCCGTTGACTCCCAAAAGAAAGTCACTCAATTGGATAGAACTAAAGTTAATGTTGTAGGATAATTGAACATTATTCACATGCAGGTTACCTCTGACCCTAGAATTCAACAAGTTATTAATATATAGGTAGCATATATACTTGAAGCTTATGGTATGCTTTTGGGAAGAGACTTTACTAAGGCTCTGAATGGATATGTATCAACCGATCACTCTCATATGTGGCTTCCCTGGAAGGGAGTGCCAAATCAGATCAGGATTGAAAGAGAGCCCAGGATGAAATATATGATCACCGAATATCAGAATACTTTGAATGAAATACTAATATCAGAGGTGAGCATGCGTAATTGCATGCTGGTGGACCCTTTTGAGGAATCTAATGTGGAAGAAATCCTTATGCTACACACCACACCTATTGAATTTACAGTTGAATCTAGTGGTATTGGAGCCTTGGTGGTGCTTTCTGAAGAGCCCTCCAGTAGTAACAATGTAAGAGATGCAACAAGGAAATCTGAAGTTGCTGGTTGTTGGACCTTAAGGTTTGACGGATCTAAATCAAAGCAAGGAGTTGGGGCAGGATTTGAGTTAATCGGTCCAAGAGGTAGAATTTTCTTTGTTGTTCATAGACTTCAGTTTAATTGTACTAATAATGTAGTGGAATATGAGGCTTTGATTCATGGGTTGCTCATGGCACGAAAAAAAGGGTTAAGATTTTGCAAGTCTTTGGGGATTCTGAGTTAGTGATAAAGCAAGTGAGAAAGAAATACTCATGTCATGATAGAAGGATGAAAAATTATAGGCATAGAGTATGGGACCTTATTGAAGGATTTGATGCCTTCAACATTCAGTTGATACCATGTAGCAAGAACCAAACAATAGATTCTCTTGATTAGGCAACTAGTACTTTGCAACCTTTGTCTCTCTCTGGATCGAAGAAGTTTACTATGGAGCTAACTCCAGTACCTTCAATACCTGACAATGTGACTAACTTTTAGGTATTTGAAGATGATAGGCATATTTTGGATTTTATTACAAGTTCAAATGTCTTTACTTCCCAGATTATTGATGAAGCTAAACCCCAAGAAGCAGAGATGGATTTAGAAGGGGTAATTAATTTGAAGACTAATACTATCCCAAGGGGAATGGTGTAGCTAGAGATAATTTTTGATATGGATAAAGTCAGAGATCAAGAGAAAGATGCTAAGAAGGAGTCCATTAGTGGACAATGTGAAATGTATAACATGGGAACTTTTTTTTTTTATTCAAGGGGTAAACACTTTTGACCAGAGCTATGAACCGGATACAACCATTCAACAATTTCACCTCAACGGGGTTTGAACCTTGGTGGCAAGAACAACAATGCCACCTATAAACCATTACACCATGCTAATACCGACATATAGCATGGGAACTCAAGATGATATCAAGAATGTATTAATTGAAAAAGTATGTACTCCAGAGGAGAGGAAAGGAGTTATTGATGCATTACATACATATCAAGATGTGATAGCCTAGAGTTATGAAGACCTGAAGACATATGATACCTCAATCATAACTCATACTATCCCTCTGAAGCCAGGAGTAAGACCCTTTAGACAAAGGCAAAGGCCAATCAATGCTTTGCTTGTGTTAGCTCTCAAAAATACAGGTTTGGACCATGAGAAGTTGCCAAGTTCTCACAATGTTTTAGGGTAACAGACAAGGCCAAATGAATTGAACCTTCTACTCTTTAGGTGCTGCTAGACCTAGGTGGGTATACCTATTTAAATAAAGCAGACTTGACCTTTGTTCATTTCTTAAAGCAATTTACCCACACTGGAAAATGGGAGTGGATAAATGAGTTTTAATTTGGTATAAATTGTATAAGCAATATCAAGGAAAAAATCTAATATGTTCATATGATAAAATGAATGGAATTAAACAATGAAATGGTAGAGACTAGTGCCTTATTGGGTGTATGGAGTCAAATGAAAATCTGAAATGAATAACTTCTTTCTGGAAGATACTCATTGTTTGGCATACAATTTTAAGTTTATAACTGGTATAAACATGCAAGGATGTGACTACTGAGTTATTCTTAATGATCCAAATTAAATTATCTAATTACTATGATTGATTTAAAAGATTTAATATTTCCTTGAAAGAACCAATTAATCCAATCATACAGATACAACAAGTGTGCACCGATAAACTAAAAAATATCCTTGATATATTAGTTTAAATAATTAGAAAACATCAACCTTGGAGACAACTTTAGAAATACTATTAATTAACACAACAAAAAACTGAAACCAAAAAAATGTCACCAAATCAGATAAGTTCAATTGAAATCTCCATTGTTTCTTTTACAGGCATCATAGTCTCAAAATAAAAACATTCTGATCTATTCTCTCGACCCTCCTTTTTGTTGTCAAAAAATGAGCATTTATATATCAACCACATGAAAAGTCACGACCATTCGTATTCAAATCTGGGCTATCCATTGTATTCGAGCCTTTTCAGATGTTCACCAAACACCCGTGAAGACATCCTGTAGTCATACCGATGTTCAATGTTTCACCGATAGCCTATCTATATCTTTGCTTTTATCGCCAAGTTGTCTTGTAGTTATACCAATGCTTTGAGTCTCCTCAACATTTTATCCTTTCGGTCTTAAGTATTGTTGTGACATTGAGGGTCAGGCAGACATTCCTCCGCTTACATCGTGTTTTGCTGAGATTTCTCCTTTGTCAATTCTGATTGTCGAGACATAGTGGTTTTCCTGCCGATGGAACTTCATTCAGCATGACTCTCTTAGCTCTCATCAACGAAGCCTGTCTTGCCGATGAACATTTCCTCTAACTATATTGCTAAGTCATTACCAAAGTAATCCCGTCGATGTGACATAGGGGGTCGGTAGGACTCTATGAGCTCATCCCGATGACATCATACTACCAACAGGACCCACCTTTATGGGAAACATATTAAGAATATTTCAGATTCCTTTTTGATGCTCCAAAATTGCACCACGATCGATAAGACATAAATAAGCCCGATATGACTCACCCCGATGCATACTGTCTTGCCAATAGAACCTTTCTGTCACTGAGACAAAGAACCGCATCTAACCGATATGTATTACCAAATGCAATTTGATTGACAAGACATTCCCAACCTCTTACCGATAGACTGCAAAAAGACATACGTTAGTATGAAATGCTCTCTGGATCGGTGAGACTTGCAATATGTTATGCCGATATGGAATATACATTCAAATTCTCAAGGATAGATGAATTCTATGGGACCAAATGATAAAAAATGGGAAAAATTGCTATGCAAAGCGGATTCATGAGCTTATGGCATGGACTTTTTTGGGAACTAATGGGTATATGCAGCCATGAAAATTTTCAAATTTTAGAGTTCTAACAGTGGCTCCGTCTGGGGATGAATGATTGTGAAATCATTGCAAGGATCCATATTTCTGGGTGAGCAGACCAAAATTTCAAGGTGATGGACCAATGAGTAGGATAAAATGAATGGAAATGGAGATGAACATGACCCTACACTACTGTACATGGAAAGATTTATTTTAAAAGAAGGAATATCAGGATTGTCCATGTACTGTAAATTCCTGTTCCTTTTACTTCCTAAACTACTGTGCATGGAAAATAATTTTAAAGAAGATTATCAAGAGTTGTCCATGCACTAGAAACCCTTAATCCTCTGTATTGCTTCAAGAGAAAAAATGCTTCAAGAATTTCCCATGTATAGGGAAATCCTGTTCATCACCAGTCATGTTTTGCAAATAATATGAATCTTCACCTTTCTTGCCAACAACAACAAAGGGTCCTAGCCACAAAGCTTTGAATTTCCCATGCTTTCCCTTTTCCTGACACCTTGCATTCCACATTAGCAGTAGATCATTTTCTTCAAATTTTCTATCTTTTGCTCTTCTATCGAATAAATACTTCATTTGTGCCTGCAACTTCACATTCTAGTTTTGAGCTACTCTTCTTATCTCATCAAGCTCTGCCAGTTGTTCCATTATTTCCTCCACTGGTTCTGGAATATCTATATCTTCATGAAGGATAAATTTGTAAATTGGTAACAAATTTTGTAAAGGCATCCTAGCTTGTGTTCCATACACCAATTCAAATGGAGATTTTCCAATTGCCTTTTTTCACAATTATCCTATCATCCCACACAGCCAACCTCAACTTTGAATCCCAAGCCTTTTTATTCCCACCTAGCATCCTCCTTATGATCTTCAGAAGACTTTTGTTGATGGACTCTACTTGACCATTAGCTTGCGGATGGTAAGGAGCTGCATAAGAAACAATGATACCATATGTATTGCAAAAATCTTTAAACTCATCATATCTGAAACACATCCCATTATCTGTGATCAACCTTAATGGTGTACCAAATCTAGTAATGATGTTATCCATTAAAAAATTGATTACAAATTTACTTGTTGCTTGCTTGGTTGGGACTGCCTCTACCCATTTGGTGAAGTAATTTGTAGCTACCAGTATCCACTTATTTCCTCCACTTGATTTCTCTTGTATCTCCCCAATAAAATCAATTCCCCACTGATGAAAAGGGGCTTCAACCTGCAAAGGTTTGAGTGGTAAAGCTCCCTGATACTTCATTTTCCCTAAGAACTTTTGACATGCTTCACATCTTCTTACATATGAAAAAGAATCATTAAATAATTTTGGCTAGTAACCCTGAGAATCTTGTGTGCAGTTGTCTTTGCAGAATAATGGCCTCCACAGACCCCTTCATGCATTTCTCTCAAAAAACGCTTGGCCTGTGACTCATCTAGACATAGCAACAATATCCCATCCCTATTTTTCCAAAATAAATCACCTTCCATGAACACATATTTGGATGCTTGCAGCTTCAAAGTCCTTCTCTGATTGTCACTTAATCCTTCAGGGAACTTCATGTATCTGAGGTAATACATGATGTCTATATACCAATCAGTATGCTCAATACTTGCAACTGCATTTCCTTCATCTTCTACATTATAAATTTTATTTTCTTCAACATTTGTTTCTACCATTAACTTGGCCAAACCATGACCTCTTACTAATTTAGTGATCGATATTTTCATATCAAATTATTGAATTTTATTAATCCACCTACACCTCTTTCCAGTTACCTCTGACTGTGTCAAAATATCTTTAACAACTGCATGAGGGACATAAGCTATCACTTTGGCTCCAACAAGATATTGTCTAAAAGCTTTTATGGATTTCACCAATGTAAACGCTTGTTTCTCCATTATATCATATTTTAATTCTGACCCCTACAATGACTTGCTGAAAAAAGGTAGGCTGTTCATAACCTTCATCATTCTTCTGTAACATGACAACAACTATAGTATGCAATAAAGCAAATGAAAATATTTGAAAGGGTTTTGAAAAATCTGGAGATTTAAGGACAGGAGCTTCGTTGATGGCCCTTTTGATGGATATGAAAGCTTCCAATGCCTTTGTAGTCCATTATATCTTTTATCCCTTTCTTAACATCTTTGATATGGGCTTAATAATTTTAGTAAAATTAGAGACAAATCTCCTAACAAAATTGATCTGTCCAAAAAATGACTGGACGCCTTAATGGTCTTAGGAATAGGAAATTTATCTATGGCTTCAACCCTCTCAGGATCTATTCTAATTCCCTCCTTTGACACAATATGTCCTAAGAGTTTACCTTCTATGACAACAAAATGACATTTTTTAGGGTTTAGGCTAATACCATATTCTAAAGCTTTAATAAATACCTTTTCCAGATGTTCTACATGATCTTCAACCCTTTTTGAATAAGCAGTAAGGTCATCTTGATACACCACCATGATAACATTAATCAAGTCTGCAAATGCTACGTCCATAGCTCTTTGAAAGGTTACACCCGCATTTGTGAGGTTGAATGGCATGCTCTCATAAACATACGTTCCCCATTGTGTTGTAAAGGTTGTCTTGTACTGCTCAAATTCTTTGACTTTGACTTGGTTATAACCTGAAAACCCATCCATCATAGATAATAGCTCGCACCCTGTCACCCTATGTAATATAGCTTCCATATTAGGTAGAGGATAATTATCCTTGAGAGATGCCACGTTCAGATTTTTGAAGTCCACACATAATCTGATATCCCCGTTCTTCTTCCTCACAAGAACTAGGTTCGAAACCCATGTTGAGTGCCTGATTGGTTTGATGATACCCCCATCTTTGAGCTTTGCCAATTCTTCCTGCATTTTTGGTTCCAATGTTGGGTTGATAGGTCTTTGCCTCTTCCTAAATGGCTTTGCATCTGGTTTCAATGGGATTTCATGTTGAAACAAATCCTCCCTATATGCTTTGAGATCTTCATAAGACCATGCAAACACATGTTTATATTTTCTCAATAGTGCAATCAACATTCTTTGAATTGTTGGGCTTATTTTCTTTCCAATGTATACCTTCTTTGGTGCCAGTTCAGTCCCTAAATTGACCTCTTCAATATCCTCCCTCTTGACTAGTGTCTGCTTCATGAGGGATCGATCATTTCCATCATATACCCTTTTCGATGCTACTCGCCCTTTGGGAAGTTTATTAGTTCTAAGCTGTAAGACCTCTTTCCCAAATACTGTCTGCTTTCCATCTACTTCTTCGACAAAAGCATTGAAATCAACTTCTTGAGCTTCATATTGATCTATACAGTGAAGAAATTTCAAGAGGTCATCATCATCATTAAAAACCTACCAACTATATATATTGTCAGGCATAGCGGGTCTTGCTTTGAATTCAATTTGAGACACTCCATACAGTGTGATATCATCTCTTCTCAATGCTACATTGGCTAAAAATTCCGCCATTATATTCTTCGACCTATCAATCCACTCAATTGAGAAAGCATCAAACAACTCAATTGTGTCCCATACAACATTCCTATATTGCTTTAGCCTTTTGTGTTTTGCTGCATATTTTGATTTAACTTGAGAAACAACTAGCTTAGAATCCCCTAGAACAGCTAGCAGCTGATCTTATGTTTTACAACCATATTCAAACCTATTAACAAAGCTTCATATTCTGCTATATTGTTCGTGCATTCAAATGCCAGAAAAAATGAGTATTTAAAATTAACTTCTTTAGGGGAAACAAACACTATTCCTGCTCCGTTACCTTCTTGGCTGCAAGCTCCATCAAAGTACATTTTCCACACACCATCACAGTTTTTTGCAACATGTTTATCAATTGGATCACCATTGAATAACTCTAGCTGGGTTGGTTCTATCTTAAAATTCCCAAGATCCACATCACAAAAGAAATTGACTTGATCTAGAGGTACACAATCTACAATTGGGTTCATCCTTGGCTCCTTGTACAACTTAACTTCTTGACCGTTCACTGGAATTATTGCATAAGATAAATCAAATTGGACATTTCCCCCAACTGCTGCTGTCCACTGTCTTGATAGAAGCATTCCAAACTGAGGAGAGGTATCAATTATAGTTATATCTATATTATAGGCCACTTGAGGATAAGTAGCTAGTTTGACTTCAACATCTTTCATAACACCTACTACTGGAACAGGCCTGCTATCCATTGCATAACACTTCCCTTCATTAGTATCTACCCACATGCCTAGCTATTTCATAACTCCAATTGGCATAATATTGATAGCAGTGCCAGAGTCTATCAAGCAATTCCTCAACAATTTGTTGTTTATAAGTAGCGTGGTGAAAAAAGGATCAACTTGTGGGGAATTTACCAATACATCATTTAGGCACACTTCTGGGATAGTCACCTTCTCTTGCTTATTAACCATTTCAGTGGCCATCTGATTTTCAGAATTCTGACTTTTCTCATTTCCATTTGATATCAATTGAATTGCACTATCCCTATACTCCTTAATTCTCATCATCTCAAGTAGCGGGACAAACATTTTTACCTGAGATAAAGCCTAAGAGAAGTCAAATGAAGAACCCTCTGCCTTAACCGTTTTCTTTTTCTCTAATGTTTCCCCTTTGAATTCTTCCTTTTGGACATGTTTCTTCTTTTCTTTGTATAACTCTTTGTTCTCTTCTTTC
>VDFB02075321.1:432035852-432082758 GCA_007258455.2 Sequoia sempervirens
CCTTCCCCACCCTTTCCTACCTTCCCTACCCTCTTCGACCCTTTCCCACCTTTGTTGCTAGTAATGCTCTTTGCAAAATGTGAAAAGGAAGGCATAACGCGTGCGCTTTATAACGCGCTCGCGTTATATCTTGCATTGGAAATCCCCGAGCCTTAGCTTTGGTATTTGCCTTGGAATACCAACCCAAAGGCTTGGAGGGCATTCCCAAAGACCAGAGACGTGTTTTTTTCCAAATTCAACAAATTTTCACATAATCGGGTTCGTGCTCACCATCAAGATTTTATCTGGTTCAATATCAAGAAAATCGAAGACATGGGTAATGTTAGGTTCTTTATTAGCTTTCCAACGATGTAATTTTTTTCACTTTCTAACAATGTTAAACTTTTCATCCATAATTTCTTTTGATTGTATGTCCATTTTTCTTCAAAAAGCAGTGTTTGGTATTTTTTTGCTATAAATTAACCGTTCATCAAATTTGAAATAAATTATATTTTTAGAAACTAGACTCCATTCTACAATTTTTAAAAAAAATAAAATTTTAGAAAAATCTTTTAGTTTCAAAAAATTTCAGGGGGAGCACGGCCAAAATTCTGCTTTTTAGGAAGTGCCCACTTAGAAAATTAATAAAAAATCAAATATTCATTAAAAAATTATCAGAAAATATCCAGTCCTTACTACATATTGTTATCTAACTTCTGACTGGAGCGATTTTAAAAATACTAAAAAAAAGTCCACCGTGCTCGGGTCACACAAGAGTTGCTATGTTATGTTTTTCTGACAGAAACAACAGCAATTTGTGTGTGTCCCTCTTTTGAACCCCTTAATCTCAACCATTTTCAAAATAAATTAGTAGTTTAGAAAGTAGACTCGGAGCACTGCGGTCCTTTTTTTTGTTCCATCAAAAAATTTTGAGTGTAGCTATCCTCAATTTCATGTCCAAGGTCAGTATTTCCTGATTTCAGAAAAAAAGTGGCCATTTAAGCCCCTTTTTTGGGAACCATCTTGGTGCACTTACCCAGAAGAAGTTGGCTTCTCTAAAAACCTAGAAGTCGCTCAGTTTAGCGCAAAAGGTTCCCCATAAACTGAGTTTCCCATAAGACACTATTACCTTGTCAAATTTTGGCATCAACAATTTGTTCTTTTTCTTACACACCTGGTGGGACAGAGCTTAAATGAATTTGCACTTTAAAAGGGTATATGAGCCATCAGCCTATAACTAGATCCCAAACCACAAACAACCCCAGTTTACTAGTACTGCCATTAGGAGTAGTACAGGTCGTAGGTCAGTTGGTAATTGTTCCGCTCCCGCCATTCATTCCTCTAACCATGTTGCTAGCCGCCAACAAAAATTACGTGGCATGGGACACCAAAAGTCCCCTAGTAGCTCCAGTAGCACCTATTGTCTGGGGTGTTATCCCAATCTCAGCTATGAAATTTATACCCAAGTTTACCAGAGATGGCTCAAGAACACCTGCAGAACATCTGCAAGATGTGGCAGACATGTGTCTAGTGCATAGGATCACTACATACAATGTAGCTCTAAGGCTCCTCACCGCATCTTTCAAAGGCAAGGCATTGGATTGGTACCGAACACTACCACCTAGCACTATCTACACCTGGGATGAGCTTAGAGATCCATTTTATGATTTTTTCAAATGATGGAGATCAATCCTCATTGTACCATCAACTATCTATCATAAAACAAGCTTCCCAAGAGGCTATGACGGACTTCAATCTCTGATTCCACACAAATTGGCAGAGGATCCTTGTTGCTATACACCTGACTCCTGAGTTGGCGTTCATATTTTATCTAAATTCCATCAACCCTGACATTTCTATGATGATCAATTCTTTGGGAGGAGCTACTCTACCGAATGCTTACGGTGTTGTCATCAAAGCCGAGAATAATTTGATAGATTATGGAAAGTTGTCGCCTCGGCCCATCATGCCGATATTTCTTGAAATATCAATTCCCGCACAAAAATTTGTGTTGACTAGTATGCCTGCAACTCCCTAGTCAATGTACACATATGTGGCAGTGCCACAAAATGTCGCCTCTACATCTGGTTCTTCCAAGGATGAGATGAGCGATCTTAAAGAAATGTTGTGAACTATGGAAAATGATATAACCACCCTCAAGCAGAACCAATCAACGCCTTTGAAGCCTGCCTATTAGAACTATCAAGGCGGACGGTCCTCATATCAGTAGAATTAGTACCAAGGCAGTTCTCGCACTAACCCACCAACTCCAACAGCCAACCAAATGGTGTCGGTGCCTACTTCACCGATGAGCACTTCACCAAGCTCTAGTAGGGAATTGACTGTGGGACAGAATAACCTCATCGATGATGTCAATCTATGTTGCTTCCCTTGCAGTGATGTGCATAATATACCCCGAAACTGTCTGCATGGAAACTTACAACAAAAGGTGGTAGAGCAACACAACCAAGGCGCGATGCTAGACCACAGAGATTATGTATATGCCTCGCCACAAATGGAGAGTGTGGTACTTACTGTGCAGATGCAAGGGATGTCTCTAGAACAAGAATCTAACATTGCTCCTAATCACACGCTCTTCTCATGGATGGAAGAAGAAGAAACAGTGTTTGCTAATTATATGTTCGTATCCAAAATACCGCAAGTGCAATTTGACTATAACACTCGCTCAAAGAGGAGATTTATCGGTGAATCAGTTGCTCCGCGACTAGCCAGCCCACAACCTAAAGGTGCTTTTGATCAGATACTTGGCACTTTGACTGTGTCACTGCAATATTAGCCACAGAAGGAAATTATCATAACGAGAGCAAAGGAGCAGAAGCCTCCAAGTTTACCACCTTTCAATGTGGTGGAATAGTTGAAGAAATCATCTGCTAATGGGTCTCTATGGGACATTCTAGCTATCCTAGAGAAGAAGACACTATTACAGAAGGCGCTTCATACAGAGATCAGCGCAATGCCAATGAAGTAGTTAGCTAATGTAAAAGTTGTTAATAAACTATCTCCTGCTAAGGTCCTTATGAACAACACAAAAGAATCCCCTGTCGAAGTTAGAGAAAATTTGAAGCCTCAACCCTTCTTCTTAACTCTCATTATAGGGAAGAATTTATTACATAATGCTATGATTGATTATGGTGTTAGCACCATGGTTATTCCTAAAAAAATAGTTGAAGCTTTAGGACTTAGCTATGAACCTATGAAAAGGGGAGTAATACAGCTTGATGGGAACAAAGTTGACACTATAGGTGTGATCAAGGAACTTCCTTTAACTCTATTTTATTGCCCTAGTATCATTGTGCTGCAAGACACTATGATCATAGATGTTCCTCCCATGTTCGGCCTCTGTTTATCTCGAGAATTACTTCAAAGGTGGGCAGATACATGTCCCTGGATTGGTCACATCTGATTCTCAGAACCAAGCACAACACAAAAATGAAGATAGAATCAAAAGCGTTACACTCTGAACATGTAGTGGATGAAGCCATGATCAATTTTGAAGTCATGCATACTTCCATCACCAAGAAAGAAATGCATTACGTTGAATTATTAGAGGAGGAAAAGGTGACTGGAGACCAGAATGATCAAGAGGATGCTCTATTAAGTGAACACATGGACAGCGACCCTTTCAGAAATTACCATGCTACAGGATTGGGCACCAATGTAATCTATGATGAAGACCAAGTGCTCCTGAAGGTTGCTAAAGAGTTCGAAGGTGGACAAACACCTAAGCTGTGGACACTGTACTTTGATGGAGCAAGATGAAAAGTAGGCACCAGAGCAGGGATATGTTTGATATCCCCACAAAATGAAAAGATATTAAGGCCTTTCTGCTTCCAGTTCATTTGTTTGAACAATGAGGCCAAATATGAAGGATTATTTTAGGGTTTAAGCCTTGTAGAGCGAATGGGCATTAAGCAATTAATGGTGTTTGTAGATTCCAAACTAGTGGTCAACCATGTCCATGGAATTTTTGTGGCAAGGAATGTCTACATGAGATCCTATCAGCATCGATTCTAGGACCTGGTTGAGGGTTTTGAAGCCTTCAACATTTAGACTGTTTCTCAAGACCAAAATGGCAACGTGGATTGCATGGCAGCAATCGGATCCCAATTTGATCATCTCTCTGACCTGATACATAACAAACACTCTGTATAAGTAATAGTTTGATGAGAAATTCCTAATAATGATCAAAGCTGGAAGGTGTTTGAAAGTGATGAACACATTGCATCATTCATCCAACAGTCAGGCGAATTTGTCGATCAGCTCCAACCAAAGATCGCAGAGGCTTATGAAGGACAAATCATGTAGCTCAAATCCAACAAGCTTCCAAAAGGATTAGTTACTCTAGAAAACTATTTTGATTGTGATGATGCAAGAAATGATAGATGGAAGTTTGTGGTAGACAAAAGCAACTACATAGACCTTCAAGTCTCAAATGGCAGAAACCTTCGAGTCAGGAAAGATGTCTCGCACCATGATAGAGAAAGGCTCATCAATTTCTATGAGAAATATGAAGGGGTAGTGGCCTAGTCTTATGATGGCCTAAAGGGATACAACCCTGACATCACCCAACACACCATCGAGTTGACAGAGGGTGCAAAACCAGTCCAACAAAAGCAGAGGCCAGTAAACCCCAAAATTGAAGCACTAATGGTGTAAGAGCTAACAAAGCTAATCGGGTCACAGATTGTATTTTCTATCAAGCATAGCACGTGGGTATCCAATCTGGTCTCGGTCCAAAAGAAGAATGGAGATATCCGCTTATGTGTGGACTTTCGAGACCTGAATAGAGCATCCCTGAAAGATCACTATATGTTGCCTTCTATGGAGACAATCCTACAAACAGTATCAGGATCATAAATGTTTTCCTTGCTTGATGGCTTTTTCGGTTATAATCAAATCCAACTTAAAAAGAAGGATCAGTACAAGACCACATTCACTACAAAATGGGGAACATTTTCATATGCTAAAATTCCTTTTGTTTTATCCAATGCAAGGGCAACATTCCATTGGGCAATGGACATCACTTTCAGAGAGCTGATCAATAAGATTATCCCAATTTATTTGGATGATCTAACTGTGTTTTCTAAGTCTAAGGATGATCATTTTCATCACTTAGAAATGGTTTTTCAGAAATTCCAAGATTTTAAGGTTTCCCTGAATCCAAAAAAATGTGTATTCAGATTGCCACAAGGCAATATATTAGGACACGTGGTGTCCAAAGAAGGAGATTCAATCGACCCCAAGCGACTGAAAGCCATCAAGGAACTTCCCCTTCCGGTTAACAAGAAAGGCATTCAGTCCTTCCTGGGCAAGGTAAATTTTGTTAGTAAGTTTATTTCTAAATTTGCAGGAATAATTAGGCCAATCACCCTGATGCTTAAAAAGGATCAAGCATTCAAGTGGACAAAGGAAGCCTAGGAAGCCTTTGAAAAAATTAAGGATGTTATTTCCACAACTCCAGTACAAGTTAATCTAGACTTATCTAAGGATTTTATAATGTATGCATTTAGTAGCAAGTCCAGTATTGCTACTGTCTTAACTCAAAAGGATAATGAAGGAAAAGGAGAACATCCAATGGCATTCTACTCCCTAACCCTAAAGGAATATGAGACAAATTATAATTTTGTCGAAAGACAAGCCTTTGCAATAGTGAAGGGACTTAAAAAATTCCACCATCTAATTTCCTGCAACAAAGTGATTGTTTATGTCGTGCATTCCAGTGTGCACAAATATATCATGGAGGGAGAAATCACAAAAAAAAGAGCTAATTGGATCACCAAGATCCTTGAATATGACATTGAGGTCAAACCCACTAAAACTGTCTGAGGAAGAGGAATGTGCGAATACATAGCACATGATGAAGAGATACACGCCGAGGAAGAGCAACCGGAGCTTGTTCTGTTAAATGAGCCAAGATATGAGGGTTGTTGGCTAACAGATAGAGTGAGGTTTATGCAAATAGGAAAGTATCCACCTAGTATTTCCTCCCAAAAGAGGAGATACAATTGGCTATAGAATTGTGGATATGCGCTAGTGGAAGGGGTCCTTTTCAAAAGAAATTTCAATGGTTTCCTCCTGCGATGTGTTACTGCAGAGCAAGCGAAGAGAATCCTTAACACTTTCCACAAAATCATGTGTGCAGGTTACTATTGGCCCATACTTTTCAATGACTCCCACTCTTTGGTAAAATCTTCCAAAGAATTCTAGTTCTTTATAGGCAGAAGGAAGAATTTTGTAATGCCTCTCAAGCCTATAGTGATGGATGAACCGTTTGCACAATGGGGCCCGAACTTCATCGGGATGATTAATCACGCTTCTAGTGTCAGGCACAAGTAGATTCTGACTGCCACAGATTACTTCCCAAGATGGGCAGAGGTTATTTTGCTTAAAAATGCAATAGAGGCAGAGATAGTGGATTTCCTCGAAGAACCGGTGACAAGGTTCGATCCTCTGAAGACTATCATTTATGATAATGCCAGATCTTTCGCAGCCATAAAGGTATGTCACTTTGCATTAAAAAATGGCATATTCCTTAAGACATCATCAAATTATTACCCACAGGGAAACGACCTAGCGGAGTCAACGAACAAGAACCTAGTCTGACTCCTTAAAAGAATTGGGTCAGAGCACCAGAGAGAATGGCACAAAAACCTCTGAGCAGCACTTTGGGAAAACCATATAACTCCTAATCAAGTCCTTAAGACTTCACCTTATGAGTTAGTATACAGGACAAAGGCATTGTTTCCTATATCTATGGAGATTCCAGCACTTCAACTATTTAAATCCCTCGAGATAGAACAAAATGGCGCCATGGAGGTTCAGCTTGCTGAACTGTTAGAAGTACAAGAAAAAGGGGAGAATTCCCTAATAGCTATGACAAACTACCAGCAAGTGGTCAAGCAATGGTTTGACAAGAGGGCTTCCGACCAAGGCCTAAAGTGCAGAGATTTAGTGTTGAAATATAATGAAAAGGATGCTAAGCCAGGTCAGCATGGAAAATTTGATAGCCTATGGGAGGCCCCCTTTAAAATCATTCAGTACAAGGAAAATAATGCTTTCGAGTTAGAAAGCATGGAACAGGAACCCTTGGGAATCTCGGTCAACGGGATTCATCTTAAACTATTCCATTAAGTGCCAAATTTTATTATTGTACATATGTGAATAATGCTTTTATTTTCTTTCCCTTTGTGTTGGTTGGTCTTTTTAGAAATTAGTTCATGTTTCGGTGGAAAGCAACCCATCATTAAAAAGAGTAGAGTAGTGGAATTTCTTTATATAAATAATTAGGAAATACACCCATATTCAAAGGAAATATGCAAATATGCTAATGAAAAAGAACCCATACAACAGATATGCAAAAAGAAAAGAGAGTCGTGGATTTTATAAAGATATATGTCATTATATATATACTCTTTCATTTTTACATGGAAAAAATGGCTAAGAGAGAGCCATAATTCAAAAAGTATATGATTATAAAAGCTATTATTTTCATATATGCTATATCTATGGCCTTTTTCAGGCCTATATACAAAAACTGGAAACAGGTGGTGTGTTCTTAACAGTAGAAAATAAAGAAACAATGAGGCATTTTATCCAAGAGCATGGGCAACAGTAATTGACACATTAATAGCAGCGTTTATCACGTCTTCAATAGCAGGTACTTTAGTAGCAGATGCAGAATCATTTGGAGCAACCATTGGCGGAGAGAACAACAGGTTCCTGAAGTCAGTGTACCAATCAATGTTGTAGAATGGCACTACATTGTAGCTGCGGAACAGAAAGTGCAAGGCCTGGGTAACCCTCTATTGATGCTCGTCATGTGTCTGGAGGTAGAATCCACTAAGGAATGGCAGCCATACAATGACCGCTTCTTCCTCAATGTAACACTAGAGGTCACTGCTTATTGGCAGGCCTACCCCATATGCAGCGTGAGTGACGACCTCACCTAGACCATTCAAGTACCTTTTTCAAAAAAATATCCTTGACCAACTTCAGAATTAGAGGTCGGGGGATACCAATGTCTAACATTGATGCAACAAAGTGCAAGCAAATATTGGTGTTTACACAGTATTTGTCCTCATACTCTATGCAGTCCCTACCAAGAACCCATTTTATGGCTATCAAAACCAGGGAGTGTCTATTTTTTGTCATCCTTTTCAAGTGCCTAGTGGAAATCTCTCCCAAAAAAGTTGTATGTGACTTGTAAGAAACTAGCCTAATGGGAGTGTCCATGGTACTGACACAATGCTACTACCTTCTAACTACTCCTAAAACTTTCCTACCACCTAGCCTATGAGAAAACTCGCTTACTAAAGCTAAATACTATGCCAATAACCTATTGCTAAAATTTTCTCAAATGTTAAGTGTGATTTCCTCACTACTTAGCGGCCTATTTATAGAAAAAATGAGAAAAAGCATGCTAATCCGTTTCGAGAAAACGTGATGACAACCAAGTTCCCAACTTGAAAGGCATTCCTATGTTTGCTAGCATTTCCTGACTAGTTGCATCTGCAGAAGTATGGCTCAATGTGTGCTAAGTTAATAAGAGCTAATTAATTAACTTTAAAATGGTGGCGTTCATCGGCAGTAAGTTGCACGGTCTGTAGGCTATTGTGTCACCTCACAGGCATTTCCCAGAGCCCAAGGCAAGATTCATATCTTTTCAGGCGGTGGTTGTTTGCTTTGTCTTAATCATTTTGTCTGAGATATTAATTGCCAGCACATACTAATGCAAGGCTAGAGGGAAAATTGTCAGTTCAAGTTTCAAGGAAATTACAGTGTATCACACAATTGCCAAATGCAATAATGAATTCTTGCCACTTCAAAATGGCAAGTAATTCATTCTTGCATGAGCCAAGGAATTAATGGTACATTTCGAATTAAATGCAAAAAGCCTACTTTCTTCTACCACCTTGAGAAAAGATAGCTAAAATATTGCATGAAAAGGCTTTTAATGCTTAATGTCTTTTGAGATACGCCAAGTCAAGTGAAGAGAAGCTTTCAACATACCTGGAGCCGAGTAAAATTACAAAGAATTCAAAACTTGCAAAAGCTTTCATCTGAAGGAAAAATGTCAGAGAGTTCATCACAGCAAATTCAAGAGGAGATTGGCCAAGATTTTCTTAATGTTATACGATCGTCAAGAGATGTGTATATCTATGAAGAGTTATCATATGCTACACCTGGTATACCAAGCAAGCCGAAGAGGGAAAATACAATATAGCTGGATAGACCCAAATATTACAGAAACCAAAAAAGGGTTGAAGGGAAATGGGATAATATTCATGACCCACGCCTTGAAAAAAACCCTAAAACCTTAAGAGAAGCAGCCTGTGCAAGGATGAGGTCACCTAAGGGAGACACATCGATAGCAAAAAAGGTTTGGTACAGTGGTCTTTCACAATACATGGTCCCACTGGTACATTATTGCCCAAAGATAGTTGATGCCACCAGTCAACATTATAACCCTAGCACCTACTGCATCAAGGGTTGAACCTTAAGTGTTCACATCAGCCCACAAGCCATTTGTCATATGCTATGTATCCTAGACCCAAGTACTAGAAAGGAGAAAATTGATTCCTTCTCTCCTGCTAAAGGAGAAAAAATGTGGAAGGTGATGAAAAAGAGCTCAGATTTCCTGATGGAGGAAATTGGTAGGAAGGGGATCCCAGGTGATAGGCTATCAAGTATCATGTTGCCGCGCAGTTCATTTCTTGAGAATTTGTAGGATGCCTCGTCAATGCTAGCATTTGTGTGTGGTCAGGACTCTGATAAGATGGTGGAAGCCTTTCAACTAGGGTCAGCTTTCTAATTCTGCAAACAACACAATACATTTTGGTATGATTTCGCCAAATTCCTAGTGGAGGAAATGATACGAAAAATAAAAAATTACCCAGTGGAAGGAAGGTTTAGATTTCTCTCCTTCCTGGTTCACATGTTCCTGCATCAAAACCTTGATTTCTTCCATAGATATTTTGAATTATCAATTTCTGATGAGGAGCAGAAGAGGAAGCCAGTATCCACATGGACACCCTTTCTTTCCATGACATATGATTGCTATACATTTTTGGATTATTTTATAACTTTGGTCTTGCAATATTTACAAGGAGGAGGTGACATAGTCTGGCTCAACATAGATCAAACCAGATATATTCAGAGTTTCACTCCTACTTGTGACTGATTCTTTGGAGTGGATTTCACAATTCTTCAAATGCGGGGCTTCATCGGTCAACCTTTCCTACTCCCGACTTGCATCACAAATAGAGTGCTCACACTTGAAATGTATCGATAGGTATGTATCATTGATTATACCTTCTGTAGCAGCCCAAGTTTCAAGAAGAAAGGATTCTTCACTTGTCCGAAGAATTTCAAAACAGTGACTCTGTTAAAGAAGCAATCAAATTAGCTATTGTAAAATAAACTAGCTCATTTAGGGTTGGTTTTGGTATGTAATAAATGGGATTATAACCCTTTCAATGGCCTATCAGAGTTGCACGTGAAGGTTACTCATGTTCCTCGACCCTACTGGGAAAAGAGGGGCAACTGGCAAGCAGACAAGGATGAATTTTTTGTTGAACTAGCACATGTTCCCACACAGGATAATAGAGAGGCATGGCACAAGTTTTACTTTGTTATGGTGATGGCTAAGGATAATGTCTAGATGGAATGCACCATGTACAACCAATTGCAGAAGGATGAGGAATGGACTGATGAGAAGATAGAAGCTTTCTGGAAATATCGCCAAGAGACTAGGCAATTGACTGCCCCTTATGAGAGTTTGAAGGAGGACAAAGAATTTGAAAAATGGTGGGATGAGGAGCATCCTAGCCCTGACTCTAGCACCAATAAAGGTGATGACCCGAAAGGTGAGTCCAAAGAACAAGAAGAGGAAGAGGTGGCTACTTCCACATCCTTCGTACCACTAGAGAGAAGCTCTAGACAGCCTGCCTATGTAGCCACAAATGTGCAGTTTAATGTATCTAGGGCTTCACATACACTCACTTGGGCCGCTAAGGTAGATAGAGTACTACAGCAGCAGCTGGCAGTGACTTTCGAGGCTAGGGAAATCCCGCCCGCAAAGTAGCAACGTACGAAGACCATTATCAGAGAGAGTTCGCAAGAACTCACCGAAGGATAGGTGTTTGTAGCTAGCCAGGAGCCTAATGCAGAGGAGGAGTCACTAATGATTCTGAAGCCACCATCAACCAGCCAACAGGTAAATTTCGCTCCTTCTTCTCTTACTTCTCAATCCTTGGTATCATCTACTATCTCTGGGGCAATCCTCGCCATGAGTGTTGGCCCTCTGTTTCCCACCTTTGATCCAACACATGCGGTAGGTTTCATCCAGTTCTCACAAATCACTCCACCTGCCTTTACTCCTCCATGAACCCTTACGCTAACTGTTGCTGCTCAGGCCCTCCTTGCCTCACTTTCCAAATAAGTACCCTCTGCTAGCACCCCTACTTCCACTATTGGTTCAAATCCTCCCCTTCCCTCATAGCAAGCTGACTCCACTATGACAACTCCTTCACTATTCCATCCCATGAGTCCTCCCACCAGTTCACCAGTTGAGCATCTCAAGTGGCTATCCCTCTTGTTGGTTCTCAAACCAGGCTTTGGAATGTGCCTCCCTTCTCCCCGCAAACTATCACTCTCCAGAAAAAGAAAATGTCTGGGCCTATCAAAATCACCTATCCATATGCCCTTCCTTTCGGTGCTCCTTTCATAGGTGGGCTAGTTTCATCTCCAATCCAATTCATAGCGCAAATTGATTGCAGAAGGCAAAAACACACAAATAGAATGTAAAAGTGCAAGGAAAAGGATGATAGTACTTCTACTAAGCTAAAAATACAAACTCTCTATGATGAGGCCTGACAAGAGCTAAAGTTTGCAACCATGTACCCAACGGTAACCAAGCCACACAGGGAGATGTGTCCAGAAGACTATGAAATATATGTGGTAGAGCTTGACATGAAGGTGGCCCGACCACAAGATAAGGTTGAGCTTATGGAGGAAACACAACAGGTGGTCAACTCTAACTTCCTTAAAACTGGTCGCCAGCTGAAGAAAAGAGATGAGCAGCTTAAATCAATAAAGGAAAAGGCTAGCTTTTTAAAGAAAAAGGAGAAATCCCTGGAAGCAGATGTTGCACATTTGACAGAAAGGGCACTGGCAGCAGAGAATGAAAGAAATAGACTTCAAGGAGAACTTTCGAGGGTTCAGACTATCGACCCTACTATGGTTAATGAGCTGTGTACTAAGAATCTAGAGGCAAAGCAAAATTTGCAGCTAAGGAACAAGGAGCTGGAGTGGCTTCGCATTGAATATAATCAAGGGATAGCACAAAAGAATGAGGCTTTAGAGCATCAGGAAGCTCATTATGAGCAGAAATTACAAGAAAAAGATGTCAATTTTAAGGACCAAAAGGCCCAATTAGAAAAGGAACTTTAGGAGACAAAGTCCTCTCTTGATATGCACTTGGAAAATCACTCCCAAGCCGAGGAAAACTAGCATAAAGAGATGAGCAGCTCCACAACACAACTAGTGCCCGAAAAAAGAAAAAGTGTAGAGTTGGCTGAGGCCATTAACTCAAAGGACATGGAGATTACTTCTCTTAAAATCTCTCTCCTTTCCTCCCCTGCATAGCTGGATAGTATTCCATTGGTTAGGAAATTGTACATTTCTCATTGGGAAAAGATTAAAACTTTTTGCCTAGCACTACTATGCCCTTAATATTATTGTACATCGGGTTATGAATAGTCGGCTTGTGGCTATCTTAACTCTATATTAAGTCATATTATCATTAGTATATTTTTATTTAGTTGTTTAGGTTGGCCTAAGTCTTATATAGGTGTGTCTAAGTCGGCCTAGGTGATATCCTTGGCATAAATAGGTATATATAGGAGGTTGTGAGTCTTATTTTCATCATCAAGTGTGAAGTGTGTTCTCATTAGAGATATTTGGAGGTTTTCCCCCTCGAAGTGGCTTGCTATTCTCAGTTATTATCAATTATTTGCAGCATATTTCATATCATATTCTTCTATTGTGCAAGTTATTTCATAACAAGTGGTATTAGGGCATGATCTTGGCACCATAGAGGCAAGGTTTTTCTCAATTTTAAAGGCGATTTTGGGAAGAGCATATCTTTTAGATTTTGACGAATTTTTTTTTTTATTTTTAAAGGGTTTTTGAAGAACATATTGAAGAAGCTACAGTCTATATTTTAGAAGAATTGGAGCAGAATTAAGCGAATTATTGCACAATTAGGGTTTCTACACTATTCTTTTGGAATCTACATATCTCGCACATCTTGTTGAATTGGAGTATGATTTTTATTGGGTTTTTGAAGACATAATAAAGGATATTACAATAAAAATTTGAGATAATTTAAGTTTCATTTGTGTGATTTATTTCAACATTAGTGGTTTCCATCATGTTGGGGCCTTCAACAAGGGGTAAAAAGAATGTCACTACGGGGAAGACTCCTGATAAGGATGGTGAAACAATCGAGGATATTACTCATAATGAGGAAATAAATAAGGTCAAGGAAGACATTTCCTCAATTAAGATGGATATGTGTGACCTAAGAGGAGATTTATCAGACATACGAAACATGTTAAGCACCTATAGGGCTGAATCAAGAAAGGAGTTCTCAAGCGGCCAAGGTGAAAATTCTAGGTCAGCTACTACTAACACAAGCTTTAGTACTCCTATGGGATCTAGGAATTTATTTCCAAAGGTGGATATGCGCAAGTTCGATGGTAAGGATCCTCTAACATGGATAAACCAAATGGAGAATTTTTTTGAAGTACACCAAATCCCAAATGGACAAAAGGTCACGATGGCTTCCTTATATCTAGAACAGAACAATTCATTTGGTATCATTGGCTTTGCACTCATCGTAAAAGGGGCTCACCGTCTCATGGTCAATTTTTCAGAGGAACTCCAAGCACAATATAGCAATAGCGTCATAGACAACTTCTTGACCTAGCTAAACTTCAACAAACAGGATTAGTTAAGGATTATATTCAGCAATTCCAAAATCTATCCTTAAGGGTGGATACAATTACGAGGAAAACTTGAATGACTTATTCTTGGGTGGTCTCAAGGATCACATCAACATGAGGTATGCATGTTTAGCCCTAGTTCCATAAATGAGTCTTTTATCTTAGCACGCAAGGTAGAGGAGAAGTATTTGATTCCTAAGAAGCAAGGGGCTAATGTGACAAGAGAGAGAGGTTATTCAACACAACCTACTAAGTTGACTCCACAACAAATTGAGGAGAAAAGAGCAAAAGGCTTGTGTTTCAATTGTGATAGCAAATACAGTCGAGGACATAAATGTAGTGAAAAGAAATTGTTTTATATTGAAGGTCCCAATGAGGAAGAAGAGGAGGAACCCATACTAGAAGATGAAAGGAAGTCAAATGAGGAATCACATGATTCTCAACCAATCATTTCTTGTCATGCACTCTCAGGTTTCAGTGCTCCACAAACTCTCAAGGTGGTGGGGTTCCTAAAGAAGCAGAAGGTAACAGTGTTGATCGACTTGGGTAGTACTCATAATTTCATTAACAAAAAGTTAGCTACTCGTCTAAATTGTTTCATATATCTAGCTCCAGAGTTTCAAGTTTTGATTGCAGATGATGGTACAATTAGTTGTTCAGGGAAGTTTCATAGCATTAAATTATCCATGGGAGATTATCAACTTGATACCCCAATGTATGTGATATCCATGGGTGCAGCAGATATTGTCTTGGGAGTACAATGGCTTACTACATTAGGAACAATTGAGATGAACTTCCAAGAACTATTCATGAGATTTCAATAGGAAGGAAGGCTAGTAGAGCTAAGGGGGTTGAAGGAAAAATCTCCACAAATGGTAAGCTCTCATCAAATGCAAAAGTTGCTTAAGAAAGGAGTGGATGGATTTGTGGCCCAACTATGTTCATTAGAAGTCTCTCAATCTAATACTCCTACTCATCCAGATTTGCAAGCTATAATTGATCGTCACTCAGTTGTTCTTGGAGATATGCCTAAAGGACTTCCTCCTAAGAGGGATCATGATCATGCCATACAGTTAGTCCCAGGGAGCCAACCACCGAACATCAAGCCTTATAGGTATCCACACATACAAAAGAGTGAGATAGAAAAGATTGTTGAAGAGATGCTAGAGGCATGAATCATCAGGCATAGCCAAAGTGCTTACTCCTCGCCGGTGGTGATGGTACATAAGAAGGATGATACTTGGTGCATGTGTCCAGATTATAGAGTGCTCAACATGTACACCATTAAAGATAAGTTTCCAATTCCAGTCATTGATGATTTGCTAGATGAATTAAATGGAGCTATGTTTTTTACCAAGTTAGATCTTAGATCTGGTTATCACCAAATTCGGATTAAGGAGGAAGATATTTGTAAGACAACATTTCAGACTCATGAGGGTCATTATGAATTTTTGGTGATGCCATTTGGTCTTACCAATGCACCATCTACATTCCAAAGTTTGATGAATTCCATTTTTAAGAAGTTCTTGAGAAAGTTTGTGTTAGTATTCTTTGATGATATATTGATTTATAGAAAGACTTGGGAAGAACATTTGCAACATGTGGACCAAGCATTACAAATACTTGAAGATCATAAACTCTATGCTAAGCCATCCAAGTGTGCTTTTGGTCTTACAGAGGTGGAGTATTTGGGACACATAGTTTCACATGAAGGAGTAAAGGTGGACCCTAACAAAATTAAGGCTATCATGGAATGGCCTATTCCAAAAACCATTAAGAAACTGAGAGGATTCTTGGGATTGACAGGGTACTATAGAAGATTTGTGAAGAATTATGGTAGTATAGCAGCACCTCTCACCACTCTATTGAAGAAGGATTCCTTTCATTGGAATGAGTCTGCCAATACAACATTTGAGAGATTGAAGGAGGCTATGTGTACAACTCCAGTACTTGCCACTCGACTTCACCAAGGAATTCATTGTGGAATGTGATGCTTGGAAATGGGATAGGAGCAGTGCTCATGCAAGAAGGTCGACCAATTACTTTTAGAGTCGTCAATTAAAAGGTAAGAATCAACTAAACCTATTTATGAGAAGGAAATGCTAGCAATACTCCATCTTGATTGAAACAATGGCCCTTATCTATTGGGTAGACATTTCAAGGTTAAGACAAATCATGATAGCCTAAAATATTTTTTGGAACAACGACTATCTTGAAGAGCAACAAAAATGGGTCACTAAGATGTTAGGATATGACTTTGAGATTGTATATAAGAAAGGGAAAGAAAATATTGTTGCATGCATCAGGAAGGATGAGAAAGATGAAGCCTTATTGTGTGCCCTTTCAATATTACAAGAAAATTGGGTGGAGGAAGCCAAAGCAGAGTGGCAAAATGATGTTGTGACAATTAATCTCATCGAACAATTAAAAAGTGATCCTAGTAGTTCAGATAAGTTTTGTTGGAAGGGAGATACTCTTTGGTATAAAGAGAATTTGTATCTCTGCAAGAATTCCAACCTTAAAACAAGATTCTCACAGAGTTGCATGAGTCTCCAGTGGGTGGTCATTCAGGATTTTTGAAGACATATCATCGAGTCAAGCATTTCTTTTGGGAGGGGCTAAAGGCGATGTTCAAAAATTTGTGGCTGAATGTTTGGTGTGTCAAAGGCATAAAGGGGAGACAATTAAGACACCAGGTCTCTTGCAACCCTTATCTATTCCTAGCCAGCGTTGGGAAGAGGTATCCATGGACTTCATCACAGGGCTTCCCAAATTTAAAGGTCATAATGTCATCATGGTGGTAGCTGATCGGCTCACTAAATATGCACATTTCATTGCATTAGCACATGCTTTTACAACAAGTGCAGTGGCTAAAGATTTTTTGGAGAATATCCAAAAGCTACATGGTACACCTAAAGTTATTGTTAGTGATCGTGATCCTATCTTCACTAGTCACTTTTGGAAAGATTTATTCTCATGTTTGGGTACTCAATTAGCTCTTAGCTCTTCATACCACCCTCAATCAAATGGGAAAATGAGGTTGTTAATAAGTGTTTGGAAGGATATCTACGTTGTTTCACTTCAGAGAAACAGTCTTAGTGGGTAGATTGGCTACCACTTGCAGAATGGTGGTATAACACTTCTTTTCATAGCTCATCAAAAATGTCTCCATTTTTGGCACTTTATGGATATCATCCTCCTTCCATCACATCATCAATTAAGGTGTCCCCAAGAGTTCAGGCCAGTAGAAGACCACTTGCTTCATCAACAACAAGTACTTTTAGGACTCAAGGAGAATTTAGCCATGGCACAAAATCGAATGAAACAACAGGCAGACCAACATCGTAGTGAAAGAAGTTTTGAAGTTGGGGATTGGGTCTTCTTGCGATTGCAGCCTTATAAGCAAATCTCACTAAAGTAGCAAAGAAAGAATAATAAGTTGTCTCCAAAGTATTATGGTCCATACCAAATCATGAAAAGGTTGTACAAAGCTTGAGTTGCCACCAACAACAAAGATACATCCAGTTTTTCATGTTTCCTATTTGAAGGGTAATTGGGCATAATATTCCCACTCAAACAACACATCCCGAGCTGGATGAAGAAGGAAGAATCATTTTGGAACTAGAGTGCATTCGTCAAACACGCACAAAGAAGCTGAGGAAGAGAACTATCACTGAGTATCTCATCCAATGGAAGAAGTTACCAGTTGAAGATGCCACATGGGAAGACAAGGAGTTCATTCAAAAGTTTCCAAACTTGATTAGCATTGAGGACAATGCTTCTTTGAAGAAGGGGGGCATGCTACGCCCTTAATATTATTGTACATTGGGTTATGAATAGTTGGCTTGTGGCTATCTTAACTCTTTATTAAGTCATATTATCATTAGTATATTGTTATTTAGTTGTTTAGGTCGGCCTAAGTCTTATATAGGTTTGTCTAAGTCGGCCTAAGTAATATCCTTGGCATAAATAGGTATATATAGGAGGTTGTGAGTCTTATTTTCATCATCAAGTGTGAAGTGTGTTCTCATTAGAGACATTTGGAGGTTTTCCCCCTCGAAGTGGCTTGTTATTCTTAGTTATTATCAAGTATTTGCAGCATATTTCATATCATATTCTTCTATTGTGCAAGTTATTTCATAACAAGCACTACATCCCACCCTCTGGTTCATCGCCAAAGCATCAAGAATGAGCCAAGAGGCTCATTATATAATTGATTAATTCCCATGGTTTATCTTGGAAAAGGTTCTGGAAGCAAAGGATCTGCTCACCGAGCTATATTTGGTCTCTGATGAGGACCTTGCCAAGGCAGGAATTGAAGATCAGGATGCTACTGCCTAGATGGAAAACAAGTTTATTCATTGCCAGTCTGCCTTCCAGTGCACTAAAGTGGTTGTTGCTACTCTGAACAAGACAATAAACAATAAGCGAGAGAGTTTCTCCAAATTAAATGGGATGGGTTTGCCATCTTTGTTCCTTGAAGATGGCTCAATTGCTATGGCCGAGAAAATCGTAGAAAGACTAGAGGAGAAGGAAAATGATCTGGATGCTTTCAGGGATTTCAGTCATCCTCCTATTGTAGTAGATATTGAAGGATTCATTCATCCACTTGCATAGCTACTATTCCATTGTGAAGCAGGGGTTGGCTTACTTGATGCACTGTCTCATAAGGAAACGATTGACCTAGGCAGAGCACATGAGAATTTGCGCAACATAGTAAGGCCATCTAAGGATGAATGGTCACCTTTGTAGGTGGCTCTTTCTAAACTCTAACTCTTCCATCTGGTGAATGGCTCTCTAGTCTGTAAACCAGAGAAATTTTGGGTTCTCCATTCCTCAAGCGAAACGCCCCTGGTAGTCGCCAAAAGCTGTGAATAATATTCAACAAGCTCCCTTCGGGTTTATCTTTGCTCTAAGGATCACCTCACGCATCACAAGGTTTCCTCCTCGGCCTTTTTATCAAAGTCTATAGATTCCTCCACGTGTCTAATCTTCACTCCCTAGAGGTTTCCCTTCCCTCGCATTTTCAAAATCCCCGCTATGCTTCCATGTGTCGTAGCTGCAGGCCATTTTTTATTGTTCCTTTTTGCTTCCTCATCAGGCCCCGCTTAAGCGCCATGTAGCTCTCATTTCCAAAGAATTTTGGTGGGCCCCATAGTCAATGTCTACAATGCACTCTTACTATGTGTCTATTATGTGCAATCTTTTGGCAAGAGGATGAAATAATGACTGCGGGTATTGAAATGTTGCCATGCATCTCTTTTGTGCCCAACCAATGATCACTTTCCTCCACTTTTGGATAGAGCTCTGCACACTCGACACATGTCACCTTGGGGCAAGTCTTCAACGGCGAAAGATAAAGGTTCACACAAGCAGTGCTATGCTTCCACGTGTCTCTTTGGTGGGTTTCGTATTCATGCGATGAATCAAGTGAACCAAATGTTGTGATTGGCCGCTACATGTCATAATTACTTCACGGAATGATGACACTTGTCTATTTGACCTTGCCAGGACCACTGCCATCATTTGCAGGGGATGCACCTGAGCCTGGAAGGACCAGATGATTGGTTTCGAATCTTTTTTGTTGCAACAACTTGGGGAATATACTCAATTTTTCATCATTATCAGAGATCGTGAAATCCTTTTTGTTATGCCTCTGCAAATGGTGGGAGTTTTCTGCTATATATACTTCTCTCTGTTTTGAAGGAAGGGTCCAAATTTTGAAGGAACACTAATTTTAGGAAAAGACACCAGGCCTTTATTACTATTTTATTTTTATTGCAAAAGACTTTCAAACTGTGCCAATTGTTTGGCCTTTTTGTTCTTTCATGTTATTTGATTAAACTTTAAACTACATTGCTATTGTCTGGATATTTCATTTGAGAACTTCTATATATATTGAATGCAAGTTTTCTGATCTAGATCATGTCTAATGACTCTTCTTGGTAGTAGGAATGTATGCAATGTTATTTTATGTCAATGAATGGATTATCTATTTTTTAATCTTCAGTTTCTACCTTTTTGGAACACTACAAATACCAATCAGGCCCTTAGATCTATGGTGTATCATGCCTATCATTAATTCTTGGTGCATCACCTTAGGTTAGACTTTATTTTATTATATATGTTTCCTTTTCCCTTTCCAAAACCCCATTATAGAAGAAGTCGGCTTCTCTAAAAACCTAGAAGTCACTCAATTTAGCGCAAAAGGTCCCCCATAAACTGAGTTTCCCATAAGACATTGTTACCTTGTCAAATTTTGGCATCAATAGTATCAAAACGTGGATTCATCAAACCCCTTCTCGATTTATGAGGTATTTTCTCCAACTAGAGTTACAAGAGCGAATTTGAAATCTTCTTTGTTGTTTTTTCTTTTTTTTTACTTTTTTTCCTTCTTTTGGTTTTTACTTTTTAAAGCAAAACAAAAACAAAAACAAAAAATCCACCACCTCAGGGTCATATGGGCAACCAGTACCCAGCCCTTGGGGGGCTAATTTTTTCTTTTGTTTTTTTGCAAAATAAGCAAAATTGGGAAATGGGTCATAACTTTTCGCTCATATGTCAGTTTTTTGCAAATGATATATTATCAGAAAGCTAGTTTTGAGCACTATCCAATGGTACTAGTTTTTTTTTCATATTCTACTGCTACTATATTCTACAACCTGTTGAGGTCAAAGGTGTTGATTTTAGTCCCTAGCTCATAACTTTTGACAAGATAAATTGTCATTTTGGTGTATAATTTTTAAGGATTTTGTACATCTTGTTGTGCCTTTTGTATTCACACTATGATATAAAGTACCATGGGGGGTTGATGTTTGACTTTGGTTTTCCATCACACCTTTTTCAAGTGAGTTTCCCTTCCATGACAGTAGTGAATCCCAATGATTCTTTCCTCATGCGTTTGTGCCTTAGTTTGCACACCCATTTATTTGCAGGTTGCTCCTACATACACTTCTTGGTTTCACATAGTTTCAATGTACCTATCTTGGCTCTCCCTTTTCATCATTATGGAGGGGTTTCTATTGTTGGTGCTAATGCTTCCTTGGTTTCACATTGGAGTGATCTAAATATCTATTTCTTGTTCATGTGTACTTTCAGACACAGTGTACATCAATGGCAAGTTACATGCATTTCAGTGAGATGAATCATTTAATATATGGAAAATTTTACATTCCTATTTTTGGAGGTTCTTCATTTCAAGACTATATCAATCATCATTTGAGAGTAGTCTACAACTTCTTCATGCTTCAGTTATGTTCTACATGTTCCTCTTTTATAGGACATTATTTGGTTGGAGGCTTTGAGCAGTCCTTCACATCCTAATTTAAAGGCTTCTTTAGTCCTTCATTTGCCTTTCTCTCTTTTGGAAAGGATTTTTCTCCCACAGTGGTTTTTGCATTTTCTCCAATTTTAAGAGATCTTTTGTTTATAGATGGGTACCTTATTTGGTCTTGTTTGTCAAGACCCATCATGCATTCTCTTTTAGGGTTTTTAGCTAATCCCTAAGTTCATCTTAAGGGGGGTGTTAGAGTAATTATGCATTAGCTAATAATTAATTATTAGTCTAATTTATTCTCATGCACTTTGTTGGTTATTTTTTAAGAACCAAGATGATCTTCAAAGAAGCCTATGGAATTTCCAATTCCAATCCTTAGCAACTTGAAGGGATTGGCCAATGAATGAGTGAAAGCAACAATGCTTTCCTCCTACACTTCAAGCTCTGCAGGACCTAGGAGGGTGATCCCACAATTGTACCTAAAGAATTATGCACTTCATGACCAAATACATTGTAAATAATAGATGAATTCTCATATTATAGCTCAATAAATGGAATATTTCCAGAAGTTGGCTACTCCTTTACAACACTCAACATTTAGAGCATGAGAATGAAAGAAATTAACATGAAAAAATAACAATTGTAGTTCATTTTAAAGTTTGTAACTTATAAATTTGATTTGATGTTGAATGACCAAGAAGATATATCATGAATACAAAACTCAGATTGGTGCCTTAATCTAGGAAACGGAGTCAATCTCAACATGAAGCTTTGAAAACGTTGCATTACAGCACCGCATCATTGCATCCCAAACCATAACTTCTTATAAAGACCCTTATACTCAAATTTCATGAACCTATAGCTTCATCCAAGCAATTTCATTAATTCTTTGAATTAAAAACAAGGATAGAACCACACATCCATTGGAAATCAATGAAGACTAACAAAACAACCCTTGATCATTTTATTAATTTTTCATGAAATGAATACACCGAGAGAGAAATGGATTTGAATTTGCACCATTTTCTATTCAATTTCTCATACTGCTATTGAAAATTACATAGGCATATCAACTAGACTCAAAACCTAAGACAAAAACTCTGAACTATTCTCTGTATTCTCATTACAAAAAATTACTGTGATCAATCAATAACATGTCTATTTTGTCATGAATTCCTTCTTATAGAAATGAAGGAGAAAACAAGCTTTGGTCCAAAATGTACGCATGTCCTATTCTTATTGGACTGATACAACAGGTATTCCCAATGCAGTTATATCTGCAATTCAAAGGGAGGGAATATCACATGGGACAAAAACCATTTACATTTGTTGATGAATATCTTGTCTCGCCTTCCAAAATACACTTTTTAGTTGTTGCAGTAATATACCCATGTGCTTTCAAAATTATGTCCACTTACACCAAGCTTGAAAGAATAAAAGCATAAAATGAAGAAAGAGAAAAAGGACAAATCACCTACACATGTGCATCCCTGTCATCAATTCCAAACTAGAGAGAATACAATATTTTTTCATTACTTTATCAAAGGCCTAATCTGTATAATTTCTAGCCCATGTATTGTATTTTCCCAACTGTTACTCTCCATTGTTGCAGACTTGAGACCAAAATTGTACTAACCACCTTGCAGCAGCAGCTTAATCCTCCAAGATATTAAGATATTTATCCTTCCATGACTAAAATTCCTCTTCTAAGAAACAATTGAATGCAATGACACTATCAGCCTTTGTTTTGTATGGAGCATACTTGGTTACCACCTAGTTGGCTTCCTTATCATATTCCTCCAAGACCATTCCTGCTTGGGTAAGCATATCCATATTATTCTTTAGAATTTTCATATCAATTCCTTCACAAATTAGAGTTGCTTGCTTTGCAATTATACTATTTTCCTGCCCTTTCCAATTTCCCAAAGATTTGATTTCACCATTTTCCTTCAAGATGTCAGGAAGGAGGCCAAAATTCATTTCATCAAATCCTCTGACCAACTCCCTTATTTTTTCCTCCAAAGGCTCAATCTTTCCTTAGAATTCTTGAATTTCATTCACAATTCTAAGGGTAGGTTGGATGTTATCTGGATTTTTTATAGCATGCTTGGATCCTCCTACTATTAGCCTTAAATCTTGGAGTCTAGGAATCCATTTTCAATAAGTGGAATAGCCACTTCTTTGTCTCTATCAAAATTTCTCACAACATCAAACATGGAAGAATAATTAGCATGGATGCTAATCAGTCTTATATCAATTCCTTTATTTAGGTGCTCCAGTACAGATAATACAATCTTTAAATTGCTAACAAAGACCATTCTTTCATGTTGATCGCACCTTTCTTCATGTCTTCAGCTTCTCAAGCAATTCTTCCTTACTAATTTCCTATGTCTGCTATGCCTCTAATATACTTGGTTCCTCAACTACTAAGGGCACATTTCCCATGTTATAAGGCACAACTGCCGATGAAGTACCTATGGGAGGAGTAAGGGTAGAAGGTGATTGTTCTTATGGCAAAGAGGGAAAGGTAGAGTATGTTTGGATTGGTAGACTTGTTTGCATATTTTTCATTTTCTCTTTCAACAATGCTACCCTTTGCCATATTCAACAAACAAATCAGTGTACATCTTTCTAAACTTCTCCTTCTTTGCTATGAAAAATTCTACGGTTTCCTTTGTGAATTGGGAAACATTTACTGACATGGTGGGAGCTTCAATTGCAGAGGTGTTAGATACCCTCTTTATAATTATCCCTCCTCTGTAGTCTACAAATGGTTCTACAACTTCTGGCTTTTTTGTATTTGGGGCTAGAGCCCAAATAGCCAAAGTATCCCACTGCACACTAAAGGAAAACCCTTGTAATGCAATTGTTGCTTCCTCAAAATTTTATGAAGGCTTGTCATGCCTCCTTACTGTGTCAAAGGCTATGGCGAAGACTAGGTCCCATTCTAGTAATAGGAGAATACCATTATTTCTTACCAGTTCCTTACCCTCTTGTGTTTTTATGCCCTGGAAACTTTCTTTCATATCCCTCATGACCTAAACCTAAATAGATCAGGCAATTCTAGGTGTAGACTCCTCTTCTTGGAAACATTATTGACATATTCATCTTTCTTCTCTCTCCAAGCGAATTCCATGAAGGCTAATGAATTGAAAAAATATTCATCATCCATGAACTATTTATAGGCCTCTTCTTTGACATCATTAGTTTTGTTCATGCCAATTAGGTCTACCTTACTCGATCTAAGGACCATTTTTTGTGGTACCATCTCCCTAGGGGGAGAAGGCATACCCTGCTACATCTCTTCCTTAGTAACCAACATTTCATCTTCAAAGTCCTCATCATAATCCACTAGGCCTCTTGATTCAACCTTTTGTCTCTTTGGGGTGGTTTCCTTGGTGGTGATGATTGCCTTGGTGGTGAATCAATGTCAACAATCACAGGATCAGTTGACCTTGGGGGAGACATAGGTGGCATTTCACGTGCTAGTGAAGGGATTTTTAGCTCCTCTTGTTGAGAAGAGGTAGTCATTGTTTTCTTTTCCTTCACCCTATCCTTCCTCCTTTTGAATACAATTACTTTCTTGGGGGGTTGGTAGGTCGGCCTCTCTTCCATCATAGGGGTTTCCCCTTCACCTTTCTCTTCTACTACAATATCCTTCCCTTTGTCTTGGACTAGCCTTTTTCCTTTCAACTGCCCAACCACTTGTTCAAAATTCTGAAAAACATATATTCAATTCTTTAAATTTCATCCTTTATGTCTCTAAGAGCCAAGAATTGTGGGTCCTTAGATTACATCTCCCTTTCTAATTTATCGAAAGCAATCCATTTCATCTTTCTATCATCTTGTTTCTAGAATTAAAAAATATTCCTTATTGCATCCTCTGAAAAATAGAAATTATAGATAAATTGGGAGCTTCTGATTCTTGCTTTTAGTCATGCCATGAATCCCTTATTGGTGTAATTAATTATTTAATTACACTTGTATAAGTTTACTTAGGTAATATTTTAATTCCTAAGTTAATATTTGTCATCCTTATCTTGTTGAGCTATCTTTTTTCTCAAGATAAGATTAGGGTTATGCATACTTTCTTTTATAAAGCAAATCATCTCATGTAATTATTGAATTCCTGAATAATATTATTTGCACATCTTCATGCAAAGCTCTTGGTTTTTCTATTTTTCTCTTATGTGGAAGGCTTTTCTGGTTTGCATGTATGATCTTGGTTTCTAACATGGTATCAAAGCCTCAATTTTCAGCCCCGTCTCATCTTTTTTGGAGAAATACATCAGTTCACACTTCAAATTGGGAGTTTATGGTTATTGACCCACATTGGTTCAGATCCATCTCAGTTTGAGGGCCATGTTTTTATGGTAAATGTTTCAGAGTCTTTATGGTACTTGTTCCCATGGAAGATTTTTAGTCTCAGTTTGGCATCAGCATCGAGATACACGGTTTCTATATTTTTTCATCATATCATCTATTGTTGCTTCATAGATTCCAGGGTTGTTCCAGTTTGTGAGTTTTCCAATGTTCCATGGCATCGGGTCTGTTGTTGCATTATTTTGATTCTGCCTGAGTCCTTCAGTGACTCTCATTTGGTTTCTTGAAGACAGAAGTATATTTCCTTGCTTGTCAAATTGTAATTCCAATGTTACTCCATAGTGTTCTTCCAGTGCTTCTCTACAACAGTCCTCTCATTGTAGGGGGGGTTTTTTCCCATTGGGTTTTCCTTCTCTACCTCATTATTGCATTTGTACATGGGTACCTGATCAGGCCTTATTGTCAGGAACCATTCATGCTCTCTTGCATTCATCTTAGTTTTAGGTGCATGCTTTTTTAGTCTCCCTAAGTTGCACTTATGGGGGGTGTTGGTGTAATTAATTATTTAATTACACTTGCATAAGTTTACTTAGGTAATATTTTAATTCCTAAGTTAATATTTTTCATCCTTATCTTGTTGAGCTATCTTTTTTCTCAAAATAAGATTAGGGTTATGCATACTGTTGTGCAATTTTTGCACACACACCCTGCTGAAAGCAGGGACCCTCTTTTGCTTTCATTCTTGGTGTTTTGGCCTTTTTATTTTTAGGATTTGGTTGCCTTTGCATATGCATTAATGATTATTTTACTCATGCAAATTTCTCTATTTAAGAAACACTTTGAAAATCTTGTGTTCTAGAAGTCATTTCGGGTTTTTCCCTGTTTTCAGGAAACTTCTCTCTAGGTGGAATTCCCCGAGCGCCTTGAAAACCTGACGGAGGTTGCTTTACATTATTTTTGGAAATTCTAGAACTTCATGAAATTTCGTCTTCCTTGGATTTTCCTATAATTTTGTCATGCCTTCGAGTTCCCGAGCCTGTTGTCTTTTCAACGCATTTATGTCTCCTATACAATCTTGCAGTTGGCTTTTATTGGATTTAATTACGCTTTATGATGAGAATTTTGTGTCATTTTCCTTGTTATGAGATTTGAGGAGTTGGGTTTTGAGTTGCTCTTGTTGGATTGTGCGTTTGAGATTGTGGTCGATCATTGCAGTAGGGTTTTTTGGTGACCGCTTGCATTCTGCTCGGACTTCAAGGTTTCTTTCCAATCACTACTTTTTCAATTTATTTTCTCTCATGGTATGTACATGTTTCCTCCTCTTTTGAATGAATTGAATTTTCTTAAGGGTTTTTGTGTGTGTATGCTTTGAATCGAGATTTTTGACATGGTAGAGTCTGGTAATGGGGCTAGGGTTTCTGGTTTCGAGTTCAATGCTCTTCCCTGTAACTCATGTTGCCTTTCCTTTTGCAAGACTATGATTCAACGAGGTTAACCATTGCTATGTTTGATTCTTAATTTAATTTTGTGCTTTCCTATGTCGAGTTCTAGTTTGACCTAGAAATCCCCGACCTTTGATGAAATCACGTCCTAGGTGAATTGAAACCTTTCATTTATAATCCAAATTTGATAATCGCCCTATCTTAGTTGGCTCGTGGGAGAATTCATGTGAAGAATAGTAGAAATGAAAAAGGTGAGTTGATCTAAATTGTGTTGTCATGGTGTTTTCTTTAGGGTTTCCCTTGAAATCATTCCTCATATTGATTGGATCTCATTTGGATAGGTTGGAAGACTAGATTATCCATCTTGCACTTTGAGTGAACTAAATCCAAAGGTGAATTCCCAACTACCTAATCATTTAATCAATCTAAGTGAAATCCTAACGAAGTCAAACATTTTGGGTTTTCGATCATCCCACGGATTTTCCTTGCTTTAGGAATTTCCCGGCTTTCCATCACTTTATCGATTTCCAAAAAACATCCTTAAAATGTGAAAATTACATTCACTTCACTAAATTTTGTTTCCTCAGGATTTTACAAAAATTTCTTTGTCCCTTCATTTTCCCCGAGTTCGTAAACTATTGCCATTTTCGCAGATTTTTGTCCTTGGCGGAATTCTCTGAAACCTTATTAAAAATGAAGAATTGAGAGATAGTATGATCTATCAGTTGATGATTGTGCATTACATGATTGATTTGAGTTATTTAAAGATATTTCATGTTGTTTCTTAGCTGATGAAAGTTGATTAAATGATTGATTGGAAGTTTTTGTGTTCTTTTCCCTTAATTCCATCTGGCCTGGAATTTCCTGAAATTCCTCTCCGGCCAAAATTCCGTGAGAGGACTAAAATTTTGATCTTTCAAGAAAGTAATCTTTATGGGATTTTAAGGATTTTGTTCATTATGGGACTTGTATTAAGGATGAATATATCGTTTATGATGGATCTTTACTATGGTCTCTTTATTGAATACAGGCGGAATCAAGTCAAGATGTTGCTGGAAGGACAGGATAATGGATCCAAGTGTTGAGGGGTCTGCTATATCCGAGGCATAAAGGATTAAAATGGATATAAAGAGTAGAATCCAGGAGAGCAAGTTGACTTCCATTTGGTCTGAGGTTACCGATACAAATGTTGGGCTCTGGGATTATAAATAATTTAAGACAAGTATGGCAGCTCAAAACCTCCCTCTGTTGGCCAGAAGGATATTAGAATAAGGGTTGGCACATGTAGTTGGATTCCCTCCTATAGTTTAGTGTTATGATTTGGTGCTTGAATGTGCCAAGCATTATGACAGGGGCATGCAAAGGATAGTTGGTCCTCAAGGAAGAATTGTGGCAAATCTTAACCCTATGTCTATAGCCCAGACCTTTGACATGATCGACAGGTCTCATGTAGTGGATTTTGATATGGACATAGTGAAGAAATACTATGATGAAGATGCCATCAAATCCTAGTAGGTTATCAATTCTTGGCTGGAGAAACCCAAGTCCCACTTCTCCAAGCTACCCAAGCAGTTATTCAAAGCTAAGTTTAAGAAGGAATACTATGATGCTATCACACTCCTTAGTAGGGTAGTGGGATTGAAGAGTGTAGGAGTATTTGAAAATTGGATGTTCCATGTCATTGTAAGGATGGGGAAGAATATTGACTACCATTGGGCAAGCATTATAAGTGCAATGATACATGAACAAATGTGCAATGTCTTGTAGACAAAGACCTTCACAATGACCTCTTACATGGTTTATGCACTTTCTAGGTTCCATCCATACAAAGGGCTAAGCACAAGGGGTGTGTTTGGGCATGATTTGATTTATGAGGTATACCCACAATTGTACTTGGGTGGAAAAAGTTATAGGAGGGTGAATGATGCATTCACCAGGTACATCACCAGGCTATTGCAAGGTGTAGAGAATGTTCGGATCTCAAATAATGCTAAGGAATTAATCAAGAGATTTGGAGCTTGGTTTATCTAGTTCCCTACCTTTACATATATCAAGATAGATGGTTTTCGTAGGGCTCTGTACAGACTCCCTAGATATCCCACAAATCATATTATACTTCTAGAGGTCACAAGGAAGATCTGTGACTTTGATGTAATTTTCAAGAAGGATAAACATAAGACTAGATTTGGTGGTGATTTTCCTTTGAGGATAGGAAGTGGTGAGGCATGCCCCTCTATTAATTCGGTCCATGCTTCTAAAGAGGAAATGAGTACTCTAGGTCTATCTTTCCATTCCAATAGATCCATATTTGATAAAATTGGTGAGGCACAGAAGAAAGCCAGTAGGGAATATAGTCATAAGGATGATATAGAACATTAGTGGTCCAACAGGAGTGATGAATTTTAAATTAGAAAGAAGTTCTCTAGGTTACCAGTAAATTTAGTCAGGCTATACAACATAAAGGCCATTCCAGATCAGGTTGGAGACAATGGAGATTTGATTCAGGGCCATGACTATGAAGCTATGAAAGACAAACCAGTTGGAGAAATAGACTGGTTGGAGGAAGAGAAAATAGAATTGGAATATATCATGACTCCAGTGATTAAGTACACTAAATTTTGGCTCAAGCACAAGATGTGGGAGTTGGAAAGTGAGGGTCTGCAGTGCACCTATGATCTAATGGGAGACTTGGAGTCTCATTCCACCTCTGAAGAGTCAACTGAGCAGGACCCTAAAGGTAAGGCTAAGGTGATCTCTCCTTTCAAGATAAAGATTAAAGACTCTCAGGTGGAAGGGGTAGAGGATGCAAAGAAGCAAAGAAAACCAATTGCTAAGAAGAGGAAACACATTTCAAAAACAAAGAAATCTGCAAAATATGAAACTGAGAAAGAAGATAAAGAGGGTAGTGTTTCTATGCCTAAAAGAAGAATAATAGTGAGATTATCATAGAAGGAGAAATATTCCTCTAAGGTAGGAGATGAAGTTGACCCACCAGTAGTAAATGTAGAAAGTTCGAAAGAGAAGACACAGGTGTACATAAGAAGATCAATAACTCCATCTCCCAAGGATGATGTGCAAAAGAAAAGTGCTCCCATAGTTGTTCCTGCCACTGAGCATGATAATCTTCCTCCTTCTCATGAGACTCACAATGTACCAGGTGAATCCAAAAATGCAAAGGATTACCAAGATCAAGGAGGAGAAGAGTTCCAAGAGGGTGAACTCTACAATGATGAAGCAAAAATAGAGAGGGTATTACAGTCTCCTCTGGTGAATTATGATGATTCACCTATAGAAAATGAAGAGGATAGACCTCCTCAAAGAGAGGAAATTCCAATAATGACTCCTTCACCATTACATGAAGAAGAGGAGCATGATAAAGAAAAATAAAATAAAGTTGAAGAGATTCCTGAAAAACAAGATTTGAATGAAGATATACCCAAGGTTCAACAGGATGAGGTTGGACAAAGTAATGCACCATCGGATTCCACTGTTACAAGTTGGTTGGACAAGGAGCTAAAGAGTAAAAAAAATTTGGTAGATGATACTCCTCCCAACTGGGATGAATTACAGGTAAATATAGGAAAGGGAAAAAAAAAGAAGAAAGCCAAGGTTATCTCTAGGATCGAGAGAGATGAAGCAAATAATAGGGTGGTTCACATTGCTACTCTTGCTCTGGATAAGAATAAGGATGATGTGACTGGTAGTGATTACAATGTACAAACTATCAACTTAGGGCCTACTTCAATGGAACGGGAAATTGAAGAATATGAAGGCTCTAGTGTTGTAATCTTGGGTAGATTGAGGAAAGAGGTGCAGACCAAGCAAGAATTAAAGAAGGAGAATGATAAACTTAAGAGGTATCTACAAGACTTGATGAAACCCTTTCAATCCATCAACTCCTCATCATCAGCTACAATTTTTTTGCCACAAGAAACAATAACTGATTTGGAGAAGATGAAAACTACTACTCATGCCACAATCAGTTGGTTGCAGGAAGTGCAAGCTAAAGGAGATAATGCTATCAAGGACATCCTTTTGATTGGTGGAGATGCTATGAGATCAATAGATTGGTTAAGTAATGTACTAGCTCAGGATAAGGAGGATGTAGACCTCTTGTTTCAGAACACCAAAACCATCATGGAATATACTAAGGACAAATTGGTAAGTGATGGAATTCTTCCTGCATCCAAAGCTGTGGAACCCTAGGAATGGTTTGAAGTTTTGAAAATAAGGAAAATAATTTTAAAGAAGGTATATAAGCAAGGGAAGCAAATTGAGGACACCCTGACTGAGATCTACAACAAATGCATTGTTGATGGTGTTTTCTGCACAGCAACTCAGATAGAATATAATATCCTATCTCTCTTGAAAGGTAAATCTCTATCAGCAAACCTCAAGAGATAACCCCAAGGTCTCTAATGTCAGGTCTTGACAATGCATAAACAGCTCAAATAATATGTTAAAATGTTGGTAATCACAAAGGGACCTTACTACAAGCAAATATTGAATCTCAAAGCTTATCAAATTTTGTAATATGGTGATACTTGAAATGCTAAATCTAACCCAAATGATAAAAGAAATAGCAAAAGAGATAAGGGTTTCAAGGAGACTTCCAAGATTAATTATAATCCTAAGATTAACAATGCAAATGATAAAATACTTGAAATGGACCAATCCCTCATAAATTGATTCTTGCTTGACCCAGATGAATCCGCAATCTTACAGAAATAGTGCAATCTTCTAAGGCATTAAATATTTTCAAATTATGAACATTCATCCAAAACAACCCTATTGTAATTGAAATGAACAAATATCCACAATTGAACTAAGCACAGTGAATATTAAAGTCCAAGATAACTTTGAAAAGCAACTAACAGTCATCTAGCTACAAAACGTATGGACTAGAGATTGCTACAAACACTTCAAGCATCAAACCACAAATATCATCAAGTCATCTAACATTAAACCTAGCATATATCAAATAAACTTAATCAACTTTAAAGATAGAATCACAGGAACCATGCTAGATAAAATTCAACACAAGAAAGGCAGCAAATCACAATGTCTTTACTTGCATTAAATCACCCAAAGTAGCAAAAATTCCAGTCTTTCGTTATAGCACTTGCTTGAAAATGATACTAAATCCTAACTCTAACTCTTGCTATACTGCTTAATTCACTCCAAAGTAAAAACTATCTAGCCCTTACAAATGAGGAAAAATTCCATATTTATAGAATCCCCCAAGATATGTCAGCCCAATTAGGTTTACAATAATAAATGGCCACAAAACAAGACAGCCAAGAGGAATTCAAAATAAAGAAAAGGTATGCATTAAATGCATGTACTCCATCCAGGTTGACCTGCGATCTCCAACATAGCCCAGTCTAATGCATGTGAAGGAAGATAAATAATGGGGAAGCACAAATTCCAATGAGGCATTGTATTAATTGCTCCCCCCTTTGTCCTTAGCTCTCTCCATCTTATCTTGGACCATCAAAAATATCTTCTCCAAGTCAGCTATAGGAGGAATAACCAAAACTTTAATTCTCCTTTCAATGGACTTAATGTCCTCTCTTAACTGCTCTACAACTTTATCCCAATCCACCTTCATGGTTTGATATTTATCCATTACTACAATGTAGGTGGCTACATCATCTAACTGATGTTCGATGACTAGGTCCTCATTGATTGGCTAATATATATCATGCCACCATTTTCTCAATTGATCCAAGCTCAGATGTTTTGGTGCAAACCTTTTTCTTCCTGTCATAACTTCAAAGAAAGAAATGCATTTGTTGTAGATCTCAGTCAAGGTGTCCTCAATTTGCGTCCCTTGCTTATATACCTTCTTTAAAATTATTTTCCTTATTTTCAAACCATTCCTAGGGTTCCATAGCTTTGGACGAAGGAAGAATTCCATCACTTACCAACTTTTCCTCAATGTATTCCATGATGGTTTTGGTCTTCTGCAACAAGAGGTCTACATCCTCCCTATCCTGAGCTAGTACATTCCTTAACCAATCTATTGATCTCATAGCATCTCCACCGATCGAAAGGATGTCTTTGATAGCATTATCTCCTTTAGCTTGCACTTCCTACAACCAACTCATTGTGGCATGAGTAGTAGTTTTCATCTTCTCCAAATCAGTTATTGTTTCTTGTGGAAAAAAACTTGTAGTAGATGATGAGGTGTTGATGGATTGCAAGGGTTTCATCAAGTCTTGCAGATACCTCTTAATTTTATCATTCTTCTTCTTTAATTCTTACTTGGTTTGCACCTCTTTCCTCAATCTACCCAAGATTACAGCACTAGAGCCTTCATATTCTTCAATTTCCTGTTCCATCGAAGTAGGCCCTAAGTTGATAGTTTGTACATTATAATCACTACCAGTCACATCATCCTTATTCTTATCCGAAGCAAGAGTAGCAATGTGAACCACCCTATTATTTTCTTCATCTCTCTCGATCCTGGAGATAACCCTAGCTTTCTTCTTTGTTTTTCCCTTTCCTATATTTACCAGTAATTCATCCCAGTTGGGAGGAGTATCATCTACCACAATTTGTCTACTCTTTAGCTCCTTATCCAACCAACTTGGAACAGTGGAATCCGATGGTGCATTACTTTGTCCAACCTCATCCTGTTGAACCCTGGGTATATCTTCATTCAAATCTTTTTTTTCAGGAATCTCTTCAACTTTATCTTATTTTTCTTTATCATGCTCCTCTTCTTCATGTAATGGTGAAGGATTCATTATTGGAATTTCCTCTCTTTGAGGAGGTCTATCCTCTTCATTTTATGTAGGTGAATCATCATAAGTCACCAGAGGAGACTATAATACCCTCTCTATTTCTGCTTCATCATTGTAGAGTTCACCCTCTTGGAACTCTTCTCCTCCTTGATCTTGGTAATCCTTTGCATCTTTGGATTCACCTGGTACATTGTGAGTCTTGTGAGAAGGAGGAACATTATCATCCTCAGTGGTAGGAACAGCTATGGGAGAACTTTTCTTTTACACACCATCTTTGGGAGATGGAGTTCTTGATCTTCCTATGTACACCTATGTCTTCTCTCCCAAACTTTCTACATTTACTACTAGTGGTTCAACTTCATCTCCTACCTTAGAGGATTCTTTCTCCTTCTTTGATAATCTCACTATTATTCTTCTTTTAGGCATAGAAACACTACCCTCTTTACCTTCTTTCTCAACTTCATCTTTTGTAGATTTCTTTGTTTTTGAAATGTGTTTCCTCTTCTTAGCAATGGGTTTTCTTTGCTTCTCTGCCTCCTCTACCCCTTCCACCTAAGCATCTTTAATCTTTATCTTGAAAGGAGAGCTCACCTTAGCCTTACCTTTAGGGTCCTGCTCAGTTGACTCTTCAGAGGTGGAATGAGACTCCAGGTCTCCCATTAGATCATAGGTGCACTGCACACCCTCACTTTCCAACTCCCACATCTTGTGCTTGAGACACAATTTAGTGTACTTAATCACAGGAGTCATGATCTATTCCAATTTATTTTCTTTTCCTCCAACCATTCTAGTTCTCTAACTGGTTTTTCTTTCATAGCTTCATAGTCATGGCCCTGAATCAAATCTCCATCATCTTCAACCTAATCTGGAATGGCCTTTATGTTGTATAGCCTGACTAAATTTACTGGTAACCTAGAGAACTTCTTCTTTATAATTTCAAATTCATCACTATTGTTGGCCCACTAATCTTCTATATCATCCTTATGATTGTATTCCTTGCTAGCTTTCTTCTATGCCTCACCAGTCTGATCAAATCTGGATCTCTTGGAATTCAAAGATAGACCTAGAGTACTCATTTCCTCTTCAGAAGCATGGGTCAAATTAATATAGGGATAGGCCTCACTACTGCCTATCCTCAAAGGAAAATCACCACCAAAGCCAGTCTTATGTTTATCCTTCTTGACAATTGCATCAAAGTCACAAATCTGCCTTGTGACCTCTAGAAGTATAATATGATCTGTGGGATATCTAGGGAGTCTGTACGGAGCCCTCTGACAACCATCTATCTTGATATATGAAAAGGTAGGGAACGGGATAAACCAAGCTCCAAACCTCTTGATTAATTCCTTAGCATTATCTAAGATCCGAACATCCTCTACACCTTGAAATAGCCTAGTGATGTACATGGTGAATGCATCATTCACCCTCCTATAACTTGTTCCACCCAAGTGCAATTGTGGGTATACCTCATAAATCACATCCTTCCCAAACACACCCCTTTTTCTTAGCCTTTTGTATGGATGGAACCTTGCAAGTGCATAAACCAAGAGGTCATTGTGAAGGTCTTTGTCTATAGGACATTACACATTTGTTCATGTATCATTGCACTTATAATGCCTGCCCAATGGTAGTCAATATTCTACTCCATCCTTACAATGGCATGGAACATCCAATTTTCAAATACTCCTGCACTCTTCAATCCCACTACCCTACGGAGTGTGATAGCATCATAGTATTCCTTCTTAAACTTAGCTCTAAATAACTACTTGGGTAGCTTGGAGAAGTGGGACTTAGGTTTCTCCAGCCAGGAATTGATAACCTGGTGGTATTTGATGGCATCGTCATCATAGTATTTCTTCACTATGTCCATATCAAAACCCACTACATGAGACCTGTCGGGCATGTCAAAGGTCTAGGCTATAAACACAAGGTTAATATTTTCCACAATTCTTCCTTGAGGACCAACTATCCTCTGTGTGCCCCTCTCATAATGCCTGGCACATTCAAGCACCAACTCATAACACTGAACTGTAGGAGGGAATCCAGCTACATGTGCCAACCCTGATTCCAATAACCTTCTAGCCAACAGAGGGAGGTTTTGTGTTGGCATCCTTCTCTTAAATTCTTCATAATCCCACAGCCCAACATTTGTATCGATAACCTCTGACTAGATGGGAGTCAACTTGCTCTCTAGGATTCTACTCTTTATATCCATTTTAATCCTTGTTGCCTTAGATATAGCAGACCCCTCAGTACTTGGATCCATTATCCTACCTTGGGTCCTTCCAGCAACAACTTGACTTGATTCCACCTGCATTCAATAAAGAGACCATAGTAAAGATCCATCACCACATGAAATTCAAACTAATCCATCATAAATGATATATTCATCCTTAATACAAGTCCCATGATGAAAAAAATCCTCAAAATCCCATAAAGATTACTTTCTTCAAAGATCATAATTTTAGTCCTCTCACGGAATTCAGGCCAGAGAGGAATTTCGAGAAATTCCAGGCCAGACGAAATTCAATGAAAAGAACACCAAAACTTCAAATCAATCATTTAATCAACTTTCATCAGCTAAGAAAAAACATGAAATATCTTTAAATAACTCAAATAGATCATGTATTTCACAATCATCAGTTGATAGATCATACTATCTCTCAATTCTTCATTTTCAATAAGGTTTCAGAGAATTCTACCAAGGACGAAAATCTGCAAAAATGGCAATAGTTTACGAACTCCGAGAAAATGAAGGGACAAAGAAATTTTGGTAAAATCTCGAGAAAATGGAATTTCATGAAGCCAATGTAATTTTCACATTTTAAGGATGTTTTCAGGAAATCAATAAAGCAATGGAAAATCGGGAAATTCCTAAAGCAAGGAAAATTCGCGGGATGATCGAAAACCCAAAATCTTTGACTTCATCAAGATTTCACTTAGATCGATTAAATAATTACGTAGTTGGGAATTTAGCTTTGGATTCAGTTCGCTCAAAGTGCAAGATGGGTAATCTAGGCTTCCAACCTATCCAAATGAGATCCAATCAATATGAGGAATTATTTCAAGGGAAACCCTAAAGAAAATGTCATGACATTACAGTTTAGATCAAACTCACCTTTTTCATTTCTTCTATTCTTCATATGAATTCTCCCACAACCCAACTAAGATAGGGTGATTATCAAATTTGGATTATAAACGAAAGGTTTCAATTCACCCAGGATGTAATTTCATCAAAGGTCAAGGATTTCTAGGTCAAACTAGAACTCAACATAGGAAAGCACAAAATCAAATTAAGAATCAAACATAGCAATGGTTAACCTCATTGAATCGCAGTCTTGCAGAAGGAAAGGCAACGCGAGTTACAAGGAAGAGCATTGAACCCAAAACTAGAAACCCTAGCCCCATTACCAGACTCTACCACGTCAAATATCTCGATTCAAAGCATACACACACACAAACCCTAAAGAAAATTCAATTCATTCAAAAGAGGAGACAGCATGTACATACCATGAGAGCAAAGAAATCAAAATAGTAGCGACTGGAAAGAAGCCTTGAAGTCCGAGAAGAATGCAAGTGGTCACCAGAAAACCCTACTAGAATGATCGACCACAATCTAAAATGCACAATCCAGCAAGAGCAACTCAAAACCCAACTCCTCAAATCTCATAACAAGGAAAATGACACAAAATTATCATCATAAATTGCAATTAAATCTAATAAAAGCCAACTGCAAGATCATATAGGAGACATAAATGCGTCAAAAAGACATCAAGCTCAGGAACCTGAAGGCACGATGAAATTATGGGAAAATCCAAGGAAAACGGAATTCCGTGAAGTCCTAGAATTTATTAAAATAATGTAAAGCAGCCTCTGTCAGGTTTTCAAGGCACTTGGGGAATTCTACCTAGAGAGAATTTCCCGAAAATAGGGAAAAACCCTAAACGAGTTCCAGAACATAGGATTTTCAAAGTGTTTCTTAAAAAGGGGAATTTGCACAAGTAAAATAATCATTAATGCATATTCCAAGGCAACCAAATCCTGAAAATCAAAGGGCCAAAACACCAAGAACGAAAGTGAAAGAGGGTCCCTGCTTTCAATGGGGCGTGTCTGCAAAAAATGCACAACAAATGGCAACTCCTGCTGGGAAAATTCTCTAGAGCATTTCAGTGACAAACAAAAATCAAGAACCCAGAATCTCTGGTTTCAGTCCTTGCATCAGGTCACCAGTTAGGCAAAGCTTCAAAATTCAAAGATAAGCAAACCTTTTCGTACCAGGGCCAAAATGTGTGCATATGTATCCATTCCCTTGTCCTTAGTTGCAATAAGAACCCAAATTTAGTCTGACTAGGCTACATAAAGATTCTAACTCCAACAGCATCCTCGATAGAGCCTTACTACCAGTCAAGCATCTATAGCCCTGATGAGGTTATCATTGTGGTCCTCCCAAGCATAGCTCTACTACTAGCTAGGTGTCCATAGCCTCGGTAGAGATACTTGGATACCCCTGATAAGTTGAACTCATTCTTTTGATTCTGAATATTTTCTCTATTCTTTTCTTTTTTTTACCTTTTCTTTTCAACCTATGAACAATGAAGTTCACACTTAGGGCAAAGAACCACAGTGGCGCTGAAGCAAAATATAAATTTTTTCACCTAAGCAGACTTCATAAGGACCCCACGCAACCTTGGAATCTTAAATGATCATTGTAAAGATATGAGACCCAAATACATTCCAGATTTAACTCGTCTATGATTCATCCACTTATAGCATTAAATACATGTGACACCAAATAAAGGACCTTCACTACCTGACTCTAAATAAAATAATTGATGTTTGTAAAATAAATATTCAAAACAATCCCAAATAATAATATGATTGTCATGCAGATGCAACACACCCAGAAGAAAACAAGGAAACCTAAAGCAAGAGCAGAGCAAAAGCAAAGCAAACCAAAAGAAAACCTAAAATAACCAAGAATAGCAAACAAACAAGGCAAACCAGAAAGGGAAACCTACTCTAACCAAAGCAAAAGCAAAACAAATAGAAAGGAAACCTTTTCTAACTATGTACAAGAAAGGAGTTGTAAACAACTCAAGATTGGAAATAGTACTTCAGGTACTGCCCATTGACAGGCAGTGGGATATCCTCTCCAGTGAGGGCTTTCAAGAAAAAATCTTTATCTCCTAGAATCTCTGAAATCTAATAAGGGCCAAGCCAAAGTTTGTCAAATTTATCATGATCTCTCTTACGATCATGGGCTTTATCCTAGTAGAGAACTAAGAGATTTGAAAGGATTTTACCTTGGCTCTCCTATCAAACCATCTTTTGACTACACCTCGATATTTGGCAAAGTTTTCAAGAGCTTCATCTTTTTTCTCTTCAAGGTGTAACAGCTCAGCAAGTCTGGCTTCTCGTTTATCCCTTTCATCATAATATTCATTAATGAACTGCAACGTGGGGATTTTCAACTGAATCAGAAACACCAGTTCTAGCCCATAAACTAGATGGTAATGGGAAGTTCCTATGGAAGTCTTGTGTCTTGTACAATCTGCCCAAAGGGAAAACTGAAGCTGGGTATGCCAGTCCTTAGGGTTTCTTTCTAATAGTTTATGAATAACTGTCAGGAGGTTCTTATTGGAGGACTCAGCCAAGCCATTACCCTAAGGGTAATAATTGGATACAAATTTAATTATAATTCCATGATCGAAGGCCCAGTTAGAGAATTTCAATGATTCAAATGCAGGACCATTATCACAAACCAAAGACATAGGACATCCAAAGTGATTGATAATACCTGATTTGATGAAATTGATTACCACTTCAGAAGTACACTATTTGCATGCAAGAGCCTCAATCCATCTTGTGAAATAATCGGTGACAGTAAGAATATACCCAAGGCCTGCAGAAGAGGGTGGATTGATTAGACCTATGAATTCCATTCCCCATTGTGTGAAAGGTTTTACCTCAAAGACTGGTTGAACTGGGAGTGTTGCATACTTCTCTCTGGTCATTGCGGTTTGACACACATAACATGTTCTGACATGGTTGTGTGTTTCCTTGAACAATGTGGGCTAATAATAACCAACTCTTAGAATCTAATTTGCAGTGGACGATGCAAATCTATGGCCAGTACCATATCTATCATGAAATTATGCCATGACTCTTTCAGCCTCCTATTGTCCCAAACATCTTAAGTAGACACCTTCATGGTTCTTTTTGTATAGGACAGCTCCCTTCAGCATGAAACTGTCACTCTTCAAACACAATGCTCGTCTTTGTACACCATTAAGGTGATCTGGACACTGTTGATTCAAAATATAGTGAATGATATCATCATACCAGTCCCCTGGAGAAACATCTTCAAGATTATAATGCTAGGCTGCAAGGTCAAGGCCCATTTCTCTTATTATTCTCGTAAGCCCTTGCCCTCTTACCAGATTCATAGGCTGAATCTCAATATCATACTCCTGCAACATGATCACCCACTTAGCTCAGTGTTCTCCCAACTCATTCTGCATTAACAACAGCTTGATTGCAGGATTAGGGACTATTGCAAAGACCTTTATTCTGAGAATATATTGTCTAAATTTCTTCACATCCCTAACCAAGGCGTAGGCTTGCTTCTCCACACTCAGGTACCTTAGTTTTGTATCTTTAAGTGGTGCACTCATAAATGCTATGGGGTGCTCAATCCCTTGATCAGAATTTTGGGTCAACATGCTAGCACTGGAGTGATCAGAAGCAAATGAATATATGTAAAATGGCTTAGCATAATCAAGACTCACCAAAACTAGGGCCTCAGCAATGGCCCTTTTTATTTCTACAAATGCTTATTTAGCCTCTGTATTCCATTCAACTTTAGCTTCCTGCTTCAACATGGCATTTAATGGCTTGACTATCTCAACAAATCTAGTGATAAACTTACGTACAAAGTTTATTTTTCCAAAGAATGACTTCATCTCCTTCTTGCTAGTAGGTGGCTGGATTTTAGGTATGGCTTCCACTCGTTCAGGATCAATAGCAATACCTTTCTCTGAAATGACGTGTCCCAGCAATTATTATTAACTCCAAAGATGAACTTCTTTGGATTAAGAGATATGCCAAATTCTCTACACCTCTGAAACACTCTGCACAAGTCTACTATGTGATCACCTCGCTTCTTGGAAAAGACTGTCAGATCATCCATATAAAGAATTATGCATTTACCAATTATGTCCTTAAAGCAATGTCCATATCCCTCTGGAACGTAACTCCAGCATTGATCAAACCAAAGGGCATCCTCCCATAAGTAAAAGTGCCCCACTTTGTGGTGAAAGTAGTTTTATGCCTGTCTTCATACTGTACCATAACTTGGTCGTATCCAGAGTAACCATCCAGAAAAGACATCATTTGAGACCCATTGACAATTTGAAGCACTTCATCCAACAAAGGAACTAGATAATTGTCCTTTTCTGATGCTTTGTTAAGGTTCCTAAAATCCACACACAGCCTAATTTCTCCATTCTTCTTTCTCACAGGAACCAAATTTGCAACCCAAGTTAAATGCCTAACTGGAAATATAATTCTGTAAAACAGAAGCTTCTGCACCTCCTTTTGAATTATGGGTTCAAGCTGTTAGAACTATAAAATTTGAAAATTTTCATGGCTGCATATACCCGTTAGTTCCCAAAAAAGTCCATGCCATAAGCTCATGAATCCACTTTGCATAGCAATTCTTCCCATTTTTTATCATTTGGTCCCATAGAATTCATCTATCCTTGAGCATTTGAATGTATATTCCATATCGGCGTAACATATTGCAAGTCTCACCGATCCATAGAGCATTTCATACTAATGTATGTCTTTTTGCAGTCTATTGGCAAGAGGTTGGGAATGTCTTGTCGATCATATTACATTTGGTAATACATATCGGTCGGATGCAGTTCTTTGTCTCAACAACAGAAAGGTTCTATCAGCAAGACAATATGCATTGGGGTGAGTCATATCAGGCTTATTAGTGTCTTATCAATCGTGGTGCAATTCTGGAGCATCAAAAAGGAATCTGAAATATTCTCAATATGTTTCCCGAAAAGGTGGGTCCTATTGGTAGTACAATGTCATCGGGATGAGCTCATAGAGTCCTACTGACCCCCTATGTTACATCGACATGATTACTTTTGTAATGACTTAGCAATACAGTCAGAGGAAATGTTCATTGGCGAGAGCTAAGAGAGTCATGCCGAATGAAGTTCCATCGGCAGGAAAACCACTATGTCTCAGCGATCAGAATTGATGAAGGAGAAATCTCGGCAAAACATGATGTAAGCAAAGGAACATCTTCCCGACCCTCAATGTCACAGCGATACTTAAGACCGAAAGGATAAAATGTCGGGGAGACTCAAAGCATCGATATAACTACAAGACAACTTGGCAATAGAATCGAAGATATAGATAGGCTATCAGTGAAACATTAAACATCGGTATGACTACAAGATGTCTTCGCGGGTGTTTGGTGAACATCTGAAAAGGCCCGAATACAATGGATCACCCAAATTTGAATATGAATGGTCATGACTTTTCATGTGGCCGATATATAAATACTCATTTTTTGACAACAGAAAGGAGGGTCGAGAGAATAGATCATAATGTTTTTATTTTGAGACTATGATGCCTGTAAAAGAAACAATGGAGATTTCAATTGAACTTATCTGATTTGGTGACATTGTTTGGTTTCAGTTGTTTGTTGTGTTAATTAATAGTATTGTTGAAGTTGTCTCCAAGGTTGATGTTTTCTAATTATTTAAACTGATATATCAAGGATATTTTTTAGTTTATTGGTGCACACTTGTTGTATCTGTATGATTGGATTAATTGGTTCTTTCAAGGAAATATTAAATCTTTTAAATCAATCATATTAATTAGGGAATTTCAATTGGATCATTAAGAATAACTCAATAGTCACATCCTTGCATGTTTATACTAGTTATAAACTTAAAATTGTATGCCAAACAATTTGAGTATCTACCAAAAAGAAGTTATTCATTTCAGATTTTCAGTTGACCCCATACACCCAATAAGGTACTAGTCTCTACCATTTCATTGTTTAATTCCATTCATTTTATCATATGAACATATTAGATTTTTCCCTTGATATTGCTTATACAATTTATACCAAATTAAAACTCATTTATCCACTCCCATTTGCCAGTGTGGGTAAATTGCTTTAAGAAATGAACAAAGGTCAAGTCTGCTTTATTCAAATAGGTATACCCACCTAGGTCTAGCAGAACCTAAAGAGTAGAAGGTTCAATTCATTTGGCCTTGTTTGTTACCTTGAAATGTTGTGAGAACTTGGAAACTTCTCGTGGTTCAAACCTGCATTTTTTAGAGCTAACAAATTGGCGACTCTGCTGAGGAATTATTGTAGGATATCCAGTTGAAGACTATAATATAGATTCATTGAAGAAAGATTTATAATTTGAGAAGTTTCAGAAAGAGTGATTCTGCTAGGGATACAATCAAGAATAATTTCATTTTTCTCACTTTTAAGAAAGTGAGTGGCGACTCTGACAAAAACATTGTATCAATTCAACATGAATGGTAGAAGATCCCAATACAAAGGAGGTCCTTCTAGAGGTCTTGATAGCAACATTAAGTGGACACATAAGGGTGATAAGGATGATAAGGGTAAGAAGAAAGAGGATGACATGTGCATAACGAACAAAGATAAAGTATCAAGACCACATTGTGAAACATATGACCATTATGATACATGGAGAGATAATTCAAGTGCAGAACCTTGTACCCCTGAAGAACAAAGAAATCCTTTTTATAATCCTCAGAAACAGGTAGAGTTCGATGCCAAACTTGAAGTTGTACGAATCAGATATCAACAGGAATATGATCAAAGAATGGAGGGTAATCAAAATGAGCTTATTAATCATGAAATTCCTCAATAAAACTATGAGTTCTCAACTCGTCAAGAAGTAGAAGCACAGCTCGAGTTTCATAAACAAGAAGTAGAAAGGTAAAAAGCTAAATAGGAGAGGGCCCAAATGATAAAAGCAATCCAAGACTCGAAATTGCAAAAAACCCAAATTGATGCTGAGACAGTTGGTTTTTCAAAGTATATACCGCCTCATAGGCAAGGAAATGATATGGAGGGCTTTCAAACCCATCAAAGGCTCCTCATAATCATATGAGAAATCAATAAAAGCAACCAAACTATCCACCGTATATTGCATCACAACATACAAATCTACAACCACCTCATGGTTAGCAATATGTGCCATATCTTCATACACAATACAATAATCCAATGTATTAGTATGAGCATGTGCATAATCCTCCCCCTCAGCAATATACAACAATGATCAAACAATTTGATTTGACAGGGTTTCAATTATACCCTTACCCTATGGATAGCAGTTGGAGAAGTCTTGTTCCTATGTTTACAGGGAGCAGTGCAATTACTATTGAAGATCATTTGAGGAATTTTAATGCTTTTGTCGAAGACTTGGATGTATCATATGAAGATTTACATATGAGGTTGTTCATGATGTCACTCACCGAAGAAGCTAGGGATTGGTTCAATAGCACATAGCCTTCAGTTCTATCAAAAATTTCAGATCAATTTCTTGAACAAATTGGAAATCATATTACTGCAATACTTCTTCAGTGTGTGATTCAAAATCAAAATGAGTCAATTTATGACTTTAACTGGAGGTTTAGCAAATTGTAGAATAAAATACCACCTGGGTCAAAGTTGCCAGACTCTGCATCAATGAGTATTTATTTGAATGCACTTGATCCAAAAACGGGGTATGAACTAAGAAACAGGTTTCCAAGAGATTTAGCTGAAGCCTAGAAGATAACATTGACCATTGAAAACAACATGAAAGTTACTGGGATGATCAATAAGAGAGAAAATCCTAGGGTTCCTCATCAAGCCAATAATTATCAATACAAACAGGAGAACATGTACATAAATGAAAGGCCTCGAGTTTACATGACCGCCTTACAATACAAATTAGAGGGATGGAAAACCTATAATAGATAGACCATGAACATGAGAAACACGATCATTAAGGAAGAAGGGGCATGCATATAGTGCTCTGGGTGATTGTGATAGAACGCATTCCCAAATCATTGTGTTGTAGCCCAAAAAAATGCAGAGGGGATGCTGGTAATTAACGGTGGAGAGGATCACATAGTATGACCTCAAATAATTTTCATCCCTCTTGAGGAGGAATATTCATCTTAGGAAGATGAGAGGTTGTTAATCTGATGTTTCAAATCAAAGTTGTGTCCACATGGCTTCATGATGGGTTTTCACGACTTCACAGAGAGAGTTATACAGAGCAATACTCTATTGGGGAATTTCTCAATCGTGCTCGGAGACCACCCAGAGGAAATAAAAGGTTAACCATTGCTAGGTTGAAGAAAGCAGTAGATATTGGTTAAGAAATAGAACCAATTGAATAGGAAGGTGCTCGAGGAAACATTCTATGAAAGATAGAGAAGTAACACCAAGAGTTTTGAAGAGAACAGAAAATAAGCAACATGACAAGAGCGAACAAAAGCTTGTTTAGAAAGAAGAGAACAAAGAGTTATACAAAGAAAAGAAGAAACATGTCCAAAAGGAAGAATTCAAAGGGGAAACATTAGAGAAAAAGAAAACGGTTAAGGCAGAGGGTTCTTCATTTGACTTCTCTTAGGCTTTATCTCAGGTAAAAATGTTTGTCCCGCTACTTGAGATGATGAGAATTAAGGAGTATAGGGATAGTGCAATTCAATTGATATCAAATGGAAATGAGAAAAGTCAGAATTCTGAAAATCAGATGGCCACTGAAATGGTTAATAAGCAAGAGAAGGTGACTATCCCAGAAGTGTGCCTAAATGATGTATTGGTAAATTCCCCACAAGTTGATCCTTTTTTCACCACGCTACTTATAAACAACAAATTGTTGAGGAATTGCTTGATAGACTCTGGCACTGCTATCAATATTATGCCAATTGGAGTTATGAAATAGCTAGGCATGTGGGTAGATACTAATGAAGGGAAGTGTTATGCAATGGATAGCAGGCCTGTTCCAGTAGTAGGTGTTATGAAAGATGTTGAAGTCAAACTAGCTACTTATCCTCAAGTGGCCTATAATATAGATATAACTATAATTGATACCTCTCCTCAGTTTGGAATGCTTCTATCAAGACAGTGGACAGCAGCAGTTGGGGGAAATGTCCAATTTGATTTATCTTATGCAACAATTCCAGTGAACGGTCAAGAAGTTAAGTTGTACAGGGAGCCAAGGATGAACCCAATTGTAGATTGTGTACCTCTAGATCAAGTCAATTGCTTTTGTGATGTGGATCTTGGGAATTTTAAGATAGAACTAGCCCAGCCAGAGTTATTCAATGGTGATCTAATTGATAAACATGTTGCAAATAATTATGATGGTGTGTGGAAAATGTACTTCGATGGAGCTTGCATCCAAGAAGGTAATGGAGTAGGAATAGTGTTTGTTTCCCCTGAAGGAGTTAATTTTAAATACTCATTTTTCTTGGCATTTGAATGTACGAACAATATAGCAGAATATGAAGCTTTGTTAACAGGTTTGAATATGGTTGTAAAACATAAGATCAACTGCTAGCTGTTCTAGGGGATCTAAGCTAGTTGTTTCTCAAGTTAAATCAAAATATGCAACAAAACACAAAAGACTAAAGCAATATAGGAATGTTGTATGGGACACAATTGAGTTGTTTGATGCTTTCTCAATTGAGTGGATTGATAGGTCGAAGAATATAATGGCAGAATTTTTAGCCAATGTAGCATTGAGAAGAGATGATATCACACTATCTGGAGTGTCTCAAATTGAATTCAAAGCAAGAACCGCTATGCCTGAAAATATATATAGTTGGCAGGTTTTTAATGATGATGATGACCTCTTGAAATTTCTTCACTGTATACTGTATAGATCAATATGAAGCTCAAGAAGTTGATTTCAATGCTTTTTTCAAAGAAGTAGATGGAAAGCAGACAGTATTTGGGAAAGAGGTCTTACAGCTTAGAACTAATAAACTTCCCAAAGGGCTAGTAGCATTGGAAAGGGTATATGATGGAAATGATCG
>VDFB02075321.1:432082858-432144798 GCA_007258455.2 Sequoia sempervirens
AAGAATGAGTTCAACTTATCAGGGGTATCCAAGTATCTCTACCGAGGCTATGGACACCTAGCTAGTAGTAGAGCTATGCTTGGGAGGACCACAATGATAACCTCATCAGGGCTATAGATGCTTGACTGGTAGTAAGGCTCTATCGAGGATGCTGTTGGAGTTAGAATCTTTATGTAGCCTAGTCAGACTAAATTTGGGTTCTTATTGCAACTAAGGACAAGGGAATGGATACATATGCACACATTTTGGCCCTGGTACGAAAAGGTTTGCTTATCTTTGAATTTTGAAGCTTTGCCTAACTGGTGACCTGATGCAAGGACTGAAACCAGAGATTCTGGGTTCTTGATTTTTGTTTGTCACTGAAATGCTCTAGAGAATTTTCCCAGCAGGAGTTGCCATTTGTTGTGCATTTTTTGCAGACACGCCCCATTGAAAGCAGGGACCCTCTTTCACTTTCGTTCTTGGTGTTTTGGCCCTTTGATTTTCAGGATTTGGTTGCCTTGGAATATGCATTAATGATTATTTTACTTGTGCAAATTCCCCTTTTTAAGAAACACTTTGAAAATCCTATGTTCTGGAACTCGTTTAGGGTTTTTCCCTATTTTCGGGAAATTCTCTCTAGGTAGAATTCCCCGAGCACCTTGAAAACCTGATAGAGGCTACTTTACATTATTTTTAGAAATTCTAGGACTTCACGGAATTCCGTTTTCCTTGGATTTTCCCATAATTTCATCGTGCCTTCGGGTTCCTAATCTTGATGTCTTTTCGACGCATTTGTCTCCTATACGATCTTGCAGTTGGATTTTATTAGATTTAATTGCAATTTATGATGAGAATTTTGTGTCATTTTCCTTGTTATGAGATTTGAGGAGTTGGGTTTTGAGTTTCTCTTGCTGGATTGTGCATTTGAGATTGTGGTCGATCGTTCTAGTAGGGTTTTCTGGTGACCACTTGCATTCTGCTCGGACTTCAAGGCTTCTTTCCAGTCGCTACTATTTCAATTTCTTTGCTCTCATGGTATGTACATGTTGTCTTCTCTTTTGAATGAATTGAATTTTCTTCAGGGTTTGTGTGTGTGTGTATGCTTTGAGTCGAGATATTTGACGTGGTAGAGTCTGGTAATGGGGCTAGGGTTTCTAGTTTTGGGTTCAATGCTCTTCCTTGTAACTCGCATTGCCTTTCCTTCTGCAAGACTGCGATTCAATGAGGTTAATGATTGCTATGTTTGATTCTTAATTTGATTTTGTGCTTTCCTATGTTGAGTTCTAGTTTGACCTAGAAATCCCCGACCTTTGATGAAATTACATCCTGGGTGAATTGAAACCTTTCGCTTATAATCCAAATTTGATAATCACCCTATCTTAGTTGGGCTGTGGGAGAATTCATGTGAAGAATAGTAGAAATGAAAAAGGTGAGTTTGATCTAAACTATGTTGTCATGACATTTTCTTTAGGGTTTCCCTTGAAATAATTCCTCATATTGATTGGATCACATTTGGATAGGTTAGAAGCCTGGATTACCCATCTTGCACTTTGAGCGAACTGAATCCAAAGCTAAATTCCCAACTACCTAATTATTTAATCGATCTAAGTGAAATCTTGACGAAGTCAAAGATTTTGGGTTTTCGATTATCCCGCGAATTTTCCTTGCTTTAGGAATTTCTTGATTTTCCATTGCTTTATTGATTTCCCGAAAACATCCTTAAAATGTGAAAATTACATTGGCTTCATTAAATTTCGTTTCCTTGAGATTTTACTAAAATTTCTTTGTCCCTTCATTTTCTTGGAGTTCGTAAACTATTGCCATTTTCGTAAATATCTGTCCTTGGCAGAATTCTCTGAAACCTTATTGAAAATGAAGAATTGAGAGATAGTATGATCTATCAACTGATGATTTTGAAATACATGATCTATTTGAGTTATTTAAAGATATGTCATGTTATTTCTTAGCTGATGAAAGTTGATTAAATGATTGATTTGAAGTTTTGGTGTTCTTTTCATTGAATTTCGTCTGGCTTGGAATTTCTCGAAATTCCTCTCTGGCCCGAATTCCGTGAGAGGACTAAAATTATGATATTTGAAGAAAGTAATCTTTATGGGATTTTGAGAATTTTTTTCATCATGGGACTTGTATTAAGGATGAATATATCGTTTATGATGGATTAGTTTGAATTTCATGTGGTGATGGATCTTTACTATGGTCTCTTTATTGAATGCAGGTGGAATCAAGTCAAGTTGTTGCTAGAAGGACCAAAGGTAGGATAATGGATCCAAGTACTGAGGGGTCTACTATATCTGAGGCAACAAGGATTAAAATGGATATAAAGAGTAGAATCCTAGAGAGCAAGTTGACTTCCATCTGGTCAGAGGTTATCGATACAAATGTTGGGCTGTGGGATTATGAAGAATTTAAGAGAAGGATGCCAACAAAAAACCTCCCTCTATTGGCTAGAAGGATATTGGAATCAGGGTTGGCACATGTAGCTGGATTCCCTCCTATAGTTCAGTGTTATGAGTTGGTGCTTGAATGTGCCAGGCATTATGAGAGGGGCACACAAAGGATAGTTGGTCCTCAAGGAAGAATTGTGGAAAATATTAACCTTGTGTTTATAGCCCAGACCTTTGACATGCCTGACAGGTCTCATGTAGTGGGTTTTGATATGGACATAGTGAAGAAATGCTATGATGACGATGCCATCAAATACTAGTAGGTTATCAATTCCTGGCCAGAGAAACCCAAATCCCACTTCTCCAAGCTACCCAAGTAGTTATTTAGAGCTAAGTTTAAGAAGGAATACTATGATGCTATCACACTCAGTAGGGTAGTGGGATTGAAGAGTGTAGGAGTATTTGAAAATTGGATGTTCCATGCCATTGTAAGGATGGAGTAGAATATTGACTACCATTGGGCAGGCATTATAAGTGCAATGATACATGAAAAAATGTGTAATGTCCTACAGACAAAGACATTCACAATGACCTCTTGGTTTATGCACTTGCAAGGTTCCATCCATACAAAGGGCTAAGAAAAAGGGGTGTGTTTGGGAAGGATGTGATTTATGAGGTATACCCACAATTGCACTTGGGTGGAACAAGTTATAGGAGGGTGAATGATGCATTCACCATGTACATCACTAGGCTATTTCAAGGTGCAGAGGATGTTTAGATCTTAGATAATGCTAAGGAATTAATCAAGAGGTTTGGAGCTTGGTTTATCCAGTTCCCTACCTTTTCATATATCAGGATAGATGGTTGTTAGAGGGCTCCATACGGACTCCCTAGATATCCCATAGATCATATTATACTTCTAGAGGTCACAAGGCAGATCTGTGACTTTGATGCAATTGTCAAGAACGATAAACATAAGACTGGATTTGGTGGTGATTTTCCTTTGAGGATAGGCAGTAGTGAGGCCTACCCCTCTATTAATTTGACCCATGCTTCTGAAGAGGAAATGCGTACTCTATGTCTATCTTTGAATTCCAAGAGATCCAGATTTGATCAAACTAGTGAGCCAAAGAAGAAAGCTAGCAGGGAATACAATCATAAGGATGATATAGAATATTAGTGGGCCAACAATAGTGATGAATTTGAAATTATAAAGAAGAAGTTCTCCAGGTTACCAGTAAATTTAGTCAGGCTATACAACATAAAGGCCATTCTAGATTAGGTTGAAGATGATGGAGATTTGATTCAGGGCCATGACTATGAAGCTGTGAAAGAAAAACCAATTGGAGAACTCGAGTGGTTGGAGGAAAAGAAAAAAATTTGGAATAGATGATGACTCTAGTGATTAAGTACACTAAATTGTGTCTCAAGCACAAGATGTGGGAGTTGGAAAGTGAGGGTGTGCAGTGCACCTACGATCTAATGGGAGACTTGGAGTCTCATTCCACCTCTGATGAGTCAACTGAGCAGGACCCTAAAGGTAAGGCTAAGGTGAGCTCTCCTTTCAAGATAAAGATTAAATATGCTCAGGTGGAAGGGGTAGAGGAGGCAAAGAAGCAAAGAAAACCCATTGCTAAGAAGAGGAAACACATTTCAAAAACAAAGAAATCTACAAAAGATGAAGTTGAGAAAGAAGGTAAAGAGGGTAGTGTTTCTATGCCTAAAAGAAGAATAATAGTGATATTATCAAAGAAGGAGAAAGAATCCTCTAAGGTAGGAGATGAAGTTGAACCACTAGTAGTAAATGTAGAAAGTTTGGGAGAGAAGACATAGGTGTACATAGGAAGATCAAGAACTCCATCTCCCAAAGATGGTGTGCAAAAGAAAAGTTCTCCCATAGCTGTTCCTGCCACTGAGGATGATAATGTTCCTCTTTCTCATGAGACTCATAATGTACTAGGTGAATCCAAAGACACAAGGGATTACCAAGATCAAGGAGGAGAAGAGTTCCAAGAGGGTGAACTCTACAATGATGAAGCATAAATAGAGAGGGTATTACAGTCTCCTCTGGTGACTTATGATGATTCATCTATAGAAAATGAAGAGGATAGACCTCCTCAAAGAGAGGAAATTCCAATAATGACTCCTTCACCATTACATGAAGAAGAGGAGCATGATAAAGAAAAATAAGATAAAGTTGAAGAGATTCCTGAAAAATAAGATTTGAATGAAGATATACCTAGGGTTCAACAGGATGAGGTTAGACAAAGTAATGCACCATTGGATTCCACTGTTCCAAGTTGGTTGGACAAGGAGCTAAAGAGTAAACAAATTGTGGTAGATGATACTCCTCCCAATTGGGATGAATTACTAGTAAATATAGGAAAGGGAAAAACAAAGAATAAAGCTAGGGTTATCTCCAGGATTGAGAGAGATGAAGAAAATAATAGGGTGGTTCACATTGCTACTCTTGCTCTGGATAAGAATAAGGATGATGTGACTGGTAGTGATTACAATGTACAAACTATCAACTTAGGGCCTACTTCGATGGAACGGGAAATTGAAGAATATGAAGGCTCTAGTGCTGTAATCTTGGGTAGATTGAGGAAAGAGGTGCAAACCAAGTAAGAATTAAAGAAGGAGAATAATAAAATTAAGAGGTATCTGCAAGACTTGATGAAACCCTTGCAATCCATCAACTCCTCATCATCTGCTACAAGTTTTTTTCCACAAGAAACAATAACTGATTTGGAGAAGATGAAAACTACTACTCATGCCACAATGAGTTGGTTGCAGGAAGTGCAAGCTAAAGGAGATAATGCTATCAAGGACATCCTTTCGACTGGTGGAGATGCTATGAGATCAATAGATTGGTTAAGGAATGTACTAGCTTAGGATAGGGAGGATGTAGACCTCTTGTTGCAGAAGACCAAAACCATCATGGAATACATTGAGGAAAAGTTGGTAAGTGATGGAATTCTTCCTTCGTCCAAAGCTATGGAACCCTGGGAATGGTTTGAAGTTTTGCAAATAAGGAAAATAATTTTAAAGAAGGTATATAAGCAAGGGAAGCAAATTGAGGACACCCTGACTGAGATCTACAACAAATGCATTTCTTTCTTTGAAGTTATGACAGGAAGAAAAAGGTTTGCACCAAAACATCTGAGCTTGGATCAATTGAGAAAATGGTGGCATGATATATATTATCCAATCAATGAGGACCCAGTCATCGAACATCAGTTAGATGATGCAGCCACCTACATTGCAGTAATGGATAAATATCAAACCATGAAGGTGGATTGGGATAAAGTTGTAGAGTAGTTAAGAGAGGACATTAAGTCCATTGAAATGAGAATTAAAGTTTTGGTTATTCCTCCTATAGCTGACTTGGAGAAGATATTTTTGATGGTGCAAGATAAGGTGGAGAGAGCTAAGGACAAAGGGGGGAGCAATTAATACAATGCCTCATTGGAATTTGTGCTTCCCCATTATTTATCTTCCTTCACATGCATTAGATTGGGCTATGTTAGAGATCACAGGTCGACCTGGATGGAGTACATGCATTTAATGCATACCTTTTCTTTATTTTGAATTCCTCTTGGCTGTCTTGTTTTGTGGCCGTTTATTATTGTAAACCTAATTGTGCTGACATATCTTGGGGGATTCTATAAATATGGAATTTTGCCTCATTTGTAAGGGCTAGATAGTTTTTACTTTGGAGTGAATTAAGCAATATCGCAAGAGTTAGAGTTAGGATTTAGTATCATTTTCAAGCAAGTGCTATAACAAAAGAATGGAATTGTTGCTACTTTGGGTGATTTAATGCAAGTAAAGACATTGTGATTTGGTGCCTTTCTTGTGTTGAATTTTATCTAGCATGGTTCCTGTGATTCTATCTTTAAAGTTGATTAAGTTTATTTGATATATGCTAGGTTTAATGTTAGATGACTTGATGATATTTATGGTTTGATGCTTGAAGTGTTTGTAGCAATCTCTGGTCCATACGTTTTGCAGCTAGATGACTGTTAGTTGCTTTGCAAAGTTATCTTGGACTTTAATATTCACTACGCTTAGTTCAATTGTGGATATTTGTTCATTTCAATTGCAATAGGATTGTTTTGGATGAATGTTCATAATCTGAAAATATTTAATGCCTTAGAAGATTGCACTATTTTTGTAAGATTGCGGATTCATTTGGGTCAAGCAAGAATCAATTTTTGAGGGATTGGTCCAGTTCAAGTATTTTATCATTTGGATTGTTAATCTTAGGATTAGAATTAATCTTGGAAGTCTCCTTGAAACCCTGATCTCTTTTGCTATTTCTTTTATCATTTGGGTTAGATTTAGGATTTCAAGTATCACCATATTACAAAATTTGATAAACTTTGAGATTCAATATTTGCATGTAGTAAGGTCCCTTTGTGATTACCAACATTTTCACATATTATCTGAGCTGTTTATGCATTGTCAAGACCTAACATTAGAGATCTTGGGGTTATCTCTTGAGGTTTGCTGATAGAGATTTACCTTTCAAGAGAGATAAGATATTATATTCTGTTTGAGTTGCTATGTAGAAAACACCATCAACAATGCATTTGTTGTAGATCTCAATCAGGGTGTCCTCAATTTGCTTCCCTTGCTTATATGCCTTCTTTAAAATTCTTTTCCTTATTTGAAAAACTTCAAAGCATTCCCAGGGTTCTGCAGCTTTGGATGAAGGAAGAATTCCATCACTTACCAATTTGTCGTCAATGTATTCCATGATGGTTTTGGTGTTCTACAACAAGAGGTCTACATCCTCCTTATCCTGAGCTAGTACATTCCTTAACCAATTTATTGATCTCATAGCATCTCCATCGGTTGAAAGGATGTCCTTGATAGCATTATCTCCTTTAGCTTGCACTGCCTGCAACCAACTTGTTGTGGCATGAGTAGTAGTTTTCATCTTCTCCAAATCAATTATTGTTTCTTGTGGAAAAAAACTTGTAGCAGATGATGAGGAGTTGATGGATTGCAAGGGTTTCATCAAGTCTTGTAGATACCTCTTAAGTTTATCATTCTCCTTCTTTAATTCTTGCTTGGTCTACACCTCTTTCCTCAATCTACCCAAGATTACAGCACTAGAGCCTTCATATTCTTCAATTTCCCATTCCATCGAAGTAGGCCCTAAGTTGATAGTTTGTACATTGTAATCACTACCAGTCACGTCATCCTTATTCTTATCCAGAGCAAGAGTAGCAATGTGAACCACCCTATTATCTGCTTCATCTCTCTCGATCCTAGAGATAACCCTAGCTTTCTTCTTTGTTTTTCCCTTTCCTATATTTACCAGTAATTCATCCCAGTTGGGAGGAGTATCATCTACCACAATTTTTTTACTCTTTAGCTCCTTGTCCAACCAACTTGGAACAATGGAACCTGATGGTGCATTACTTTGTCCAACCTCATCCTGTTGAACCCTGGGTATATCTTCATTCAAATATTATTTTTCAGGAATCTCTTCAACTTTATCTTATTTTTCTTTATCATGCTCCTCTTCTTCATGTAATGGTGAAGGAGTCATTATTGGAATTTCCTCTCTTTGAGGAGGTCTATCCTCTTCATTTTCTGTAGGTGAATCCTCATAAGTCACCAGAGGAGACTGTAATACCCTCTCTATTTCTACTTCATCATTGTAGAGTTCACCCTCTTGGAACTCTTCTCCTCCTTGATCTTGGTAATCCTTTGCATCTTTGGATTCACCTGGTACATTGTGAGTCTCATGAGAAGGAGGAAGATTATCATGCTTAGTGGCAAGAACAACTATGGGAGCACTTTTCTTTTGCACACCATCTTTGGGAGATGGAGTTATTGATCTTCTTATGTACACCTATGTCTTCTCTTTCGAACTTTCTACATTTACTACTGGTGGGTCAACTTCATTTCCTACGTTAGAGGAATATTTCTCCTTCTATGATAATCTCACTATTATTCTTCTTTTAGGAATAGAAACACTACCCTCTTTATCTTCTTTCTCAGTTTCATATTTTGTAGATTTATTTGTTTTTGAAATTTGTTTCCTCTTCTTAGCAATGGGTTTTCTTTGCTTCTCTGCCTCCTCTACCCCTTCCACCTGAGCATCTTTAATCTTTATCTTGAAAGGAGAGATCACCTTAGCTTTACCTTTAGGGTCCTGCTCAGTTGACTCTTCAGAGGTGGAATGAGACTCCAAGTCTCCCATTAGATCATAGGTACACTGCACACCCTCACTTTCCAACTCCCACATCTTGTGCTTGAACCACAATTTAGTGTACTTAATCACCAGAGTCATGATATATTCCAATTCTATTTTCTCTTCCTCCAACCAGTCTATTTCTCCAACTGGTTTGTCTTTCACAGCTTCATAGTCATGGCCCTGAATCAAATCTCCATTGTCTTCAACTTGATCTAGAATGGCCTTTATGTTGTATAGCCTGACTAAATTTACTGGTAACCTGAAGAACTTCTTCTTTCTAATTTAAAATTCATCACTACTGTTGGCCCATTAATCTTCTATATCATCCTTATGACTATATTCCCTACTGGCTTTCTTCTGTGCCTCACCAATTTTATCAAATATGGATCTGTTGGAATGGAAAGATAGACCTAGAGTACTCATTTCCTCTTTAGAAGCATGGACCGAATTAATAGAGGGGCATGCCTCACCACTTTCTATCCTCAAAGGAAAATCACCACCAAATCTAGTCTTATGTTTATCCTTCTTGACCTCTAGAAGTATAATATGATTTGTGGGATATCTAGAGAGTCTGTACAGAGCCCTATGAAAACCATCTATCCTAATATATGTAAAGGTAGGGAACTAGATAAACCAAGCTCCAAATCTCTTGATTAATTCCTTAGCATTATTTGAGATTTGAACATTCTCTACACCTTGCAATAGCCTGGTGATGTACCTGGTGAATGCATCATTCACCCTCCTATAACTTGTTCCACCCAAGTACAATTATGGGTATACCTCATAAATCACATCCTGCCCAAACACACCCCTTGTGCTTAGCCCTTTGTATGGATGGAACCTAGAAAGTGCATAAACCATGTAAGAGGTCATTGTGAAGGTCTATGTTTGCAAGACATTACACATTTGTTCATGTATCATTGCACTTATAATGCCTGCCCAATGGTAGTCAATATTCTGCTCCATCCTTACAATGACATGGAACATCCAATTTACAAATACTCCTGCACGCTTCAATCCCACTACCCTACTAAGGAGTGTGGTAGCATCATAGTATTCCTTCTTAAACTTAGCTTTGAATAACTGCTTGGGTAGCTTGGAGAAGTGGGACTTGGGTTTCTCCAGCTAGGAATTGATAACCTGCTGGGATTTGATGGAATCTTCATCATAGTATTTCTTCGCTATGTCCATATCAAAATCCACTACGTGAGACCTGTCGGTCATGTCAAAGGTCTGGGCTATAGACATAGGGTTAAGATTTGCCACAATTCTTCCTTGAGGATAAACTATCCTTTGCGTGCCCCTGTCATAATGCTTGGCACATTCAAGCACCAACTCATAACACTAAACTGTAGGAGGGAATCCAACTACATGTGCCAACCTTGATTCCAATATCCTTCTGGCCAAAAGAGGGAGGTTTTGAGCTGTCATCCTTGTCTTAAATTATTTATAATCCCAGAGCCCAACATTTGTATCGGTAACCTTAGACCAAATGGAAGTCAACTTGCTCTCTAGGATTGTACTCTTTATATCCATTTTAATCCTTTTTGCCTTGGATATAGTAGACCCCTCAACACTTGGATCCATTATCCTGCCTTTGGTCCTTCTAGCAACATCTTGACTTGATTCCGCTTGTATTCAATAAAGAGACCATAGTAAAGATCCATCACCACATGAAATTCAAACTAATCCATCATAAATGATATATTCATCCTTAATACAAGTCCCATGATGAACAAAATCCTTAAAATCCCATAAAGATTACTTTCTTCAAAGATCAAAATTTTAGTCCTCTCGCAGAATTCTGGCTGGAGAGGAATTTTGGGAAATTCCAGGCCAGATGGAATTAAGGGAAAAGAACACAAAAACTTCCAATCAATCATTTAATCAACTTTCATCAGCTAAGAAACAACATGACATATCTTTAAATAACTCAAATCAATCATGTAATGCACAATCATCAGCTGATAGATCATACTATCTCTCAATTCTTCATTTTCAATAACGTTTCAGAGAATTCTGCCAAGGACAGAAATCCACAAAAATGGCAATAGTTTACGAACTCCAGGAAAATGAAAGGACAAAGAAATTTTTGTAAAATCCCGAGGAAACAAAATTTTGTGAAGCGAATGTAATTTTCACATTTTAAGGATGTTTTCTGGAAATCGATAAAGCGATGGAAAATCGAGAAATTTCTAAAGCAAGGAAAATCTGTGGGATGATTGAAAACCTGAAATCTTTGACTTTGTTAGGATTTCACTTAGATTGATTAAATGATTAGGTACTTGGGAATTCACCTTTGGATTCAGTTCGCTCAAAGTGCAAGATGGATAATCTAGGCTTCCAACCTATCCAAATGAGATCCAATCAATATGAGGAATGGTTTCAAGGGAAACCCTAAAGAAAACACCATGACAACATAATTTAGATCAATTCACCTTTTTCATTTCTACTATTCTTCACATGAATTCTCCCATGAGCCAACTAAGATAGGGCGATTATAAAATTTGGATTATAAATGAAAGGTTTCAATTCACCCAGGACGTGATTTCATCAAAGGTCGGGGATTTCTAAGTCAAACCAGAACTCGACATAGGAAAGCAAAAAATCAAATTAAGAATCAAACATAGCAATGGTTAACCTCGTTGAATCATATTCTTGTAGAAGGAAAGGAAACATGAGTTACAGGGAAGAGCATTGAACCCGAAACCAGAAACCCTAGCCCCATTACCAGACTCTACCACGTCAAAAATCTCGACTCAAAGCATACACACACAAACCCTTAAGAAAATTCAATTCATTCAAAAGAGGAGGAAACATGTACATACCATGAGAGCAAAGAAATCGAAAAAGTAGTGATTGGAAAGAAGCCTTGAAGTTCGAGCGGAATGCAAGCGGTCACCAAAAAACTGTACTGCAACGATCGACCACAATCTCAAACACACAATCCAACAAGAGCAACTCAAAACCCAAGTCCTCAAATCTCATAACAAGGAAAATGACACAAAATTCTCATCATAAATTATAATTAAATCCAATAAAAGCCAATTGCAAGATTGTACAGGAGACATAAATGCGTCGAAAAGACAGCAGGCTCGGGAACCCGAAGGCATGACTAAATTACAGGAAAATCCAAGGATGAAATTTTTTTGTGAAGTCCTAGAATTTTTGAAAATAATGTAAAGCAAACTCTGTCGGATTTTCAAGGCGCTCGGGGAATTTCGCCTAGAGAGAAGTTTCCCGAAAAATAGGGAAAAACCTGAAATGAGTTCTAGAACACAAGATTTTTAAAGTGTTTCTTGAATAGGGAAATTTTCATGAGTAAAATAATCATTAATGCATATGCCAAGGCAACCAAATCCTAAAAATAAAAAGGCCAAAACACCAAGAACGAAAGCGAAAGAGGGTCCCTACTTTCAGCAGGGTGTGTGTGCAAAAACTGCACAATAGTATGCATAACCCTAATCTTATCTTGAGAAAAAAGATAGCTCAACAAGATAAGGATGAAAACTATTAACTTAGGAATTAAAATATTACCTAAGTAAACTTATGCAAGTGTAATTAAATAATTAATTACACCAACACCCCCCATAAGTGCAACTTAGGGAGACTAAAAAAGCATGCACCTAAAACTAAGATGAATGCAAGAGAGCATGAATGGTTCCTGACAACAAGGCCTGATCAGGTACCCATGTACAAATGCAATAATGAGGTAGAGAAGGAAAACCCAATGGGACAAAACCCCCCCTACAATGAGAGGATTGATGCAGAGGAGCACTGGAAGAACACTATGGAGTAACATTGGAATCACAATCCGACAAGTAAGGAAAGATACTTCTGTCTTCAAGAAACCAAATGAGAGTCACTGAAGTACTCAGGCGGAATCATAATAATGCAACAGTAGACCCGATGCCACGGAACACCGTAAAACTCACAAACTGGAACAACCTTGGAATCTATGAAGCAACAATAGATGATATGATGAAAAAATTTGGAAACCGTGTATCTTGATGCTGATGCCAAACTGAGACTAAAAATCTTCCATGGGAACAAGTACCATAAAGACTCTGAAACATTTACCATAAAAACATGGCCCTCAAACTGAGATGGATTTGAACCAATGTGGATCAATAACCATAAACTCCCAATTTGAAGTGTGAACTAATGTATTTCTCCAAAAAAGATGAGAAGGGGCTGAAAATTGAGGCTCTGATACCATGTTAGAAACCAAGATCATACATGCAAACCAGAAAAGCCTTCCACAGAAGAGAAAAATAGAAAAACCAAGAGCTTTGCATGAAGATGTGCAAATAATATTATTCAGGAATTCAATAATTACATGAGATGATTTGCTTTATAAAAGAAAGTATGCATAACCCTAATCTTATCTTGAGAAAAAAGATAGCTCAACAAGATAAGGATGACAAATATTAACTTAGGAATTAAAAAATTACCTAAGTAAACTTATGCAAGTGTAATTAAATAATTAATTACACAATAAGGGATTCATGACATGACTAAAAGCAAGAATCAAAAGCTCCCAATTTATCTATAATTTCTATTTTTCAGAGGATGTAATAAGGAATATTTTTGAATTCCAGAAACAAGATGATAGAAAGATGAAATGGATTGCTTTCGATAAATTAGAAAGGGAGATGTAATCTAAGGACCCACAATTCTTGGCTCTTAGAGACATAAAGGATGAAATTTAAAGAATTGAATATATGTTTTTCAGAATTTTGAACAAGTGGTTGGGCAGTTGAAAGGAAAAAGGCTAGTCCAAGACAAAGGGAAGGATATTGTAGTAGAAGAGAAAGGTGAAGGGGAAACCCCTATGATGGAAGAGAGGCCGACCTACCAACCCCCCAAGAAAGTAATTGTATTCAAAAGGAGGAAGGATAGGGTGAAGGAAAAGAAAACAATGACTACCTCTTCTCAACAAGAGGAGCCAAAAATCCCTTCACTAGCACGTGAAATGCCACCTATGTCTCCCCCAAGGTCAACTGATCTTGTGATTGTTGACATTGATTCACCACCAAGGCAATCATCACCACCAAGGAAACCACCCCCAAAGAGACAAAAGTTTGAATCAAGAGGCCTAGTGGATTATGATGAGGACTTTGAAGATGAAATATTGGTTACTAAGGAAGAGATGTAGCAAGGTATGCCTTCTCCCCCTAGGGAGATGGTACCACAAAAAATGGTCCTTAGATTGAGTAAGGTAGACCTAATTGGCATGAACAAAACTAATGATGTCAAAGAAGAGGCATATAAATAGTTCATGGATGATGAATATTTTTTCAATTCATTAGCCTTCATGGAATTCGCTTGGAAAGAGAAGAAAGATGAATATGTCAATAATGTTTCCAAGAAGAGGAGTCTACACCTAGAATTGCCTGATCTATTTAGGCTCAGGTCATGAGGGATATGAAAGAAAGTTTCCAGGGCATAAAAACACAAGAGGGTAAGGAACTGGTAAGAAATAATGGTATTCTCCTATTACTAGAATGGGACCTAGCCTCCACCATAGCCTTTGACATAGTAAGGAGGCATGATAAGCCTTCATAAAATTTTGAGGAGGAAGCAACAATTGCATTACAAGGGTTTTCCTTTAGTGTGTAGTGGGATACTTTGGCTATTTGGGCTCTAGCCGCAAATACAAAAAAGCTAGAAGTTGTAGAACCATTTGTAGACTATAGAGGAGGGATAATTATAAAGATGGTATCTAACACCTCTATAATTGAAGCTCCCACCATGTCAGTAAATGTTTCCCAATTCACAAAGGAAACTGTAGAATTTGTCATAGCAAAGAAGGAGAAGTTTAGAAAGATGTACACTAATATGTTTGTTGAATATGGCAAAGGGTAGCACTGTTGAAAGAGAAAATGAAAAATATGCAAACAAGTCTACCAATGCAAACATACTCTACCTTTCCCTCTTTGCCATAAGAACAATCACCTTCTACCCTTGCTCCTCCCATAGGTACTTCATCGGCAGTTGTGCCTTATAACATGGGAAATGTGCCCTTAGTAGTTGAGGAACCAAGTACATTAGAGGCATAGCAGACATAGGAAATTAGTAAGGAAGAATTGCTTGAGAAGCTGAAGACATGAAGAAAGGTGCGATCAACATGAGAGAATGGTCTTTGTCAGCAATTTAAAGATTGTAACATCTATATTGGAGCACCTAAATAAGGGAATTGATATAAGACTGATTAACATCCATGCTAATTATTCTTCCATGTTTGATGTTGTGAGAAATTTTGATAGAGACAAAGAAGTGGCTATTCCACTTATTGAAAATGGATTCCTAGACTCCAAGATTTAAGGCTAATAGTAGTAGGATCCAAGTATGCTATAAAAAATCCAGATAACATCCAACCTACCCTTAGAATTGTGAATGAAATTCAAGAATTCTAAGGAAAGATTGAGCCTTTGGAGGAAAAAATAAGGGAGTTGGTTAGAGGGTTTGATGAAATGAATTTTGGTCTCCTTCCTGACATCTTGAAGGAAAATGGTGAAATCAAATCTTTGGGAAATTGGAAAGGGCAGGAAAATGGTATAATTGCAAAGCAAGCAACTCTAATTTGTGAAGGAATTGATATGAGAATGCTAAAGAATAATATGGATATGCTTACCCAAGCAGGAATGGTCTTGGAGGAATATGATAAGGAAGCCAACTAGGTGGTAACCAAGTATGCTTCATACAAAACAAAGGCTGATAGTGTCATTGCATTCAATTGTTTCTTAGAAGAGGAATTTTAGTCATGGAAGGATAAATATCTTAATATCTTGGAGGATTAAGTTACTACTGCAAGGTGGTTAGTACAATTTTGGTCTCAAGTCTACAACAATGGAGAGTAACAGTTGGGAAAATACAATACATGGGCTAGAAATTATATAGATTAGGCCTTTGATAAAGTAATGAAAAAATATTGTATTCTCTCCAGTTTGGAATTGATGACAGGGATGCACATGTGTAGGTGATTTGTCCTTTTTCTCTTTCTTCATTTTATGCTTTTATTCTTTCAAGCTTGGTGTAAGTGGACATAATTTTGAAAGCACATTGGTATATTACTGCAACAACTAAAAGGTGTATTTTGGAAGGCGAGACAAGATATTCATCAACAAATGTAAATGGTTTTTGTCCCATGTGATATTCCCTCCCTTTGAATTGCAAATATAACTGCATTGGGAATACCTGTTGTATCAGTCCAATAAGAATAGGACATGCGTACATTTTTGGACCGAAGCTTGTTTTCTCCTTCATTTCTATAAGAAGGAATTCATGACAAAATATACATGTTATTGATTGATCACAGGAAAATTTTTGTAATGAGAATACAGAGAATAGTTCAGAGTTTTTGTCTTAGGTTTTGAGTCTAGTTGATATGCATATGTAATTTTCAATAGCAGTATGAGAAATTGAATAGAAAATGGTGCAAATTCAAATCCATTTCTCTCCCGGTGTATTCATTTCATGAAAAATTAATAAAATGATCAAGGGTTGTTTTGTTAGTCTTCATTGATTTCCAATGGATGTGTGGTTCTATCCTTGTTTTTAATTCAAATAATTAATGAAATTGCTTGGATGAAGCTATAGGTTCATGAAATTTGAGTATAAGGGTCTTTATAAGAAGTTATGGTTTGGGATACAATGATGCGGTGCTGTAATGCAGCATTTTCAAAGCTTCATGTTGCTATATATTAATCTATTGTCAAATTATATCTATGTTGAGATTGACTCTGTTTCCTAGATTAAGGCACCGATCTAAGTTTTGTATTCATGATATATCTTCTTGGTCATTCAACATCAAATCAAATTTATGAGTTACAAACTTTAAAATGAACTACAATTGTTATTTTTTCATGTTAATTTCTTTCATTCTCATGCTCTAAATGTTGAGTGTTGTAAAGGAGTAGCCAACTTCTGGAAATATTCCATTTATTGAGCTATAATATGAGAATTCATCTATTATTTACAATGTATCTAGTCATGAAGTGCATAAGTCTTTAGGTACAATTGTGGGATCACCCTCCTAGGTGCTGTAGAGTTTGAAGTGTAGGAGGAAATCATTGTTGCTTTCACTCATTTGTTGGCCAATCCCTTCAAGTTGCTAAGGATTGGAATTGGAAATTCCATAGGCTTCTTTGAAGATCATCTTGGTTCTTAAAAAATAACCAACAAAGTGCATGGGAATAAATTAGACTAATAATTAATTATTAGCTAATTCACAATTACTCTAACACCCCCCTTAAGATGAACTTAGGGAGTAGCTAAAAACCCTAAAAGAGAATGCATGATGGGTCTCGACAAACAAGGCCAAATAAGGTACCCATCTATAAACAAAAGATCTCTTAAAATTGGAGAAAATGCGAAAACTACTATGGGAGAAAAATCCTTTCCAAAAGAGAGAAAGGCAAATGAAGGGCTAAAGAAGCCTTTAAATTAGGATGTGAAGGACTGCTCGAAGCCTCCAAGCAAATAATATCATGTAAAAGAGGAACATGTAGAACATAACTGAAGCATGAAGAAGCTGTAGACTACTCTCGAATGATGATTGATATAGTCTTGAAATGAAGAACCTCCAAAAATAGAAATGCAAAAGTTTCCATATGTTAAATGATTCATCTCACTGAAATGCATGTAACTTGCCATTGATGTACACCTTGTCTGAAAGTACATAGGAACAAGAAATAGATATGTAGATCACTCCAATGTGAAACCAAGGAAGCATTAGCACCAACAATAGAAACCCCTCCATAATGATGAAAAGGGAGAGCCAAGATAGGTACATTGAAACTATGTGAAACCAAGAAGTGTATGTAGGAGCAACCTACAAATAAATGGGTGTGTAAACTAAGGCACAAATGCATGAGGCAAGAATCATTGGGATTCACTACTGTCATGGAAGGGAAACTCACTTGAAAAAGTTGTGATGGAAAACCAAAGGAAAACATCAACCCCCCATTGTACTTTATATCATAGTGTGAATACAAAAGGCACAACAGGATGTACAAAATCCTTAAAAATTATACACCAAAATGACAATTTATCTTGCCAAAAGTTATGAGCTAGGGACTAAAAACAACACCTTTGACCTCAACAGGTTGTAGAATACAGTAGCAGTAGAATATAAAAAAAAAATAGTACTATTGGATAGTGCTCAAAACTAGCTTTTTGATAATATATCGTTTGCAAAAAACTGACATACGAGTGAAAAGTTATGACCCTTTTCCCAATTTTGCTTATTTTGCAAAAAAACAAAAGAAAAAATTAGCCCCACAAGGGCTGGGTACTGGTTGCCCATATGACCCTAGGGTGGTGGATTTTTTTTTTTGTTTTGCTTTAAAAAAGTAAAAAAACCAAAAGAAGGAAAAAAAGTAAAAAAAAGAAAAAACAACAAAGAAGATTTTAAATTTGCTCTTGTAACTCTAGTTGGAGAAAATACCTCATAAATCGAGAAGGGTTCGATGAATCCACGTTTTGATACTGTTGATGCCAAAATTTGACAAGGTAACAGTGTCTTATGGGAAACTCAATTTATGGGGGACCTTTTGCGCTAAACTGAGTGACTTCTAGGTTTTTAGAGAAGCCGACTTCTTCTATAATGGGGTTTTGGAAAGGGAAAAGGGAACATATATAATAAAATAAAGTCTAATCTAAGGTGATGCACCAAGAATTAATGATAGGCATGATAAATCATAGATCTAAGGGTCTGATTGGTATTTGTAGTGTTCCAAAAAGGTAGAAACTGAAGATTAAAAAATAGATAATCCATTCATTGACATAAAATAACATTGCATACATTCCTACTACCAAGAAGAGTCGTTAGACATGATCTAGATCATAAAACTTGCATTCAATATATATAGAAGTTCTCAAATGAAATATCCAGACAATAGCAGTGTAGTTTAAAGTTTAATCAAATAACATGAAAGAACAAAAAGGCCAAACAATTGACATAGTCTGAAAGTCTTTTGCAATAAAAATAAAATAGTAATAAAGGCCTAGTGTCTTTTCCTAAAATTAGTGTTCCTTCAAAATTTGGACCCTTCCTTCAAAACAGAGAGAAGTATATATAGCAGAAAACTCCCACCACTTGCAGAGGTGTAACAAAAATGATTTCGTGATCTCCGACAATGATGTAAAATTGAGTATATTCCCCAAGCTGTTGCAATAAAAAAGATTCAAAACCAATCATCTGGTCCTTCCAGGCTCAGGTGCATCCCTTGCAAATGATGGCAGTGGTCCTGGCAAGGTCAAATAGACAAGTGTCATCATTCCATGAAGTAATTATGACATGCGGCGGCCAATCACAACATTTGGTTCACTTGATTCATCGCATGAATACGAAACCCACCGAAGAGACACGTGGAAGCATAGCATTGCCTGTGTGAACCTTTATCTTTCGCTGTTGAAGACTTGCACCAAGGTGACATGTGTTGAGTGTGCAGAGCTCTATCCAAAAGTGGAGGAAAGAGATCATTGGTTGGGCACAAAAGAGATGCATGGCAGCATTTCGATACCCACAGCCATTATTTCATCCTCTTGCAAAAAGATTGCATAGAATAGACACATAGTAAGAGTGCATTGCAAAAACTAACTGTGGGGCCCACCAAAATTCTTTGGAAATGAGAGCTACATTGTGCTTAAGTGGGGCCTAATGAGGAAGCAAAAAGGAACGATAAAAAATGGCCTGCAGCTACAACACATGGAAGCATAGTGGGGATTTTGAAAATGCGAGGGAAGGGAAACCTCCAGGGAGTGCAGATTAGACACGTGGAGGGATCTGCAGACTTTGATAAAAAGGCCGAGGAGGAAACCTTGTGATGGGCGAGGTGACACTTAGAGCAAAGATAAACCTGAAGGGAGCTTGTTGAATATTATTCACAGCTTTTAGCGACTACTAGGGGCATTTCGCTTGAGGAATGAGAACCCAAAATTTCTCTGGTTTATAGAACAGAGAGCCATTCACCAAATGGAAGAGTTAGAGTTTAGAAAGAGCCACCTACAAAGGTGACCATTCATCCTCGGATGACCTTACTATGTTGTGCAAATTCTCATGTGCTCTGCCTAGGTCAATCGTTTCCTTATGAGACAGCGCATCAGGTAAGCCAACCCCTGCTTCACAATGGAATAGTAGCTGTGCAAGTGGATGAATGACTCCTTTAATGTCTACTACAATAGGAGGATGACTGAAATCCCTGAAAGCATCCATATCATTTTCCTTCTCCTCTATTATTTCTACAATTTTCTCGGCCATAGCAATTGAGCCATCTTCAAGGAACAAAGATGGCAAACCCATCCCATTTAATCTAGAGAAACTCTCTTGCATATTGTCTATTGTCTTGTTCAGAGTAGCAACAACCACTTTGGTGCATTGGAAGGCAGAGTGGCAATGAATAAACTTGTTTTCCATCTAGGCAGTAGCATCCCGATCTTCAATTCTTGCCTTGGCAAGGTCCTCATTAGAGACCAAATATAGCTCGGTGAGCAGATCCTTTGCTTCCAGAACCTTTTCCAAGATAAACCATGGGAATTACTCAATTATATAATGAGCCTCTTGGCTCATTCTTGATGCTTTGGTGATGAACCAGAGGGTGGGCTGTAGTGCTAGGCAAAAAGTTTTAATCTTTTCCCAATGAGAAATGTACAACTGCCTAACCAATGGAATAATATCCAACTGTGCAGGGGAGGAAGGAGAGAGATTTTAAGAGAAGTAATCTCCACTTCCTTTGAGTTAATGGCCTCAGCCAACTCTACACTTTTTCTTTTTTCAAGTGCTAGTTGCGCTGTGGAGCTGCTCATCTCTTTATGCTAGTTTTCCTTAGCTTGGGAGTGATTTTCCAAGTGCATATCAAGAGAGGACTTTTTCTCCTAAAGTTTCTTTTCTAATTGGGCCTTTTGGTCCTTAAACTTGACATCTTTTTCTTGTAATTTCTGCTCATATTGAGCTTCTTGATGCTCTAAAGCCTCATTCTTTTGTGCTATCCCTTGATTATATTCAATGCGAAGCCACTCTAGCACCTTGTTCCTTAGCTGCAAATTTTGCTCTGCCTCTAGATTCTTAGTACACAGCTCATTAACCATAGTAGGGTCGATAGTCTGAACCCTCGAAAGTTCTCCTTGAAGTCTATTTCTTTCATTCTCTACTGCCAGTGCCCTTTCTGTCAAATGTGCAACATCTGCTTCCAGGGATTTCTCCTTTTTCTTTACAAAGCTAGCCTTTTCCTTTATTGATTTAAGCTGCTCATCTCTTTTCTTCAACTAGCGACCAGTTTCAAGGAAGTTGGAGGTGACCACCTATTGTGTTTCCTCCATAAGCTCAACCTTATCCTGTGGTCAGGCCACCTTCATGTCAAGCTCTACCACATATATTTCATAGTCTTCTGGACACATCTCCCCGTGTGGCTTGGTTACCGTCTGGTACATGGTTGCAAACTTTAGCTCTTGTCGGGCCTCATCATAGAGAGTTTCCATTTTTAGCTTAGTAGAAGTACTATCATCCTTTGCCTTGCACTTTTACATTCTATTTGTGTGTTCTTTCCTTCTGCAATCAATTTGTGCCATGAATTGGGTTGGAGACAAAACTAGCCCACCTGCGAAAGGAGCACCGAAAGGAAGGGAATATGGATAGGTGATTTTGAAAGGCCCATACATTTTCTTTTTCTAGAGAGTGATAGTTTGTGGGGAGAAGGGAGGCACATTCCAAAGCCTGGTTTGAGAACCAACAGGAGGGATAGCCACTTGAGATGCTCAATTGGTGAACTGGCGGGAGAACTCATGGGATGGAATAGTGAAGGAGTTGTCATATTGGAGTCAGCTCACTGTGAAGCAAGGGGAGGATTTGCAAAAATAGTGGAAGTAGGGGTGCTAGCAGAGGGTACACATTTGGAAAGTGAGGCAAGGAGGGCCTGAGTAGCAACAGTTGGCGTAAGGGTTCATGGAGGAGTAAAGGCAGGTGGAGTGATTTGTGAGAACTAGATGAAACCTCCCACATGTGTTGGATCAAAGGTGGGAAATAGAGGGCCAACACTCATGGTGAGGATTACCACAGAGACAGTAGATGATACCAAGGATCGAGAAGAGAAGAAGGAGCGAAATTTACCTATTGGTTGGTTGATGGTGGCTTCAGAATCATTAGTGGCTCTTCCTCTGCATTAGGCTTCTGGCTAGCTACAAACACCTATCCTCCGGCGAGTTCTTGCAAACTCTCTCTGATAATAGTCTTCGTACGTTGCTACTTTGCGGGTGAGGTTTCCCCAGCCTCGAAAGTCATTTCCAGCTACTGCTATAGTACTCTAGCTACCTTAGCAACCCAAGTGAGTGTATGTGAAGCCCTAGATACATTAAACTGCACATTTGTGGCTACATAGGCAGGCTGTCTAGAGCTTCTCTCTAGTGGTGCGAAGGATGTAGAAGTAGCCACCTCTTCCTCTTCTTGTTCTTTGGACTCAACTTTCTGGTCATCACCTTTATTGGTGCTAGAGTCAGGGCTAGGATGCTCCTCATCCCACCATTTTTCAAATTCTTTGTCCTCCTTCAAACTCTCATAAGGGGCAGTCAATTGCCTAGTCTCCTGGCAATATTTCCAGAAAGCTTCTATCTTCTCATCAGTCCATTCCTCATCCTTCTACAACTGGTTGTACATGGTGTGTTCCATCTGGACATTATCCTTAGCCATCACCAAAGCAAAGTAAAACTTGTGCCATGGCTCTCTGTTATCCTGTGTGGGAACATGTGGTAGTTCAACAAAAAATTCATCCTTGTCCGCTCGCGAGTTGCACCTCTTTTCCCAGTAGGGTCGAGGAACATGAGTAACCTTCATGTGCAACTCTGATAGGCCATTGAAAGGGTTATAATCCCATTTATTACATACCAAAACCAACCCTAAATGAGCCAGTTTATCTTACAATAGCTAATTTGATTGCTTCTTTAATAGAGTCACCGTTTTGAAATTCTTCGGACAAGTGAAGAATCCTTTCTTCTTGACATTTGGGCTGCTACAAAAGGTATAATCAATGATACATACTTGTCGATACATTTCAAGTGTGAGCACTCTATTTGTGATGCAGGTCAGGAGTAGGAAAGGTTGACCGATGAAGCCCCACATTCAAAGAATTGTGAAATCCACTCCAAAGAATCAGTCACAAGTAGGAGTGAAACTCTTAATATATTTGGTCTGATCTATGTTGAGCTGAACTATGTCACCTCCTCCTTGTAAATATTGCAAGACAAAAGTTATAAAATAATCCAAAAATGTATAGCAATCATATGTCATGGAAAGAAAGGGTGTCCATGTGGATACTGGCTTCCTCTTTTGCTCCTCATCAAAAATCGACAATTCAAAATATCTGTGGAAGAAATTAGGGTTTTGATGTAGGAACATGTGAACCAGGAAGGAGAGAAATATAAACCTTCCTTCCACTGGGTAATTTTTTATTTTCCGTATCATTTCCTCCACTAGGAATTTGGCGAAATCATACCAAAATGTATTGTGTTGTTTGCAGAATTGGAAAGCCGACCCTAGTTGAAAGGCTTCCACCATCTTGTCGGAGTCCTAACCACACACAAATGCTAGCATTGATGAGGCATCCTACAAATCCTCATGAAATGAATCGTGCGGCAACAGGATACTCGTTAGCCTATCACCTAGGATCCCCTTCCTACCAATTTCCTCCATCAGGAAATCTGAGCTCTTTTTCATCGCCTTCCACATTTTTTCTCCTTTAGCAGGAGAGAAGGAATCAATTTTCTCCTTTCTAGTACTTGGGTCTAGGATACATAGCATATGACAAATGGCTTGTGGGCTGATGTGAACACTTAAGGTTCAACCCTTGATGCAGTAGGTGCTAGGGTTATAATGTTGACTGGCGACATCAACTATCTCTGGGCAATAATGTACCAGTGGGACCATGTATTGTGAAAGACCACTGTACCAAACCTTTTTTCGCTGTCGATGTGTCTCCCTTAGGTGACCTCATCCTTGCATAGGCTGCTTCTCTTAAGGTTTTAGGGTTTTTTGCAAGGCGTGGGTCATGAATATTATCCCATTTCTCTTCAACCCTTTTTTGGTTTCTGTAATATTTGGGTCTATCCAGCTATATTGTATTTTCCCTCTTCGGCTTGCTTGGTATACCAGGTGTAGCATATGATAACTCTTCATAGATATACACATCTCTTGACGATCGTATAGCATTAAGAAAAACTTGGCCAATCTCCTCTTGAATTTGCTGTGATGAACTCTCTGACATTTTTCCTTTAGATGAAAGCTTTTGCAGGTTTTGAATTCTTTGTAATTTTACTCGGCTCCAGGTATGTTGAAAACTTCTCTTCACTTGGCTTGGCGTATCTCAAAAGACATTAAGCATTAAAAGCCTTTTCATGCAATATTTTAGCTATCTTTTCTCAAGGTGGTAGAAGAAAGTAGGCTTTTTGCATTTAATTCAAAATGTACCATTAATTCCTTGGCTCATGCAAGAATGAATTACTTGCCATTTTGAAGTGGCAAGAATTCATTATTGCATTTGGCAACTATGTGATACATTGTAATTTCCTTGAAACTTGAACTGGCAATTTTCCCTCTAGCCTTGCATTAGTATGTGCTGGTAATTAATATCTCAGACATAATGATTAAGCCAAAGCAAACCACCACCGCCTAAAAAGATATGAATCCTTCCTTGGGCTTTGGGAAATGCCTGTGAGGTGACACAATAGCCTACAGACCATGCAACTTACTGCTGATGAACGCCACCATTTTAAAGTTAATTAATTAGCTCTTATTAACTTAGCACACATTGAACCATACTTTTGCAGATGCAACCAGTCAGGAAATGCTAGCAAATGTAGGAATTCCTTTCAAGTTGGGCACTTGGTTGTCATCACGTTTTCTCGAAATGGATTAGCATGCTTTTTCTCATTTTTTCTATAAATAGGCTGCTAAGTAGTGAGGAAATCACACTTAGCATTTGAGAAAATTTTAGCAATAGGTTATTGGCACATTATTTAGCTTTAGTAAGTGAGTTTTCTCATAGGCTAGGTGGTAGGAAAGTTTCAGGAGTAGTTAGAAGGTAGTAGCATTGTGTCAGTACCATGGACACTCACATTAGGCTAGTTTCTTACAAGTCACATACAAATTTTTTAGGAGAGATTTCCACTAGGCACTTGAAAAGGATGGCAAAAAATAAGCACTCCCTGGTTTTGATAGCCATAAAATGGGTTATGGGTAGGGACTGCATAGAGTATGAGGACAAATACCATGTAAACACCAATATTTGCTCGCACTTTGTTGCATCAATGTTAGATATTGGTATCCCCCAACCTCTAATTCTGAAGTTGGTCAAGGATTTTTTTTTGAAAAAGTACTTGAATGGTCTAGGTGAGGTCGTCACTCACGCTGCATATGGGGTAGGCCTGCCAATAAGCAGTGACCTCCAGTGTTACATTGAGGAAGAAGCGGTCATTGTATGGCTACCATTCCTTAGTGGATTCTACCTCCAGACACATGACGAGCATCAATAGAGGGTTAACCAGGCCTTGCACTTTCTGTTCCACAGCTACAATGTAGTGCCATTCTACAACATTGATTGGTACACTGACTTCAGGAACCTGGTGTTCCCTCCGCCAATGGTTGCTCGAAATGATTCTACGTCTGCTACTGAAGTACCTGCTATTGAAGACGCGGTAGACGCTACTGTTAATGCATCGATTATTGTTGCCCATGCTCTTGGATAAAATGCCTCATTGTTTCTTTATTTTCTACTGTTAAGAACACACCACCCGTTTCCAGTTTTTGTATATAGGTCTGAAAAAAGGCATAGATATAGCATATATGAAAATAATAGCTCGTATAATCATATACTTTTTGAATTATGGCTCTCTCTTAGCCATTTTTTCCATGTAAAAATGAAAGAGTATATATATAATGACATATATCTTTATAAAATCCATGACTCTCTTTTCTTTTTACATATCTATTGTATGGGTTCTTTTTCATTAGCATATTTGCATATGGGTGTATTTCCTAATTATTTTTTTAAAGAAATTCCACTACTCTACTCTTTTTAGTGATGGGTTGCTTTCCGCCGAAACATGAACTAATTTCTAAAAAGACCGACCAACACAAAGGGAAAGAAAATAAAAGCATTATTCACATATGTACAATAATAAAATTTGGCACTTAATGGAATAGTTTAAGATGAATCCCATTGATCGAGATTCCCAAGGGTTCCTGTTCCATGTTTTCTAACTCGAAAGCATTCTTTTCCTTGCATTGAATGATTTTAAAGGGGGCCTCCCATAGGCTATCAAATTTTCCATGCTGACCTGGCTTAGCATCCCTTTCATTATATTTCAGCACTAAGTCTCTGCACTTTAGGCCTTGGTCGGAAGCCCTCTTGAAAAAGTACTTGAATGGTCTAGGTGAGGTCGTCACGCACGCTGCATATGGGGTAGGCCTGCCAATAAGCAGTGACCTCCAGTGTTACATTGAGGAAGAAGCGGTCATTGTATGGCTACCATTCCTTAGTGGATTCTACCTCCAGACACATGACGAGCATCAATAGAGGGTTAACCAGGCCTTGCACTTTCTATTCCACAGCTACAATGTAGTGCCATTCTACAACATTGATTGGTACACTGACTTCAGGAACCTGGTGTTCCCTCCGCCAATGGTTGCTCGAAATGATTCTACGTCTGCTACTGAAGTACCTGCTATTGAAGACGCGGTAGATGCTACTGTTAATGCATCGATTATTGTTGCCCATGCTCTTGGATAAAATGCCTCATTGTTTCTTTATTTTCTATTGTTAAGAACACACCACCCGTTTCCAATTTTTGTATATAGGTCTGAAAAAGGCCATAGATATAGCATATATGAAAATAATAGCGTATAATCATATACTTTTGAATTATGGCTCTCTCTTAGCCATTTTTTCCATGTAAAAATGAAAGAGTATATATATAATGACATATATCTTTATAAAATCCATGACTCTCTTTTCTTTTTACATATCTATTGTATGGGTTCTTTTTCATTAGCATATTTGCATATTTCCTTTGCATATGGGTGTATTTCCTAATTATTTTTTTAAAGAAATTCCACTGCTCTACTCTTTTTAGTGATGGGTTGCTTTCAGCCGAAACATGAACTAATTTCTAAAAAGACCGACCAACACAAAGGGAAAGAAAATAAAAGCATTATTCACATATGTACAATAATAAAATTCGGCACTTAATGGAATAGTTTAAGATGAATCCCGTTGATCGAGATTCCCAAGGGTTCCTGTTCCATGTTTTCTAACTCGAAAGCATTATTTTCCTTGCACTGAATGATTTTAAAGGGGGCCTCCCATAGGCTATCAAATTTTCCATGCTGACCTGGCTTAGCATCCCTTTCATTATATTTCAGCACTAAGTCTCTACACTTTAGGCCTTGGTCGGAAGCCCTCTTGAAAAAGTACTTGAATGGTCTAGGTGAGGTCGTCACTCACGCTGCATATGGGGTAGGCCTGCCAATAAGCAGTGACCTCCAGTGTTACATTGAGGAAGAAGCGGTCATTGTATGGCTACCATTCCTTAGTGGATTCTACCTCCAGACACATGACGAGCATCAATAGAGGGTTACCCAGGCCTTGCACTTTCTGTTCCACAGCTACAATGTAGTGCCATTCTACAACATTGATTGGTACACTGACTTCAGGAACCTGGTGTTCCCTCCGCCAATGGTTGCTCGAAATGATTCTACGTCTGCTACTGAAGTACCTGCTATTGAAGATGCGGTAGACGCTACTGTTAATGCATCGATTATTGTTGCCCATGCTCTTGGATAAAATGCCTCATTGTTTCTTTATTTTCTACTGTTAAGAACACACCACCCGTTTCCAGTTTTTGTATATAGGTCTGAAAAAGGCCATAGATATAGCATATATGAAAATAATAGCTCGTATAATCATATACTTTTTGAATTATGGCTCTCTCTTAGCCATTTTTTCCATGTAAAAATGAAAGAGTATATATATAATGACATATATCTTTATAAAATCCATGACTCTCTTTTCTTTTTACATATCTATTGTATGGGTTCTTTTTCATTAGCATATTTGCATATGGGTGTATTTCCTAATTATTTTTTTAAAGAAATTCCACTGCTCTACTCTTTTTAGTGATGGGTTGCTTTCCGCCGAAACATGAACTAATTTCTAAAAAGACCGACCAACACAAAGGGAAAGAAAATAAAAGCATTATTCACATATGTACAATAATAAAATTCGGCACTTAATGGAATAGTTTAAGATGAATCCCGTTGATCGAGATTCCCAAGGGTTCCTGTTCCATGTTTTCTAACTCGAAAGCATTATTTTCCTTGCACTGAATGATTTTAAAGGGGGCCTCCCATAGGCTATCAAATTTTCCATGCTGACCTGGCTTAGCATCCCTTTCATTATATTTCAGCACTAAGTCTCTGCACTTTAGGCCTTGGTCGGAAGCCCTCTTGAAAAAGTACTTGAATGGTCTATGTGAGGTCGTCACTCACGCTGCATATGGGGTAGGCCTGCCAATAAGCAGTGACCTCCAGTGTTACATTGAGGAAGAAGCGGTCATTGTATGGCTGCCATTCCTTAGTGGATTCTACCTCCAGACACATGACGAGCATCAATAGAGGGTTACCCAGGCCTTGCACTTTCTGTTCCACAGCTACAATGTAGTGCCATTCTACAACATTGATTGGTACACTGACTTCAAGAACCTGGTGTTCCCTCCGCCAATGGTTGCTCGAAATGATTCTACATCTGCTACTGAAGTACTTGCTGTTGAAGACGCGGTAGATGCTACTATTAATGCATCAATTATTGTTGCCCATGCTCTTGGATAAAATGCCTCATTGTTTCTTTATTTTCTACTGTTAAGAACACACCACCTGTTTCCAGTTTTTGTATATAGGTCTGAAAAAGGCCATAGATATAGCATATATGAAAATAATAGCTCGTATAATCATATACTTTTTGAATTATGGCTCTCTCTTAGCCATTTTTTCCATGTAAAAATGAAAGAGTATATATATAATGACATATATCTTTATAAAATCCATGACTCTCTTTTCTTTTTACATATCTATTGTATGGGTTCTTTTTCATTAGCATATTTGCATATTTCCTTTGCATATGGGTGTATTTCCTAATTATTTTTTTAAAGAAATTCCACTGCTCTACTCTTTTTAGTGATGGGTTGCTTTCTGCCGAAACATGAACTAATTTCTAAAAAGACCGACCAACACAAAGGGAAAGAAAATAAAAGCATTATTCACATATGTACAATAATAAAATTCGGCACTTAATGGAATAGTTTAAGATGAATCCCATTGATCGAGATTCCCAAGGGTTCCTATTCCATGTTTTCTAACTCGAAAGCATTATTTTCCTTGCACTGAATGATTTTAAAGGGGGCCTCCCATAGGCTATCAAATTTTCCATGCTGACCTGGCTTAGCATCCCTTTCATTATATTTCAGCACTAAGTCTCTGCACTTTAGGCCTTGGTCAGAAGCCCTCTTGTAAAACCATTTCTTGATCACTTGCTGGTAGTTTGTCATAGCTATTAGGGAATTCTCCCTTTTTTCTTGTACTTCTAACAGTTCAGCAAGCCAAACCTCCATGGCGCCATTTTGTTCTATCTCGAGGGATTTCAATAGTTGAAGCACTGGAATCTCCATAGATATAGGAAACAATGCCTCTTTCCTATATACTAACTCATAAGGCAAAGTCTTAAGGACTTGATTAGGAGTTATACGGTTTTCCCAAAGTGCTGCTCAGAGGTTTTTGTGCCATTCTCTCTGGTGCTCTAACCCAATTCTTTTAAGGAGTTAGACTAGGTTCTTGTTCGTTGACTCCGCTAGGTCGTTTCCTTGTGGGTAATAATTTGATGATGTCTTAAGGAATATACCATTTTTTAATGCAAAGTGACATACCTTTGTGGCTGTGAAAGATCTGGCATTATCAGAAATGATAGTCTTCGGAGGACCGAACCTTGTCACCAGTTCTTCGAGGAAATCCACTATCTCTGCCTCTATTGCATTTTTAAGCGGAATAACCTCTGTCCATCTTGGGAAGTAATCTGTGGCAGTTAGAATCCACTTGTGCCTGACACTGGAAGTGTGATTAATCATCCCGATGAAGTCTAGGCCCCATTGTGCAAACGGTTCATCCGCCACTATAGGCTTGAGAAGCATTACAAAATTCTTCCTTTTGCCTGTAAAGAACTGGAATTCTTTGCAAGATTTTACCAAAGAGTGGGAGTCATTGAAAAGTGTGGGCCAATAGTAACCTGCACACATGATTTTTTGGAAAGTGTCAAGGATTCTCTTCGCTTGCTCTGTAGTAATGCATCGCAGGAGGAGACCATTGAAATTTCTTTTGAAAAGGACCCCTTCCACTAGTGCATATCCGCAATTCTATAGCCGATTGTATCTCCTCTTTTGGGAGGAAATACTTGGTGGATACTTTCCTATTTGCATAAACCTCACTCTATCTGTTAGCCAACAACCCTCATATCTTGGCTCATTTAACAGAACAAGCTCCGGTTGCCCTTCCTCGACATGTATCTCTTCGTCATGTGCTATGTATTCGCACATTCCTCTTCCTTAGATAGTTTTAGTGGGTTTGACCTCAATGTCATATTCAAGGATCTTGGTGATCCAATTAGCTCTTTTTTTTGTGATTTCTCCCTCCATGATATATTTGCGCACACTGGAATGCACGACATAGACAATCACTTTGTTGCAGGAAATTAGATGGTGGAATTTTTTAAGTCCCTTCACTATTGCAAAGGCTTGCCTTTCGAAAAAATTATAGTTTGTCTCATATTCCTTCAGGGTCTGGGAGTAGAATTCCATTGGATGTTCTCCTTTTTCCTTCATTATCCTTTTGAGTTAAGACAGTAGCAATACTGGACTTGCTACTGAATGCATACATTATAAAATCCTTAGATAAGTCTGGATTAACTAGTACTGCAGTTGTGGAAATAACATCCTTAATTTTTTCAAAGGCTTCCTGGGCTTCCTTTGTCCACTTGAATGCTTGATCCTTTTTAAGCATCAGGGTGATTGGCCTAATTATTCCTGCAAAGTCAGAAATAAACTAACAAAATTTACGTTTCCCAGGAAGGACTGAATGCCTTTCTTGTTAACCGGAAGGGGAAGTTCCTTGATGGCTTTCACTCGCTTGGGGTCAATTGAATCTCCTTCTTTGGACACCACGTGTCCTAATATATTGCCTTGTGGCACTCTGAATACACATTTTTTTGGATTCAGGGAAACCTCAAAGTCTTGGAATTTCTGAAAAACCATTTCTAAGTGATGAAAATGATTAGCCTTAGACTTAGAAAACACAATTAGATCATCCAAATAAATTAGGATAATCTTATTGATCAGCTCCCTGAAAGTGATGTCCATTGCCCACTGGAATGTTGCCCCTGCATTGGATAAACCAAAATGAATTTTAGCATATGCAAATGTTCCCCATTTTGTAGTGAATGTGGTCTTGTGCTGATCCTTCTTTTTAACTTGGATTTGATTATAACCGAAAAAGCCATCAAGCAAGGAAAACATTTATGATCCTGATACTGTTTGTAGGATTGTCTCCATAGAAGGCAACATATAGTGATCTTTCAGGGATGCTCTATTCAGGTCTCGAAAGTCCACACATAAGCGGATATCTCCATTCTTCTTTTGGACTGGGACCAGATTGGATACCCACGTGCTATGCTTGATAGAGAATACAATCTATGACCCGATTAGCTTTTTTAGCTCTTGCACCATTAGTGCTTCAATTTTGGGGTTTACTGGCCTTTGCTTTTGTTGGACTGGCTTTGCACCCTCTGTCAACTCGATGGTGTGTTGGGTGATGTCGGGGTTGTATCCTTTTAGGTCATCATAAGACTAGGCCACTACCCCTTCATATTTCTCATAGAAATTGATGAGCCTTTCTCTATCATGGTGTGAGACATCTTTCCCGACTCGAAGGTTTTTGCCATTTGAGACCTGAAGGTCTATGTAGTTGCTTTTGTCTACCACAAACTTTCGTCTATCATTTCTTGCATCATCACAATCAAATTTTTTTTCTAGAGTAACTAATCCTTTTGGAAGCTTGTTGGATTTGAGTTGCATGATTTGTCCTTCATAAGCCTCTACGATCTTTGGTTGGAGCTGATCGACAAATTGGCCCAACCGTTGGATGAACGAAGCAATGTGTTCATCACTTTCAAACACCTGCCAACTTTGATCATTATCAGGAATCGCTTGTCGAACTATTACTCGTACAAAGTGTTTGTTATGTATTAGGTCAGAGAGATGACCAAATTGGGATCCGATTGCTGCCATGCAATCCGCGTTGCCATTTTGGTCTTGAGAAGCAGTCTAAATGTTGAAGGCTTCAAAACCCTCAACCGGATCCTAGACTCGATGCCGATAGGATCTCATGTAGACATTCCTTGCCATGGAAATTCCATGGACATGGTTGACCACCAGTTTGGAATCTACAAACACCATTAATTGCTTAATGCCCATTCGCTCTACAAGGCTTAAACCCTGAACTAATCCTTCATATTTGGCCTCATTGTTCAAACAAATGAACTGGAAGCAGAAAGGTCTTAATATCTTTTCATTTTGTGGGGATATCAAACATATCCCCACTCCAATGCCTACTTTGCATCTTGCTCCATCAAAGTACAATGTCCACAGCTTAGGTGCTTGGCCACCTTCAAACTCTTTAGCAACCTTCAGGAGCACTTGGTCTTCATCATAGATTACATAGGTGCCCAATCCTATAGCATGGTAATTTCTGAAAGGGTCGCTGTCCATGTGTTCACTTAAAAGAGCATCCTCTTGATCATTCTGGTCTCTAGTCACCTTTTCCTCCTCTAATAATTCAATGTAATGCATTTCTTTCTTGGTGATGGAAGTATGCATGACTTCAAAATTGATCATGGCTTCATCCACTACATGTTCAGAGTGTAACGCTTCCGATTCTATCTTCATTTTTGTGTTGTGCTTGGTTCTAAGAATCAGATGTGACCAATCCAGGGACAAGTATCTGCCCACCTTTGAAGTAAATTCTTGAGATAAATAGAGGCTGAACATGGGAGGAACATCTATGATGATAGTGTCTTGCAATAGAATGATACTAGGGCAAGAAAATAGAGTTAAAGGAAGTGCCTTGATCACACCTATAGTGTCAACTTTGTTCGCATTAAGCTGCATTACTCCCCTTTTCATAGGTTCATAGTTGAGTCCTAAAGCTTCAACTATTTGTTTAGGCATAACCATGGTGCTAACACCATAATCAATCATAGCATTGTGTAATAAATTCTTCCCTATAATGAGAGTTAAGAAGAAGGGTTGAGGCTTCAACTTTTCTCTGACTTCGACAGGGGATTCTTTTGTGTTCATAAGGACCTTAGTAGGAGATAGTTGATTAAGAACTTTTACATTAGCTAACTGCTCCATTGGCGTTGCGCTGATCTCTATATGAAGCGCCTTCTGTAATAGTGTCTTCTACTCCAGGATAGCTAGAATGTCCCATAGAGACCCATTAGCAGATGATTTCTTCAACTATTCCACCACATTGAAAGGTGGTAAACTTGGAGGCTTCTGCTCCTTTGCTCTCGTTATGATAATTTCCTTCCGTGGCTAATATTGCGGTGACATAGTCAAAGTGCCAAGTATCTGATCAAAAGCACCTTTAGGTTGTGGGCTAGCTAGTTGCGGAGCAGTTGATTCGCCAGTAAATCTCCTCTTTGAGCTAGTGTTATAGTCAAATTGCACTTGTAGTATTTTGGATACGAACATATAATTAGCAAACATCGTTTCTTCTTCTTCCATCCATGAGAAGAGCATGTGATTAGGAGCAATGTTAGATTCTTGTTCTAGAGACATCCCTTGCATCTGCACGGTAAGTACCACACTCTCCATTTGTGGTGAGGCATATACATAATCTCTGTGGTCTGGCTTTGTGCCTTGGCTGTGTTGCTCTACCACCTTTTGTTGTAAGTTTCCATGCAGATAGTTCCAGGGCATATTATGCGCATCACTGCAAGGGAAGCAACACAGATTGACGTCATTGATGAGGTTATTCTATCCCGCGGTCAATTCCCTGCTAGAGCCTGGTGAAGTGCTCATTGGCAGAGTAGGCACCGACACCATTTGGTTGGCTGTCGGAGCTGGTGGGTTAGTGCAAGAACCACCTTGGTACTAATTCTACTGATATGAGGACCGTCCGCCTTGATAGTTCTGATAGGAAAGCTTCAAAGGTGTTGATTGGTTCTACTTGAGGGTGGTTATATCATTTGCCATAGTTCACAAAATTTCTTTAAGATCGCTCATCTCATCCTTGGAAGAATCGGTTGTAGAGGCGACATTTTGTGGCACTGCCACATATGTGTACATTGACTAGGGAGTTGCAGGCATACTAGTCAACATGAATTTTTGTGCAAGAATTGATATTTCAAGAAATATCAGCATGATGGGCCGAGGCGACAACTTTCCACAATCTATCAAATGATTCTTGGCTTTGATGACAACACTGTAAGCATTAGGTAAAGTAGCTCCTCCCAAAGACTTGATCATCATAGAAATGTCAGGGTTGATGGAATTTAGATAAAATATGAACGCCAACTCAGGAGTCAGGCGTATAGCAACAGGGATCCTCTGCCAATTTGTGTGGAATCAGAGATTGAAGTCCATCATAGCCTCTTGGGAAGCTTGTTTTATGATAGATAGTTGATGGTACAATGAGGATCGATCTCCATCATGTGAAAAACTCTCATAAAACGGATCTCTGAGCTCATCCCAGGTGCAGATAGTGCTAGGTGGTAGTGTTCGGTACCAATCTAATGCCTTGCCTTTGAAAGATGCGGCGAGGAGCCTTAGAGCTACATTCTGTGCAGTGATCCTATGCACTAGACACACATCTGCCACATCTTGCAGATGTTTTGCGGGTGTTCTTGAGCCATCTCTTGTAAACTTGGGTATAACTTTCATAGCTGAGATTGGGATAACACCCCAGACAACGGGTGCTACTGGAGCTACTAGGGGACTTCTGGTGTCCCATGCCACGTAATTTCTGTTGGTAGCTAGCAACATGGTTAGAGGAACGGGTGGCAGGAGCGGAACAATTACCAACTGGCCTGCGACCTATACTACTCCTAATGGTGGTACTAGTAAACTGGGGTTGTTTGTGGTTTGGGATCTAGTTACAGGCTGATGGCTCATATACCCTTTTAAAGTGCAAATTCATTTAAGCTCTATCCCATTGGGTGTGCCAGAAAAAGAACAAATTGTTGATGCCAAAATTTGACAAGGTAACAGTGTCTTATGGGAAACTTAGTTTATGGGGGACCTTTTGCGCTAAACTGAGTGACCTCTGGGTTTTTAGAGAAGTCAACTTCTTCTCTAATGGGGTTTTGGAAAGGGAAAAGGAAACAAGTATAATAAAATAAAGTCTAATCTAAGGCGATGCACCGATAATTAATGATAGGCATGATAAATCATAGATCTAAGGGCCTGATTGGTATTTGTAGTGTTCTAGAAAGGTAGAAACTGAAGATTAAAGCATAGATAATCCATTCATTGACATAAAATAATATTGCATACATTCCTACTGCCAAGAAGAGTCATTAGACATGATCTAGATCAACAAAATTTCATTCAATATATATAGAAGTTCTCAAATGAAATATCTAGACAATAGCAACATAGTTTAAAGTTTAATGAAATAGCATGAAAGAATAAAAAGACTGAACAATTGGCACAGTCTGAAAGTCTTTTACAATAAAATTAAAATAGTAATAAAGGCCTAGTGTCTTTTCCTAAAATTAGTGTTCCTTCAAAATCCATACCCTTCCTTCAAAACAAAGAGAAGTATATATAGCATAAAACTCTCACCGCCTACACAGGCGTAATAGAAAAGATTTCATGATCTTCAGAAATGATGCAAAATTGAGTATATTCCCCAAGCCATTGCAATCGAAAAGATTCGAAACCAAGCATTCGGTCCTTCTAGGCTCAAGTGCATCCCCTGCAAATGATGGCGGTGGTCCTAACAAGGTCAAATAGACAAGTGTCATCATCCCATGAAGTAATTATGACATGTGGTGACTAGTCGCAACATTTGGTTCACTTGATTCATCGCCCAAATAGAAAACCTGCCGAAGAGACACGTGGAAGCATAGCACTACTTGTGTGAACCTTTATCTTTTGCCATTGAAGACTTTCACCAAGGTGACACGTGTCAAGCATGCAGAGCTCTATCCAAAAGTGAAGGAAAGCGATCATTGGTTGGGTGCAAAAGAAGCATGGCAGCATTTCGCTGCCTGTGGTCGTTATTTCATCCTCTTTCTAAAAGATTGCATAGAGTAGAAACGTAGAAAGAGTGCATTGCAGACGCCAACTGTGAGGACCGCCAAACTTCTTTGGGAATGAGAGCTACGTGGTGCTTGAGTGGGGCCTAATGAGGAAGCAAAAAGGAACGATAAAAAATGGCTTGTAGCAATGACACATGGAAGCATAGCGGGGATTTCTGAAATGTGAAGGAAGGGAAACCTTCAAGGAGTGCAGAGTAGAAACGTGGAGGGAGCCATAGACTTTGAAAAAGGCTGAGGAGGAAACCTTGCGATGCGCGAGTCGATACTTAGAGAAAAGATAAACCCGAAGGGAGCTTGTTGAATATTTATTCATAGATTCCATGTTAGAATTGTGAAAAATTGCAAAACCACGATCCACAAGATCAAACAATGAACAAAGACACCTTCCACACAAGAGATTCACAAACAATATGTGTAATATTCCTCAACAAGAAAAAAGCTACAAAATGATCCTCAAGAATCTTCAAGGAAAACAAAAGTCCTTAAAGGTTGAGAGTTCGAGAGTAAATCTCTAGAGTGATAATACAATGGGGGTGAGTACTGTATAGGAGAAAACCTAAATGGTAAAAGGATTAGAACAAGACAAGTGTCAACATCATATGCGATGAGACAAAATGATCTAATAATAGCTCACTTCAGTTAACATAGAAAATCACTTAGTTAACTTAATAATGCAATCCTAAGTTTAGCTAAGTGCATGAGAATAAATTAGACTAATAATTAATTAAAGGCTAATTAAAATTGTTAGCTAATGCACGATTACTCTAACACCCCCCTTGAGATGAACTTAGGGAGTAGCTAAAAACCCTAAAAAGAGAATGCATAATGGGTCTCGAAAAACAAGGCCAAATAAGGTACCCATGTACAAACAAAAGATCTCTTAAAACTGGAGAAAATGAGAAAACCACAGTGGGAGAAAACTCCTCTCCACAAGAGAGAAAGGTGAATGAAGGACTAAAAAAGCCTCCAAATCAAGATGTGAAGGACTGAGAAGCCTCCACCCAAACAATGTCTTGAAAAAGAGGAACATATAGAACATCGCTAAAGCACGAAGAAGCTGTAGACTGCTCTCAAATGATGACTGATTTAGTGTTGAAATGAAGAACCTCCAGAAATAGGAATGCAAGAGTGTCCTTATGGTAAATGATTCATCTCACTAAAATTCTTGTAACCAATAGTTGATGTATGCTGCATCTAAATGTACATAGGAACAAGAACTAGATACATAGATCACTCTAATGTGAAACCAAGGAAGCATTAGCACCAATAGTAGAAACCCCCCATAATGCTGAAAAGGGAGAGCCAAGATAGGTACATTGAAACTATGTGAAACCAAGAATTACATGTAGGAGAAACAACCTACAAATAAAAGGGTGTGCAAACTAAGACACACACGAATGAGGCAAAAATCACTAGGATTCACTGCTATCATGGATGGGACAATCACTTGAAAAAGGGGTGATGACAAACCAAAAGCAAACAACAACCTCCCATGGCACTTTATATCATACTTGTGAATATAAAAGGCACAATAGGATGTACAAAATCCCCAAAAATTATACACTAGAATGACACTATATCTCATCAAAATTTATGAGATTAGGACTAAAAACAACACCTATAAATTCAACATGTTGGAGAATGCACCAATAGAAAAATCTAAGAAAAAACCAACACCATTGGATAGTGCTCAAAACCAGTTTTCCGGCAATATATCGTTTGCCAAAAACTGACATACGAGCATAAAGTTATGACCGTCGTTTTCTCGATTCTACTTATTTTGCAAAAAAAGTAAAAAAATTTTTAGCCCCCCAAGGGCTGGGCACTGGTTGACCATATGACCTTGGAGTGGTGGATTTTTTTTTTCTTTTAAAAAAGTAAAAAAGGAAAAAAACACAAAAACTCAAAAAAGCAAAAAAAGCAAAAAACGCAAAAACAACAAAGAAGATTTCAAATTTGCTCTTGTAACCCTAGTTGAAGAAAAAACCTCATAAATCGAGAAGGGGTTCGATGAATGCACACTCTAATATGTTAGAATTGTGAAAAACCACAAAAAAATGAGCCACAAGATCAAACAACAAACAAAAACACCTTCCATGCAAAAGATTTGCAAACAATATGTGCAATATTTCTCAACAAGAAAAAGCTACACAATGAACCTCAAGAATATTCAAGGAAAACAAAAGTCCTCAAAGGTTGGGAGTTTGAGAGCAAATCTCCAGAGTGATAATACAATGAGGGTTGAGTACTATATAGAAGCAACCCTAAATGGTAAAGGGATTAGACCATAACAAGTGTCAACATCGCATGCAATGAGATAGAATGATCTAATAATAGCTCACTTCAATTAACATAGAAAAACAATTAGTTAATTTAATAAAGCAATCCTAAGTTTAATTTATGTGCATGAGAATAAATTAGACTAATAATTAATTAAAGGTTAATTAATTATTAGCTAATGCATGATTACTCTAGCAACAACTAGACCTATAATTAGCCCAATCTTATTAAAAAAAGCACTCATAAGTTTAGCTTAAGTGAATAAAGTAATAAGGGACTTAATAATTAATTAATAATTAATTAATTATTAAGTGATCAAGTCCTAATTACTCCAACACATAGATGGTGTTTTTCTTAGTGTAGGACATGACTCAAAAAGAATAATTATGTCATTCGGCAAAGTGCTAGCCCAACCAAGATTTACACAGAGCCATCTCCAAAAAGCTTGTGAAAAGGGGCATTCTAATAACAAATGATTTACATTCTCCTCATTTTCTTTGCAAAGAGTGTATCTCAAGGGACCTAGGTACCCCATTTTAACAAATTTTTCAATTTTTAAGATCTTTCTTTGCATTGCAAGCCACATGAAGGCTCTTGCTTTTGGAGGCATTGACTGCTTCAACATAAATGCAATCGTAGCATGACGATTTTAACTCATCTTTCCCCAGAATTTTGTATCTATCTTTTGAGGTATATTGAGTCAAGTGTTTGAGTATAACCACACTAGATGTTCTTTAACATCCTTGATTGTAATGACTCTCTCTTTGAGGATTTTTTGAAGCTACTCAATTTTATTATGTGGAAAATTTTGGTTGTTTAGGTCCTTCCAATACCACCTGAGGACCCCATCTTTGATGTCTTCTACCATATATATCTCTAACACATACCCCTAGGACTGTATTAGCACATTTTTTGTGCTCCACATTTAGAATGTTGCTCAGTCTGGGATAACCTCCCTAGGAATCTTCTGAAAACAATGCACACTTCCCATCATGTATATCCCAAGAGATGAGGTTCATGATTAAGTTGCGACATTCCTTCATAAAGTTCCATATTCTTGAGTCATTAGGAAAATTTTCTACAATTAATATGTTTCTTTCATCACTGTAGTTCAGAATTTTTTTTGTAATATCTTTGGCCCATTTAGCTTTATTATTTGTATACATCCTCCAAATTAGTTTTATGCCTAAGGAATTTTTCTTTAAGAGGTCTCTCAATCCAATTCCCCCAACCCCTTTTGACCAGCAAATTTTGTCCCATGCTATTAGCACAAATTTATTTTTCTCTATGGTTCCTTGCTAGAAAAATCCCCTCAAACTTTGGTTTAGGATGTGGTAAGATTGCTTTGGTAATGAAAGACATGCAAGCATATATATTGGTATTGCAAATATCACAACCTTTACCATGATTAGTCTATCTTCCCATGAAAGTTATTTCCCTCTCTGTGTTTGAAAATGGTTCTTGACTTTGTTTTCCTATGGATCCCATATCTTATTGTTTCTTACACCCTTAGCTAGAGACATACCTAAATAAGTGTTGAGAAGCTGACCTCTCTTAAATTTTAGAGCTCTAATTGTTTCCTTTTCCTTCCTTGGCTTAGTATGAAAAAAGAAAAAATTAGATTTAGCCTCACTTACCTCCTCATAAGATGCCATAGTGTAAAGATTTAGGATCTCTTTTAGTTGTTTCACTTCACTTCTTTTAGTTGTCCCAAAGAGCATTGTGTCATCAAAAAACTATTGGTGGGTTACAATCAACACATTACTTCTTAGTTAGACCCCTTTCTAATCTCCCATTAGCTGCAACAACATAAATCATTTTACCTAATGCTTCAAACATTGATATAAAAAAGAAAGGGGAGAGAGGATCCCCTTGCCTAATACCTCTTGATGCCTCAAAATAGCCTTTTGATGTGCCATTTAAAAGAATTGAGAATCTAGGGCTTGTAGTGCAGTTGAAAATCCAATTCACCCAATGTGAGTCAAATCCAATCACCTCTAAAAATTTACATAGAAATATCCAATCCACCCTATCATATGATTTCTTGATGTCCAACTTAATTATCATACATTGCTTCCTATAATTTTGAATGGAGTGTATCACCTCTCGAACAATTATAAAAACCTCCAAGATTGATCTCCTTGGCATAAAACCTGTTTGTTCATTTGAAATTAAGTCTAGAAGAATTACCTTCAGTTGGTTTGTGGATGCCTTGGCCATTCTTTTATACAATGTACATTGCATAGTGCTATTGGCCAAAAGTCATCCAAAACAGTAGGCTTTTCTTTCTTAGGAATTAATGTGATGAAGGTGTTATTTACCTCTTTCATTACCCTACCAATTTTCCTCAAGTCTTCTATTGTTGCCATCACTTCCTTACCTACTATGTCCCAACACTTTTGGAAGAATTTAACTGGGAGTCCATCTAGGCCAAGTGCTTTGTCCGAGTATAATTGAAAAACAACATAGTTGACTTATTCTTTTGTAAAATTTCCCATCAACATCTTTTTTTTGTGCTTAATTCACCATTTTTGGAATTCCTTGCAGCAACTATCTCTATGATTCTATTTTTCAACCTTCCATATTATTTAGTAGATTGCTAAAGTATGACATCATATCCTTTACAATTTCTTCAAGATTTCCTATGAGCACACCATGAACCCTTTTGGTTTTTGATATTTGAGTTATATCCCTTGGAGCTCTCGTCACATTATGAAAGTACTTGGTGTTTTTGTCTCCCTCCATGATCCATGTTTCTATTGATGTTTGCCTCCAATATATATTTTTTCTTTGGATTGCACGTCCTCAAGTTGTTTTAATATTTCCTTCTCCTTTAGGATTTTTTCCTTATCCATTCCCTTTATGAAAACCTTTTCATTCAATGCCTTTAAATCCTCTTCCAATTTTTATTTTGTATCAAATATATTTTTGAAGTAAAATCTATTCCAAAATTTTAGTTGTTGTTTGAGAAATTTTAGTTTTGTGTCAAACCCAAACATTTTTGTTCCTTTCAATTTCACCTCATCCCACCATTTTGATACCAACTCATGAAAATTATGATCTTTCAACCACATATTCTCAAATTTAAAGGGGCAACAAATTCATTTTTATCCCCTAAAATTTCTAACTTGATTGGGTAATGATTTGACCATGATTGAGGAATAATGCTACCTTCTAGTGTGAAAGGTAAGGAACCCAAGTCCCCTTTGAGTAGAAATCTGTCCAATTTTTCTACTCTATTATTGAAAACCAATCTTATATTAGTCCATGTGAAATTATCATTGGCCATCTGAATCTCCAACAAATTGTTTTCCTCAACAAAACCTTCAAAATCTACTTGAGATTGAATCTTATTTTTACCATCCCATAATAAACATTCCAAGTGTGTTTAATGTAAAAAATTCCCCATTTCTTCCCATAACGCTATTTTCCTAATGCAACATGTTGGCCCATAAACATTAATCAAAGTGAATACTAGGTTTAAGGATAAATTTTTTACCTTAGATGCCAACTAGTGTCTATGCACCTCCAACTTCTCTAAATGTGCTGATTAATGAGGTCTCCACATTGTGATCAAACCCCTTGATGCTCCTTTTGATTCAACTATCTCTGAGCTCTAGACTTTACACTTTTTATTAAACATTTCCACATCTTCTTTATTAATTTTTGATTCTAAAATCATGAAGATATCCACCAATGATGTTTCCATGGCACTTTTTGTTAGGGGCATTTAATCCCCTAACATTCCAAGAAAATATCCTCATTGCTCCTCGAGAAGGGGAATTCCCTTCCTTGATCTTAACAACCTAGTAATCTTGACTCGACCCTCCGCATCTCTATCAATAACTTTTTTCTCTATGTTGTCTTTCTACCTTTCTTTTCCCTTCTCCACAGTTTGATGATTTTCTTGCCAAGTTTTGTTTCTTAACACCCATCTTTCCTAATACCATTGGTGAATTTACATAGTTTGCCATCACACCTATTTTTGTTCCAATGTTTTCTTGCTCATCCTCCACTAGCTCCCCTTCTTCTAGCATTCCCCTTCCACCAAATCCAACTCAAATTGACTATTATTGTTGCCTTCTTCAGGATCTTCTATGATCGCATCATCATTTACTACCGCCGAAATACCCAACAACTCACAACCAACCTCCAATATAGTTTCCAACCCATCCATCTCTTGCCTTATCTCTCCCGAGTTTGTATAGTCTGGGGCTTCTTGAGACTCATCCTTATCATAAAGAATTTGGGTGTTTTCATCTTTCATCTGCTCTTCCTTCCTTGTCTGCTCCAAGAGCACTTCTACCCTTTTTTCCTCTTGGCTTGTATCTATTTTCTTCCTTTGTTCCTCTACTTCTTCATTTCTAACCAAGCTGTCACACTCTTTTTATGTTAGGGTTGTTATTGTTTGCCATGACTCCTCCATATATGTCTTGTTAGGATTGGGTTTTCTAATTGGGCTTGGTGTCCAATCCATACTACTTCCTACAACCATCTTCCTTCCTCTATATTAATTTCTAATTCGTTCCATCTACTGTTGTTAAGGTTTACTTCCACACAAATCCTTCCATGCATTTTTCTCTCTCTGTGGAGTAGGGTTTCATCCAAACCAATAAAAGTTCGTAATTCTTCCCCTATCTATTCCAAGATCTCCCTACCCCAATATTCTAATGGTAGGTTAAACAAATTGACCCATATAGGTCTTTTATCCATTACTTGGTTTTTGGGATCAAAATGTGGTTCCCATTCTTTTATGTAGAAGCCTATTCCATTGAACATTAGGGATTTTTCCTTCATTATGTTTTATTTGGTTTGTTTTGAGGGACATGTTACCAATAAGAAATCGTTTGGTAGGTATTGGATACTTACCTCTGATCCCCAATTTTCTGTCCACCAGCTCTTCATTTTCCCTTTTGGACAACCACTCCCCCACCATTTCACAAAGAAAGCTCGTTCTTTCACGAAGCTCTTTGACGGTTGCAAAAGTTTTGATTTTATCACCATCGCCTTGCTAATCTTCTTGGACTCTGTGATTCCGTTCCCCGGATCTAGGGTTTTTTCTTGACCCTGTCATTCTTTGTCCCAACGAATTCCCTGAGATCTCCTATGGTTCCGATTTGTTTCCCTTTTTTGTCCCTTACTTTCCCATTGGTTTAACTGGATTGTATTGGCTCCAGTAGCAAATGGAGGCATTAGCTCGCTAGGATCCTCATATACTTTCATGTTCGGCTGTGTCCATTCTCCATCTTCCGCCTAACAGGGATTGGATTGCTTGTTGAAAAAGGCTTCTCCATTTTTCCTTAACCAACCATACCTACTGCCCATTTCCCTCTCATTTCTACTCCATCAGTGATTTCCTTTGTTTACCATTTGATTACTCCACCATTCACTACACTTTTCCCATTGCCAGGTTGCCCTCTGTTTCCCTTTTGGATTTCGCCAATTGCTTGCCTCCGTTTCATATCCCTTGGCTATCTTCCACTTTCTATCATTTTTCCTCCTTCCAATGATTTCATTCCACGGATCCTCGTAGCACCTGTTTTGTCGAGTGTCTTCCATCTTTCTTGATCTGCCCCACCTATGCCAAGGGTCCCGTGTTGCGTTGTTCTGAAGCTCCACAGGTGGTAGATTGGCATCTGCATCATCTGCCCAAGATCCTATCCTCTTCTCCATTTCGTGCAAATTCATGTCAACGAACTCTATTTGTGCATTAAGTCAACAATATAATTTTATTATGATGTATGTAATAATGTTCATGTCATGCAAGTCATTAATAGGTTTGAAATTTGATTCAATGAATTAAATGCATTTTATTGAACATGTAATTTAGAAAAAAAAAAATTGAAAAATTTGATTTTTGTAGTGACTCTTCCCAACATTAGTCAATAAAAAAAAAAGATAAATGATATTTTTACAATTATTTAAAATAAAAAATTAAATATAGACTACGAAATTGTTGGTCAATTTTTTTCATTTCTAAATAGTCATATTTATTAAGCATTAATATCTCCAACCAAAACTAATATTGAATCGGAAACTTTGACCCATTAAAATAAGACAATTTTATTTACCGCGAGTATTTTGTTTTCACTATTACTTAACTACCTATTGAACCAAATGCTTTTGGTCCACCGACCACAGGCGTTCGTTTTCAAACTGCGAAACACGAGGAGTCCAAGTTTTTTTTACTGTAGAATGGTAGACAATAGTCAAATGGTTGACGCAATGTGTAAGTCTATATTTGGACGTAAGAATTGTAAGTATTCAGTTCTTTACCAGGATTTTCGTTCTAACGAGGTCTACAAGGTGTCATTCTATCTTAGTTACCTGTAACAACACATGGATGATGGATCTGCTTCCCATTGCTACAGCTTTTCATGTCATATTTTTCGTTTTTCTATTGGCATTGAAAGGGGCGATGGGAAGTCTATGTGAAGGAAGAGCAGAGTGTGGTCTGAATGGAATCTGCAATTTAGAGGGAGATTCATCCTTTTGCACTTGTGCTCCTGGATTCAACTTTCTTGACGCCAAAAACACTTCCAAGGGATGCTTGCAAACCGCGTCTCCGCAGCCGAACAAGTGTGGAGCACCCGCAAACATGCACTACGTTGGCCGCTTTGATTGGGTGGGAAATGATTATGAAAACATAAAACCTACCAACGAAACAGCGTGCAAGCAGGCATGTCTCAAGGATTGCTTTTGCACAGTCGCTATCTACGCGCTTTTGGACAGCGTAGGGAACTGCTGGAAGAAGGCGTTGCCGCTGAGAGATGGCCGCGCAAGAGGTAGCAGAAGGGCTTTTGTCAAAGTATATGAAGAATCCGTCCCTCCCAGGCCGCAGGAGAAAAGAAAAGGGATAGTGTTGGCAGTCATTGGAATAAGCCTGGTGAGCTTCTGCTCGGCCGTTGCAGCATGTGTCTTGCTACTTTGGTTCTGCGTGTGGCGTCCCAAGCTCAAAGTTTTGCAAAAGGGGCATAATTTTAATTCAGAGGGTTTAAAGGTATTTAGTTATCGCGAGATAGAAGGCGCCACTCATGGCTTCAAACAAGTGGTGGGAAAGGGTGGGTTTGGAAAGGTGTACAAAGGCATGTTACCTGACGGAAGAGCAGTTGGTGTGAAGAAGCTTGATAACCTACTCAAACAAGGCGAAGAAGCTCACATTGGCGAAAAGGAGTTCAGGACAGAGATGATGAGCATCGGGTCAAGCCACCACAAAAATCTTGTTGAGTTGTATGGCTTCCGCAACGAGGGTTCACACAGAATTTTGGTGTACGAGTACATGCCCAATGGATCTCTCGATAAGCTGTTATTTCGTGGGGAGAGTCACCTTGATTGGGAGCTGCGTGTTGAAATTGCTCTGCAGACGGCGCGAGGAATCCTTTATTTGCACGAGGAGTGTCGATCCCATGTACTCCATTGCGATATAAAGCCTCAAAATATCCTGCTAGACGAAAGCTATAATGCCAAGTTATCAGACTTTGGCGTAGCCAAATTGGTGGGAGCAGAACAGACGAGGACATTTACGGCGGCCCGTGGAACCTTAGGGTATATGGCGCCTGAGTGGCAGAGGGGTATGGCAGTTACTGTTAAAGTAGACGTGTATAGCTTTGGAGTTACGTTGCTGGAAATCATTTGTTGCAGGAAAATGGCCAAGGAAGACGTTCCAGAAAATGAGACCGTCTTGTCTGAGTGGGCGTACGATTGCTTGAAAGATGGAGGGCTTCTAAAGTTGGTGGAGCGTCAGCACACAAGTGGTATAAATCCCAGAGAGTTGGAACGAATGGTGTTGGTGGGGGTGTGGTGCGTTCAAGATGATCCTTCTTTGAGGCCGTCCATTAAACAAGTTGTTCAGATGTTGGAAGGAACAGTTGAGATTCCCGTGCCACCACGTCCAGGGCCATCTTCAGAGAATTTCCCTTGTCCAACGTTTATTTCTGATATATTCTAATTTGGGGATATCACTGCCTCAATGCCTTAAAATTTATAATAGGAGTAACACAGACCAAACAAAAGAAATTATATTGAATAAAGAAGATTACAATGAATAAGAACTACCTATCAACCTTTGGCCGCAGAGTTTATTGAGCTCCTTGTAATTCTGCTGTTAGCTGACTTTGGCAACATTTTGTTGCTGCTGATTCTGGAGTATTTTGTGACTGTTACGTAGCTGTTCTTCTCTTGTCTTTGGGACTGTTTTGTTGCTGTTATATAACAGTCTTGTTGTAATTTTATTAATAATTTTATTACTGCTTATTTCAATTAGAAAAAAGAGATAGCAGAAAGAAAATAATAAGTCAGATATAAAAAATGACTGAATGAAAAAGTCATTTCATCCATTGAGTTAATTTTTGACTTAATCCAAATTTAATATAATTTTGTATCACTTGTCTTTTTTGATAAGTTGGAGCATGGCTTGGACATTTTTCTTTGACAAAACCTGAAGTTGGGAAAAAAGAAACACAATCTGAAAACATATATCAGAGTAAAGCCTAATTTTCTAATTTTCTCACAATAGAAAAGTATTGATAATTTTTTGACCAACAAAGTGATTGATATTATAAATTTTTTAAATGGACACTAGCCTTGTGTCTTTCTAAAACTACATTTTCTCACAATAGAAAAGTATTGATAATTTTTTACCAACAAAGTGATTAATATTATAAATTTCTTAAATGAGTACTAGCATTGTATCTTTCTAAGAGAAGTAATATTTTTTTCATATTAGTTAATGAAAAGGAAAAATAGGTTAGAGTGAGAGATTATTTTTTTCTTTCCTTTTTGTAATATTGAAACAACATAAATAAATTACATAAAAAAAGACAATCAACAAGTTACATAGAAAATAAATGAGGCTATAATACTATAAATAGTCCAATACCAACAAAAAGTGGGACAACAACATAGCTTCCACACATGCTAGATAAACCATTACAATAGTGCATGCTTACAATTTAAACTTTAGCATATATTACAGTTGTTTGGAACAAATTATCTTCACTATGGAGTTGAAGCATTTGAAATTTAATCTTGTCCAAATGATAACTAATCTTCACATGTTCTTGGAACCCCTTGCAACTAAGATCACAATGAAACAATTTGAAAAATGATATCAAAGTTAGAGATGGTTTTGGTTTGTATTATTTTCAAACTATTTTGTGATGAGCTAGTGGGATTTTTTGTTCTTGTTTGTATTGTGGTACTTTTAGAGTTTTCTGTTTTTGGACAACTTCTTTTTAATGGTGCTTAAGTATTTTGTTTCAATTGTCAATATTTCATTGTTAGGAATTGGAGAAAAGTCTTCTCCAAGAGTTATGGGGCAAGTGTATGAAAATGAGGGACCGAAAAAAGGTCAAAAGTAACTATTTTTTTCAAGCATTAGCTAATTATAAACTTGAATGAGTAATTCAAAGTGAATACACTCAGAAATTTGAAGATATGATAAAAAAAAAATTAGATTACTCTAAATCTAGTTTATAAATTATTAAATATTTTTAAAAATTATTTAAGGTTAAGAAGTGACTAGTGTGTGTTCACTTATTTTTTGTTGAATTAAATATTTTTTAAAACTATTTGATAGAAATATAAATTAAAGTGAGTGCTACAAGTTGCTTATTTCTTATGATTCTTGAAAAGTAATAAAAAATATAAAATTTTAATTAGAATGAACCATAGAGAAATCTTATATTTTTAGAAATTTAGATAAGCAAATGTCTCTCCCCCCCTCTCTCTCTCTCTATATATATTAATATATTTAAAATAGAAAACAAAATATACATATAATTAAAAAACTAAGAAGAAAAATGACATATTAATGATAATTTTGTCAAATATTATAGTCAATTGAGTAAATATAGGGGCATTGAAGTTTTAAAATAAAAACACATCTCTTAGAGGCAAAATAGAAGTTTGAACCTTAAACCCATCATTCAATTCCCAAACCAAACCTAAAATTGATGGTATTGTTTCTTGAATACTTAACATGAGTACATTATGTAAAATGAGTGTGTTGTGTAATGTGTTCACACTATGTAGTGCAAATACATTATGCAAAAGAAAAATTCTTCACAAATAGGAAACAAACATGCTACCTATGATTTGGTTCCACAATATAGTTTGCACATGGTTTCTATGCACTTTTTATGATATTTTATGATATATTTTATTTTTTATTATGAAAAATAATTTATTTGTATTACAAATCAATAATTGTTCAATGACAACATATTTTTTGTTTGCATAGGGGTTTTAGCTATCAATTTTATTTACTATTAATATAAATTTGGTAATTTATTGATTTTTTATGATTAAAAAATATTTAATTTTATTTTAAGAGTCCATTTCTAATCATTATGTTCAATTGTAGTAATCTTTATATTCTTTTTTGTTTAGTTGATAATCCAATTAAGATATGTTGATAATTTTTTGAAAGATTGAAAGATTCACATTTATGATGAGATGGAAAAAGAGAGGAAGAATTGAGAAAATTAAAGTGGAGAAAGAAAAGAAAAGGAGTGCATTAGAAGGCTTCTTACCATGAGAAAAAATTGGAGGTAAAGGTGCATCTTTATTATCAATCAAATTGAGTGTACAAGCAAGTTCTAAGCCACATATTGAAACAAGAAATAATGACATTATGATCGATAATAAAAAATTAACTCTTGATAGTGTTTTGTGAAAGGAAATATGCATCGACCCAAAATATTTTTCACATAACCCAAATAGAGAAATCTATGCAAACAAGAATTTAGAATCCATATGTAAAAGAGTAGACAACATACCATCAAAGATGACATAGCATATACACTAGGAAAATACTCAAGAGGAAAAAATATAGCCTCCAAAAGCATTCATCACTCATGTATATTCAATAATAAATATTACAATACATCTTTAGAGTCTATATGAATACCATTGAAACATAAGACATCTACATGAACTCCATGTGAACAAGCATGTGATGTAAGAAAGGCTGTGATGACTCACTATCAAACTCAAATTAATCAAACCTTAACAAGGAATCAACCTTTGCAACACAATTCACTCAACTTATTCCAAACACTCACCAATAGGCTTGTAGCCCTCAAAACCAAACTTTGCATAATCTCTTTTAGAGAAGGCCATTCAAAGGCTTGACAAACATCAATTAAAACTTACCACAAAACCAACTCAACATCCCCAAAAGGTTTCAAGTGACTTCTTTGCACCAATATTGAGATCCAATACACTACCCTTGTTTTAGGCTACTCAATTAGCCCTATTTTCCAAAGGAAGTACTTCCTAAACCCTTTTTTTTTTTACCAAAACTCACTTGACAGAGTTAGATTGTGTCCCAAAATCATAAAATCCATCACCATTTCATAGATACCTGACTTCTAGAATGTTGCACCATGAAACCCTCATTTTTAATACAAAAAACTAAGGTTTATTGGAAATCAAGTATCACCTTGGCTTGTATAACCCAAAAAATACTTACAACACTTCAAATTCACCCTAAAAAAACTCAATCTACACTCACTTGGACAGTTCCAACAACAATTCATCAAAATCCTTCACTAACTCACCATTTTCACATGGAAAAACATATTTACTAGCCCTAGGGCATCATCCTAATTCATACAATCTTGAATCCTCTACCTACACACCCATGGGAAAATCTAAAATACAGTGTTTAGGACCCATTCCATGAGATACAGTAAATATAGAAAGTGGAGTGGGTCAATTTGATATTTTAAAAGACCTTTAAACCTTAAAACTGTGCAAACATGGCTGCTATAGAAAATGAATGAAATTCCCCTCCAAATTTAGAATTAGACTCTCAAAATTGATGGAAAAGAAAGGTAATTCATATATCTATGCAGAAAAATAAGTTTTATTGCACCTACGTCTTGTATGGGTCCGTATAGTGGTTGTAAAGTTCAAAAAACACAACAAATTGTAGAATTAAGTGTTGTATTTTCAATGGGAATCACAATACAAATTTTCTCAATCCATCTTTGAGCCTTGAAGAGGATTTAAATACATTTTCCCAATAAAATATAACTAAAAAACACATATAACTACTTTTTAAACTTCCAAGACCATTCACATTCCTAGAAAGTTGCATTTTTGACAATATTTGCTTTTAACAACTTTTACACATTTTTGCAACTTTTACTTATTTGATACCAAAGACTCAAAAAAATCCTTATTACATAATAAATGGCCTCCAAAGACCTTATTTAATGTAAATATACCTTATTTACTCCAAACTACCTAGACTCTCCTATTGAGCAACCTATCAACACTTCAAATGATCAATTTTTCAAATAAGGGTTTAGGTGCTCCTACACCATACAACCCCACAAAAAAAGAACTCATGTCACATGAGTTATTTCTTCAATCATGTTCCATCTCAGATCCACATGCTCTTTGATCTATAAACACTTTCGTCTGGTTCATATTCAGTAATATTGCAACCTACCTTGCATTATTGTTCTTGTTTATACTTGAATATGTCTCCATCTTTGGATTCAGATTTGATGTTTGCCTTCTTTCTACTCCTTGATCAAAACCTGATGATGTATTTTCCTTTACACCTAAAAACAAACACTTGTTAGTATTCCCTTGAACTATCTCCACCCTTATCTCATCTTCACACTTGTAACTTCTCTTACTATCTTGTCCACTCTGTCCTTTCATCCATGTCATCAATTTTTTTTGTCTTATCATCAAGTACCAATGTACCATCAGTTTTGCAACCTACTATACCTATAAATTATTCATACTTTACAAACTTACCTTCAACCAAAGGACATACCATTGTCCCTATCAACAAATTTGCAGTCTAATTTGTTGTCAACAAACCTAAAGCAACTTTCTCACCTACTATCCCAACATTAGATCATGCCTTGAACTGAATGCAACATCTATATTTTTGTCTTCTTTTACAACTTTTACAAGTTCTTTCCTTCTACACATAATTACCTTAGCCTTACCTTTGTCATCTTCCACCAAAGGAGTCAAAACAAATTTACATCCATCCTTCTCTATAGTGTATGTGTTTTCTCTTCCATCATACAATGCACAATTGTCAAATTTCCAGGGCCTACCTAGGAGTAAATTACTACAATACATAGGAACGATATCACAAACTACCTTATCTTTATAAACTCCAATTTTAAATTCAACAACAACTTGTTCATTGACTAAAAGAGACTTCCCATCACTCAACTAGGACACCTTATAAGGTAACTCATGAGAAACTTTTTTGCAAATTAAATTTATTCACCATCTCACTTGACACCATATTTTCAATAGAGCTTGAATCAATGACAATTTTTCATACCTTATTTTTGAACTTACATGTGGTCTTGAAAAGACTCTTCCTTTGCAATGGATCCATCTCCTTTGTTGCCTTTAATGTAGTCTTCCTCATCATCAACATTTCGCCTGTCTCAAGAGCAACATGTAAAATTACAAAATGATTACTCTCACACTCCTCTTCTTGTACTAATTGTTCTCTCCTTTTAGTCCTCTTTTCTCCACTTGATGAACTACCAAAATATTCAAGACATTTTTGAGAAGGATGACCATACTCATTACAATTATAACATCTCCCTACAAAAACATTTGAATTTCTGCAACCACTGAATCTACCTCTACCCCTAAATCCTGCTCTTATGTCAACTTAGGTCTTGCTCCTTACCTTTATTTGCTTCTTCTTGTTCCTTAAATGGCTGCTTTGATGTAGGGATTGGTCCTCTCCCTCTTGTACTAGTACCTCTGCCTCTAACAGATTTCTCTTGCCTTCTTTTGATCTTTTCCTCCACCTTGATTTCCAATTGAAAACATTCCTTAACAATCTTTGTGTTAACAACACCCAATTCATCTTGTATATTGAATCTAAGGCCACCTAGATGTCTAGCCACTTTTTCAACTTCATCTTCATCCCTTCTTTACCTTATCCTTAGTTTGTAAAATTCAATAGTATAGGCCTTAACATCTAGATCCTTTTGCTTCAAACCTTGCAATCTTTTATACAATTGAACTTCATAATATTTTGGAAGAAACTTACCTTTCAATTTTTGTACCATCTTGTCCCAGGAAGTTATCCTTGACTTGCCTTGTTTTCTTTTTTCTTCTTTCTTGTAGTCCCACCATAGAAGAGCATGACCTTTGAGTTTTATTTTTTCCACCTTCACCTTTTGTTCATCTGAAATGTCTTCACTTTCAAAATGGTTGTCCATGGCTGCAATCCAATCAAGCAACTCTTCTTCATTTAAGTTTCCACCATACATAGGAAGATCAAATTTTACCTTCATTGAATCACCTTTAACTGCTTTGAGCAGCTTTTCTGTCCTCTAATCTTCAGGGTCTAACTCCTCATCAACATCTTCATATTCTTCATCTTCCTCCTCTATTTCACTCTCTTCATTCTCATCTCTTCTTTTCTTTGTCTCCAAGGCAACAAGCCTTTCCAATATATTATTGTGTGACTCTAGAAGCTTAGCATGCTTCTCCTTTAGTTCCTAGAACTCTCTAGTAGCACCAACACCCTTCAGAGGCATCTTCACAAACTTGTCTATTCACCTTCCAATCACTTTTCTTCAAACCTACAAAATTCAACCACAAGAGACCTTGTCCTTGAGCTCTGATACCACTTGATGTAAGCAAGGTGGTGATGAATCACTATAAAACTCAAATTGATCATACCTTAACAAGGAATGAATCTTTGCAACACAATTCACTCAACTTATTCTAAACACTCACTAATAGGCTTGTAGCCCTCAAAACCAAACTTTGCACAATATCTTTTAGAGAAGGCCATACAAAGGCCTGAAAAACATCAATTAAGAATTACCATAGAAACAACTCAACATCCCCAAAAGGTTTCAAGTGACTTCTCTGTACCAATATTGAGATCCAATACACTACCCCTATTTTAGGCTACTCAGTTAGCCCTATTTTCCAAATGAAGTACTTCCTAAAATATTTTATTTTACCAAAACTCACTTGAAAGAGTTAGATTGTGTCCCAAAACCACATAATCCATCACCATTTCATAGATACCTGACTTCTAGAACGCTGCACCATGAAACCCTCATTTTTCATACAAAACACTAGGGTTTATTGGAAATCTTATCACCCGGTCTTGTATTACCCAAAAAATACTTACAACACTTCAAATTAACCCTAAAAAAACTCAATCTACACTCACTTGGACAATTCCAACAACAATTCATCAAAACCCTTCACTAACTCACCATTTTCACATGGAAAAACACATTTACCAGCCCTAGGGCATCATCCCAATTCATAAAATCTTGAATCCTCTACCTACACACCCATAAGAACATATAAAATACAATTTTTAGGACCCATTCCATGAGATACAGTAGATACAAAAAGTGGAATGGGTCAATTTGACATTTTAAAAGACCTTCAACCCTTAAAACTGTGCAAACATGGCTGCTACAGAAAATGAATGAAATTCCCCTCCAAATTCAGAATTAGACTCTCAAACTTGATGGAAAAGAAAGTGAATTCATATATCTACACAACACAATAAGTTTTAGAGCATCTATAGTGTGTATGGGTTCGTACAGTGGTGAAAAGTTTAGAAAACACAATAAATTATAGAATTAAGCGTTGCATTTTCAATGGAAATCACAATACAAACTTTCTCAATCCATCTTCGAGCCTTGAAGAGGCTTTAAATACATGTTCCAAACAAAATATAACCAAAAAATTCCTTCAAATTCTTTTTAAACTTCCAAGACCCTTCACATTCCTAGAAAGTTGTATTTTTGACAATTTTTGCTTTTGACAACTTTTACACATTTTTGCAACTTTTACCTATTTGATACCAAAGACTCAAAAACCACCTTATTACATAATAAATGGCATCCAAAGACCTTATTTAATGTAAATATACCTTATTTACTCCAAGCCACCTAGACTCTCCTACTGACCAACCTATCAACACTTCAAATGATCAATTTTGCAAATAAGGGTTTAGGTGCTTCTGCACCAACATGTAACCCCACATTCCATGCCATGGTTCAAACCTCACAAATGCTAACAAGATATTCTCTCAACCCCTTAGCCAGAATAACCAATTAGCCAAACTCAGACAACTATCAATGTGCTTGCCTTTATAGACATAAGCTCACACAAAACCACCAAGTGGTATTCCATAAACCATGTGACTAATACTGTGAGCTTATAAAATCATTAACCTCCACCTTTAATTTTTGGTACTAAGTATTCTCAATATTAAATATTTCCCCAATGTGCAACTCCACATTAAATATTTATGACATTGTTACATACAACAAACACATAATGTGGACCCAAGAATGCTAAACCCATGTGACACACACATCCCTAGATCCCTTAGGTGTGCCAAAAATAATAAAATATTACATTATAACATTATGCAAGTTGGAAAACACACCTTTTCCTAACATTTTGATTCCTAATTTAGGGAATTTTTTACTTACACTTAATTATAAAGTGTAATGGGGGTTGTGTAATGCCTTGATTTTCCATCATAATAATGGATCCTTGTGTTTCTCGCTAATGGTGTGTGTTTCCTTGATTTTCCATCACAAAAATGGATCCTCATGATTCTTGCCTCATGCATGGGTAAAAGCACAAAGATGTGTCACACTTTCATCCAAATAAATAGTTCTGAGTGAAACATTTTCAGCTAGAAAAGTTTCGGCCAAATAGGTTTCGACTGAAACCACGTGGCCTATACGTGGCACACAAGGTTTCAACTAAATCCCAAAAAAAAAATTTCCCTTTGCCACTTTGAAATTGGCTTATTTTATATGTGTGGTTTCTATAGAAAGGGTTTCAGTCGAAACCCTTTCTATAGAAAACCTTTCAATTGAAATTGTCTATGTGGTATCCTAGTTGGCAGCCAACTCAGCTCTTTTCAGATTTTTTTGAAACTTTCAACGTCAACTAAGTATTTCTTCAATTACAATGATGTTTTTGAAAAAAAGAAAAATACCCTTTTGTAGAGCTTAGAGTGGTGAATCCGAATATGATTTTTTTTAATATTTTGATTAGTTTTAATATATTTTATGTTTAAAATAATGCAATTAATTTGTTAAAGTTAAAAAGAGTTTGATTAGAAATTAAAAAAAATAGTTAAACATATTAATTTTTTTTAAAAATCTATGGTGCACTAGAGGAGAGAGTCCTCTTCAAAAGGGTATAATTTTTTTTTGAAAATGATTAAAAAAGTAGACAATAGTTGATGTCCCATGAAAACTATCAAATTCTGACGAGTTTGAATTTAAAATGTTATTACAAGAAAAATATACATCAAATTTTGATTTTTTTTCATGTACTAGATATTGAAGACTACATATTTGGAAAAAAAAATTCAGGGAAAAATGATTTTTTTTCAATTTGTCTCTTGACGTCCTGTGAATGTCACTTTTTTCTAAATTTTTCATCATTCAAAAATCTATTCTTAAATTGATAAAAAATAATGTAAACAATTTTTTAAAAATCTGAAAAATTACATGAATAAAATTCATCAAAATTTGTACATTTCATTAGTTTACATCATTTTGAAATTCAAAACACAAAGACCACTTTTATATGGTCGAAGTTTAAAATATCTTTTGCTGTTGGCCGATTCCTTTATAAAATGTGACATAGGTTTGTGCTTTTACCAACATATATTCCTTGATGCACTCCTTTTTAGTTTCATGTACATCTTTTGGACCTAATTCTAGGTCTAAATTCCTTGTGCACACCTTTGTGTTCAATTTTGGTTGGTCTACTTATACCTCTTAGCATTAAGGGGGGATTATGACAATGTTATGCTAATACTTTTTCAATGGAGCAGTGGAGGAACCTTCTATATTTATCTCTTGAATGAGGGATTATTTCAGTGGATCATATTTTTTGAGATTCTAGTACTCCAAAAGCAAAGTACTATATGTATTTCAACTTATTAGAGTTTGATTTCCTTTGTGTTTTCATGGCTGAGTAGTGTTCAACTGTTCACTCATGCAGTGTTATGTATCTCTTATCTTGATCTACATTTCTTGGAGGTTCATTGATTCCAGTAGACACTAGTTCATCTTCAACATAGTTTACAACTTCAAAATTCTTCAAGAGTTCTTCATCATGTTCATATCTTCATATGACATCTTTCCAGGAGTTCTTATTCTTCTCTTTCTCTTTTATGGAGAGGAGCTTTGTTCCCATTGAGTTTTCTCCTTTTTCTCCATTTATGAGAGATTGCATTGTACATGGGTACCTCACTAGGCCTCATAGCTAGGACCCATTTATTTGTATATATTGCACTTTTTTTTATCTCCCCAAGTATAACTTAAGGGTTGGTGTTAGAGTGAATAGTTTATCTATTCACTATAGATTAAGTGTACTCAGGTTGATGAGGTTAGACAACATCTTGTCTAACTGAATGTGTAACCTTTTAGGCCTCTAGAGGTTACCTAGTTGTTTTCTAAACCTCATGTGCATACCTTTTGAGGTTGGAATACTTTCCATCTCACCTCAAAGGTCACTTTTTTAGTCATTCAACACTTGTTACCAAGGTTGATGACTTGGTCAAATAGGTTGTTGGTTTGTATATTCCAAGTGATCAAAAGGTTAATAGACCATCTATAGGACACTTGTCTACTTATTTCTGCCACATCATGGGGCACTTGTCAATCCATAGATAGGTGGATTTCCTCTTCCTTGCCTATATATGTGTTGATGTGTTTTTTATGCACTTCTCAACACAGGTAGTGCATAGGTGCACTACCTCTCTTGAAAGGAAATCTCCAACTACAAGTTGCTGAAAATCTCCCCAAAGTCTCTCAAGTGTCAGGTCATGACTTGCATGGAACTCCTCAGTTGATTTTGATGTGATTTTGCTCGTAATCACAGGGAGGACTTACATAGCTGAATGTGGAATGGATCTTCAAATCCGAAGTTTCTAAGATGGGAAGTAAAGTGTATTCTATTGTAGGTTCGAACAACAATCTAAAACTTTGATGTTTTCTTCAAGTTTGGCTTTACAATGTGCAATGAACCTTAGCACAGGCTATTTGTTAAAAAAAGGAAAAGGGCAGGGGAAGATGGAAGGTTCCTGGATCTGCAACTAACTGTGAACAGTGATCATGGAAGTTCTGCTATGGACAACTCCTTTCAAACAAGATTCCACTTAACTGAGAGGTCTAAAGTATCGTGAAATCTGTGCTATCTTCAAAGGTCTACAAGTATTTTACCATTCGTCCACCATTTGCATGCATGAACAAAGATAAAGATTCAAAGAGCAGATTTAAATTTCTACCCAGGCTAACTTTGCAAGGCCATTTACCACCAGCAAACAACGAAAAGTATGGGCTAGGAGGCATCAACACAACATGAATTTCTATAATCACAGAACAACAGGACTAAGATCTATCAAAGCAAGGATACAATTAGCTAAAAAATCAATGTGAATCTAACTAAAGCATCTAACAATGGAGATTGAACCATGAAACATGTGAAGAAACTAGAAAATACACCAAGTCAATATATTTTCATTATAAATTTCAGCAGCATGTCTTTACAACAACTCAACTCCCTTTGCAAATGAGAGGAGACCCCTATTTATAGTGCCCAAAAGGTTAAATGAATGGCCAAGATTGATTTCTATTGTGTGGCCAAGATTCATTACAAAATAGGGTTTCACCTACCCCCAATATATTACAATTTAAACATACATCTTTGTCCCTTCCCTATTTTGTCACTTAGTGACGACACTGTAGCATCTTGTCTTTTGCTGATTGCTCTTTTTCTATAGCTATTCCTTTGGGATCTCCTCATTGGTAGCAGGGTTGTCCTCCTACTTCTTCGAAGCTGCATATTCCATGAATTTTAGAATAACAAGCTAGAGCTTGTCTATCTCAATGATCTCATACCGCAACATCTGGTAACTCCATTCTTTTGCATTATCTTCAAGCTTTTTCCAGTCTTCATCATACTTTATGCCCTGATCTCTGAACAAATCTGATTGGTTGAAGGCATGGGCGGTGAAACTCATGAATTCCATTGTTATTTCACTAGACATCCCATCCTCCATCTTCTTCTGAAAGTAAGGTTTTATCTTCTCGGGATCCATCTGCATTGTGGGCATATCATACTCTATCACTAGCTTGAGATATCGAGCGCACTCCGCCCTAATTTCTTTGACCCATTCAATGTCCGGATCCACCTTACTCAAATCTATTCCAGCCTTTCCTTTCTATTATCGAAATCCCACCTCCACACATCCTAGCTAATGATCATCTATTTTGAATGCAAGCTCCTTTTCCCATGTGGATTTTTGGTAACTAAAGGATGGCCTCAATCTTTGGATAGGTGGAGTCATACGTTGTAGGGAAGTCGGTGCAGAGCTTCTTCGTGCTCTCCAGAGATTGTTGTAGATCCAAGAAATTGTTGGCTATTCGAACAGCCCGACTAATACCCATGTTTCTGATGTACAGGACCTGTCAGAACCAACTCTTTGTAGTCTTGTCCAAGTTCTTTCTCCTCTCCAACTTGTCAATTTTCTGTTTGGATAGCAGTTGTGGTGGAGCTGCGGATGTGGTAGGCATGTCATCCACCGAAGATCATTGCTGGATGTAATCTGTCAAGGTGGCCACCTGTGCTTTGAGTTCGTCCTTCGAGACGTTGTCCTATTTTATCAAGTGCACTACTATAGCCATTGACTCCTCAAGGTGTCGTACCTTCTACTCCCTGGTAGCAGTCCCCAAGTTGATGGTGGAAATGTTGTAGCTTATACTAGCTTGGCCTTCAACAGGTATTTTTATTTGTGTGGTTCAAGATCTGGAAGCATCCATCGTTATTTTGGATCTTACTTTAGGATTTTTCTCCTTTCTAATTGAGATTTGTGCTTGTGCTAGGCTAGCCTCTAGCCTTGCTCTTGGATCCTTAGGAGTGAGAGTCCTCTTCTCAAGCTATTTTTCCAACTACTCGAGCATGGAAGATTCTTCTTTTGCTGGCTCTTGATTGCCTTCACCCTTCTCTGTTAGGCCTTTAGTTTGTGCACCTTTCACACTTGGTGCTGTCTCCTTCTTCCTCATCAGAGTCTAAGACGAATGTGAGGCTTTTGATGGGAGGTTTAGTAATCAACTATCCTCGGGGACTTCCTTCCTCCTCAGTTTCCTTTTCCATTATGTCTTCAATCTGTTCGTCTTTGTGCAGGTACCCCTTAGGCTGGTCCTCTTCTTTGTCTTTTTCTTCTGTGGGAGGTGACACAATTTCCAGTTGTTTTTCCTCTATAGGGGTTTCCACAATTTCAACTGTCTTGTCGCCCTCCTCCTCTTCTCTAAGAGGTGACCTTTCTTCCTCTTCTTCATCGTGTTTTAGCTACAGGGCCATCTCTTCTTCAAGATCATCATCAAAGGTTTGTACGATGACCTTAGCGCCGACATCCTCCTCCTCATCCCCGCTCTTGGAAGAGCCTATTCCTTCCTCCTTGTACGCCACCCTGTCAATTGTCCAGTGTTCATGGTATTCATTAGCTTCCTCTTCAAATGGCTTCAAGGCCTCTTGCTCTCATCTTTCCCACTCCTCGGAGATTAACATGGTGGCCTCCATAGCTAGCAGTCCTGCCGGAGGTTGCAAAGGTTTAGTAGTAGCGAGGACCTGCAGTAGGGCCACCTAAAGAGTGGGATCCATAAGGATCTGGGAGAGATCGGATGGGAGATTTTGCATGTGTTTGGAGAAGGCCTTAGGCAAGGCAGGGGCTGGCATTGGTGCCATTATTGTAGCTAATAGGAGTGATGTGGTAGGTGACATGGCGACAGAGGAAGGAGGAGTAGTTATGATAGAGGAGGACTTAATTACTATTACAGGCTCAACCAGAGGTGAAGGGGCAAGATGGACTGAGATGCCCACTACTGGCAAGGATGTGGTGACGATGGCTAGGGAGGCAGATGGTGGGGCCATCAAAGTAGGGAGAGCCGAAAGAGGTTCTAACTAATATGTACTTTTTTCTCCTTCCTCTTGGATTACGGGGTGGTCTGTGGTGCCTCCTATTTGCTTGAGCCTTTTAGAAGGTGAGCCTCTTGGATCTTTCCTTGTGTATACTTTGGGATCCGAAGATTGCTCTGTTTTTGTTTCTTTCCTCTTCTTAGATCTGGTGATTGGAGGGGATTTGGATGTCCTGCCCATTGAAGTCGTGGCAGTGACATTCTCAGTGGCACTGGGCTCACTCTTTAGCCCCTTATATGTCAGGTCCACTCCCTGCTGCTTTAGCCGGCTCACTTGTCCTTTAACCCATTCTTCGGTTTGGGCCATGATGGGTTTGGTCATGATGTCAAGGTCATCAACCTTCTGTTCATCCCAAATCAATTGCGGGTAGCGGTAAATTGGCAACTGCATTATACCAAGGATCCATGACAGTTCCTTCATCTTCTTCTACTTGATCCGGTATGGGGAACAGTTGCACCCTTCTTACGAAGTATGCAATCATCCTCATATAGTGCCTGGCACGCACCTCTTTGTCATCCTGGAAATTTTCCCAGAAATCCTCGACATTATGTAAATGGGCATACTCTGTCCCCAGTGCTTTTCTTACATGCCCATATGGGTCCATCCGTGGGCAAGAAGTGTGTAGTTGGAAGTGGTATTCCACTAGCTCCTTTTCTGAATTCCCAGCGCATTGGGAAGTTTGCAGTTTGTACAAGCCTTGACTGAGGGTCAAGGGATAAGAGACCCCTGCCAAATGCTTGCTGCTGAGGATGGTGTGCACATGTTGCAGCTGCTAGGAGAGTTCCAATAGTATAATCCAGTCATTGGGGTACCGGGGTAACCTGTTCGGCCTTTCAGTGAAACCCTAGGCACGAATGTAGGTAAACTTGGGGAATTGAAGGAACAGGAAGGCGTACTGCTTCATGAACGCTCGTGCACTATGGGAAAACCTCCTCTCAAAGTCCCTTCCAAGTAGTCGGATGATGTGGCCAATGAAGGCATCATTGACCCTATAGTATTCCTTCTTAAAATTTTTGAATTGGAGGTGGGGATGTCTGCCATAGACTTTCTATCTTCACCCTGGCTCCTCATTGTGTGCTACAAATAGTCTGTTGTACTACCTCTACTCTGCTAGTGAATAGAACAAATAGGAGGTAATGTAGAATTTGGAGCTCTTTTTTATATTCATAAATTGCTCATGGAAGCAGTCGCTTATCATGCCTCCCCAGTAGAACGAGGCCTTCATTGTGACATCCTTGTTCCCGTGGAGTATTTGCTTTACAAAGTAAACCAATCATTCCTAAAAGAACGCAGCGGTGGACAGGTCCATTACTCGACTCAACATGGTGATCAAGTCATGGTAGTCTTCATGAAAATTGTTGCGGAAGAGTTCTTGGGGAACCTTCGCGGTGCTGCCCCTTTTTTCCTTGAGCCAATGCTGATTTATCAGTCTCTTGCAACCCATTGGGTTGTCATCCCATGTCACCTTACATTCCTCTATGGTGGGTGTTTCCATTTCTTCAAAAGTGGGAATGTGGAAGGTCTTTGTAATGCCCTCAGCTGACAGGTTCGCTAGAATATTACCATTTTTGTCAACGATGGTCCTTGTCTTGGGTTGATAGGCCTGCAGATAGGCCATGACTAGCTTAGGGGCAATGAGAGATGGGG
>VDFB02075321.1:432144898-432182412 GCA_007258455.2 Sequoia sempervirens
CTCAAGGAATGTTTGAGAAGGTCTTCTACAAGGATAGCTTCAACAAAATTGAAAAAAAAAAAATCATGAGGTTTTGCATGACATCAAGGAAAATCATACATGATACCTAAGCCTTAACCATCCACTCTTTAAGCATGCATTTAGAGGGAATCCTCCCAATTTTTGGGAAAGGTACGTTATACACCTTGCATAATAATAATGCAAATAACATATAAGCACATTTATTAAATTGGTGCATCCTAGAGATTTAGATACCACATGGGTTAAGCATTCTTTGGGATAATTGTATGTTGTATGAGACATTGAGACAAATAATTAATACATCACATTGGGAAAAAATATTTAATATTAGAAAAAATTTAGTATCAAATATTTAATTTGTGGTCATGGTTTAGTTAGCTCATGGTTTTGAGACACATGCTTTATGTAATACCACTTAGTGGTTTTGTGAAAACTTATTTTATAAAATCAAGCACACAAGTAGTTGTTGAGGTTGATTTGTGTAACCTTTAGCTTGTTGGTTGATGTTAGATTGAGCATCTTTTATAGATTACATGTGTGATTAGGGAAAGGATGGATTTGATGTATATCTACATGGTTCTCATATGCTTGTTCACATGAAGGAATGTAATTAGGGCTTGATGATTTTGAGGCCTTGAATGGAGACTCTGTAAGTGTTTTTTAATCTTATTTTTTGATATAATATGTTGAGTTGTGTAGGTTTTTTTGAAGGTTTGGTTTTTTATTGAGAGGGTTTTCCCAAGGCACATCAAGTGTTTTCTTATGGTATGTTTTTTTATATGGATTTTGAATACTTATTTTACATTTGTTTCTCTCACAAGGATTATGTGGAAATGGTATATTTTATTATAAATTTCCTTTCGCCCATAAAATATCTTATTAGAGTAAAATATTGTAACCAATGACAAGCATTATCAATCTCTAGGATTGGGAAAACCATATTCAGCTCAATATTTTGAAAGATGTTCTTTGTGGAACACCTTGGGTACAAACTTCCTCGGTCACTTTGGTAGAGGATCCACTATTTTGCACTTTCAATCCTTCAACTCCAAAATCAACTATAGAGTTATGAAAGGTTGAGGTCATTTATATGGCAAAAGAATACTTGTAGCAATACCAATTCCCACTTCAAATAAGTAATATGTGCCATTAGAGAAGATGTGAACTTGCACTTGCAAAGCCAAGAATCAAACCCTATTAGATCTCTCTCAACGTTAATGCTCTTTTGGTGTTTAAAAAAATATTCAAAGTAAAAAAACTTAATTAACATAAATAATTGTATGGATATCTATCAATTTTAACCATAGTTAACCTTATAAATATATTTGATACAACAATGTAACATAAAAGGTACTACCTTGCATTACTCAATCCATGGTCTACCAAGTGGCACTTAAAATCTCCCTAAATTAGAAATGATATGACATAAAATGGGCAATCATTTTAGACTAGTTTGTAAATGCAAAATAGTAAAAACCAATATTATCAATCTATAGACACTTAAAAATGACTAATGCATTTCCATCTTTTTATTTTATCACTTTCTTATCAATTCTTCTATCTATACTAATTAAATATTTTTTAATTATTTAATTAAGCTAATATTTCCTCTTTTCATCTATATTAATTAATTATTTAATTAATTTACCATTTTCTCTCCAACATTAATTAAAATAATTTCAATTGCTTCTTTTCTAAAATTATTTTCAAAAATTATTTAATGAGCTAACACTTCTTTCATAATTAAATAAATTAAAATAAATTATTTAATTACCGCTATCACTCCAAAATAAATAAAATTGATATTTTATTTATTTTTCCAACTATGCTCATGACTTAATTTTTTTTTTATAATTATTTCAACTATTCCACCTCATCAATCCAATCTATTTACTAATTCTAGCTCATACCCTTTCTCAAATTTGCTCATCCATTGATTCTTTCTAATTAATCTTCATAGTTTATTAAATATCAAGTGAAACATATAAATAAAATCTTTCATTCACACATTATCCCCTAGAGTACAAGCATTATCAAGCAAGTTCATATCAATATCTTTTATCTAGCTCTCCCATCAATCGATTATCTTTGAGCATATATCATTATCATTTCAAATTCATTTTATCATACTATCATTGTGTTATCATGATTATGTTATTTTGAAGAACAACCCACATATCAAGAATTCAAGCAAAAATCAAAGAAATAATGAAGCAAATCAAGGTCTTTTCTATGTTATAATTATTCATTATTTGATTCATGCATCAATAGCTTACTTACTATTGAAAGGACCAATCAATTTACAAATATTTTCTTGCATATCCATGAATGGTATGACTTACTTATCAACAACTATATGTAGATAGCTTATTTTGATATATGTATTTGAAAATATTGATATGCTTAAATTTTCAATATCTTGCCAAAAAAAACTCACTCAATCCAAAGCCTAAGTATAATATGGGCCTATCAAGTCCTAATCGAGTCTAGGTCTCAAAAATAACTAAAAACCACATAAATATTATGAATATATGGATAATAAAATACATCTTAACCAATTAACAATGTATGTCTTTGTATATGAATATATCTATCTATTAATCGATTATTAATTTTGAGTATGTTAGATTTAAAAAATAATTCAAATTTGCTAGTTCAAATTTTTGTCTACATATAAAATCATTAAATAAAAATTAGATATTAAAAAATATTATAAAAGATTTATAAAAACCCTTCCAAAACCTTAGACATCATTTTAATGTGAAAATCTTCACTAAAAACAACTATATTACATCCAAATCCACCTATAAAAACTATATATTAACTAATGGATGAGCAATAACAATTAGATCATTTAATTATATTCACTAAACAATGCTATACTTTTACATCACAACTTTTTCCTTATTATTTTAAGTGGTTAAACATACCCAAACCAAAAAAAATACTAGACAAATCAAAATGAAAGGAGTCTATCCATATATAATAGTAACAATTACACCTTAAGATTCAATAAGCACTACTAAGAAAATCTTTATTCAAAAAATAATGCTACCTCCCTAAGTATTATTATTTTATATAATAAATGTAAGTAATATAATTAGCAATAAACATGCATATTTATTTCATTTAAGCAAAGAGTATGTAATATAACAATCGTTAAAATTTTCGAGGTTAACCGAATACATTCTTCACACTTCTTGGGACAGATCAACTTCTGGTTCGAAAGGTCGTTTCGTGAACACCGTGCAACTCTGGACCATCGTGACCGATGCTTAATCGGCAGAAGCGGTAAAGCCCTAACAGAGATCCTGCCTTCACAGGGTAACGTAGACGTTCGAATATCAACCGTCGTATGAAGGAAAAGGATAGTCAAGGAAGCTTCTCTCCGGAAAGCATTCTGTGGCGGATACAACTGAAGTGCTCCAAGCATGGCAGAGACTATGGAGATGCCTCTGCCTGTGCCCGCTCATCAGCTGAACATCGATTTCTCGCAGGTGGATTTTGATGCAATACAGCTGCCTCCTGGTGAAGACTTTGGCATTAAGAGGTAGAAAAAATGATGCCTAGGCTTTTATAAACCCTTTAAAATATTTTTAAATACCCTTCAAAGCCTTTTTTTGTCAAGTGATCTTGAGCCTGAATTTTGTCTTTCACTGAAATATCCCCAATGGGATCTGCCTTAAAATTTCTGATTTCTGCCCTAGATTTTTTATTTATTTTTCTATGCTATGATGTACAACAGATTGTTTGTAGTTTGTATCCACAACGTTACCTCGTTCTTAGCCATGAAATCTTGAGTATCAACAAGGTAAGGCTTCTTACCACTATCATCCTCATATGATTTATCTATCACCTCATGATTATGTGAAGGTGATGGACTGTTGTTCATAATCAGAAAATTAGAACTGTCATCATACTTTTTTTGTGGCGTGTTCATGGATCTCAAGTTCATCTTCCTTCATTGTTGGATGCTCATCATCAAGTGCTGGTCCAAGAGATGTATCCAGCTGAAAACCAAGTGTATTACTTGTCATAACTTCTATCCCATGGCTGCAAGTTGTACCTTCATTGACCTTCAACTCTTGCCATGCTAAATGTCTTTGATCCAATTTATCCAAGTCATTTTGCTCATCACATAACAAATTGCCTTCATATCACCCTCAAGGTCACCCAACTCACAATTTGATTCCTTGCAACTACTAAGTGGAGATGGTGAGACAATGCTCTGCTCAATAATGGATCATCAAAAGAATTCATACCTTCATGTGGCTGATCAGTCACTGCTGGTTTGGCAAACTCTCTAATAGCATACCCTTCAACCTCATTGTTATCATGAAAACTCATGTGCGCCTCACTTTTGGATGCATGAAGTGATTCTTCTTTGTCCATATCGTCATTCTGCTGAAGTGAACTTGTGAGCATGGCTTCATCTTCTTTAGGGCTTCCACATGTAAGACTAGGTGTCCAAACTTCTAGGCAAATGAAGCAACATTGTTCTCTCCTCTTCTTAGGATCACCCATAGGCTGTGAATCACAAGGAAACAATTTTTCTTTCTTTCTTTCCTTCTTTTCTTTTTCTTCAATACTCTTTTGGACAACTTCTGATTTTTCTTCTTCTTTTCTCAATTTTCTATGGTAGTTATATAGATTTCTCTTTCCTAGATTCCCATCTTCATGCATTCCAAAATAAGCATAAAAAATTTGACCCTCAAGGGGGGACTGTAATGTAACACCAATGCATCTACCCTCTTTGATCCTCAAGGGATCACCTGGATATGAAAAATTTGGAACTTGAAACAAAGAGTCCACATGCCCTATAATGCAAGTTGTATCTCTTATTCTATCACCTTTTTTTGCATGCTTTCCATGATGACATAGGAAGCAACAAACTTGAAACATCTTCATACCTTTGGCTGCGAACAAAATGCCCATCCTTATTTGCTGATAAGGAATTTGTTGAAGTATCCTCAACACCTCCATTTTTGTGACTCAAAATCCTTGAATTAGGGTTAAGTAAGTTCCTCTCAAATGCATATTTGCCTACAATGCTACTTGGAAAATTGATCAAAGGTTCATCCTTTGAAATCTCGAAATATCTTGCATGATTCAACATATCTTCCTTCAAGTTGGACTCTCCTTGCTCAACAAGTGTAACCTTTTCTGCCCTCACTTCATTGATCTTTTGTTGACACATACAATCATTAGAAACCAATAAAAACATTTTCTTCTAACAAAGATCTTGCATGTTGGGTCCATGTTCTTGCTTGATTATCCACTCTGTAGAAATGCCTTGTGGCTGCTCTTGATACCTTCTCCTCCTATGCCCATTTCTTGTTTTCATCTCATAATACTTAATGAAAGGCATGTCACATCGAATGGCTAGGCTCAAGGTATTATATTCAACATGATACCTTGCCATTTCATCCTCCTGTCGTGGTGGCATGAGTTATTGTCATGTCCAAATAATAATATTTAATAATAAAATAAATTTAAATTATTGAATAATAACATTTAAATTTATAATAGCTCTAGACCTAGTGGGACGACCCATTTGGGAAGGCACTTCTGATTGATTATTTATTTTGGCTTGATTCATCTTGGGGGGCATCCAAAAATCACAATTTGAGACGTAGTCTTTGTTGAACAAGGATGGAAACCCCTGAGTTAGCCACCAGGTGAGACGTCAACCTCACTATGGCATATTGTGAATTCCCATCCTTTTGCACATCATCGAGAGCTAGCACTACACTCTGCACAACTAGACGCAAGTTCAAGAGAGGAGGGGCGATAACCTTTTGGTGATCTGGCCGAGCCCAGGCTTTGGCCACTTTCGTTGGCTTGCACTATCTTCATAGCCGTGTTGCACATCTTCCACAAACTTGCATACTTGGATTTAACAGTTGAGGGCAATAAAGGTTGTATTCGATTGGCATCAACAATCATTGGAGATTAGAGCCTGTAATTCAGCATTGGTCATTTGGTTTGAATTCATCTGGTAACATTGCAAACTTGGTGAAGGGTGAACTAAATACTATCATCGGGAGTGCCAGCTTGAGAAGGAGGCACGAGAAGCATTTCAAGTAGAGGACGAGTGCCACTATGAAGGGTGCACACATATCACAACAACACCTAAATCGCCTTCATTGTGACATCAATTTGATAACGATTGAAGCACTCTTGATTGATTTCCAATCATCGTAAGGATTGGGTGGGACAATGTATGCACCATAACATCAACAGTATATCATTCTTGGCATTGACCCGATATCACAAGTGGTGTAAGTTAGAGACCTCTTTCTGATACTATCTGGCTTTTTATGAACCGTGCAATCTGGGCATGAATCATATTGTGCTACTGCTGTACATGAAATTGGTGCACATTATATTTCAATCTGCTTACAGAATTCAGTTGTTTCGTGACATTTTCTGCTTGAGTATCAAACACATTTTTCAGTTTCAGTATTGCATCTTATCATTGTCATACAATGCCAGTGTTTGCATTGTACTTGCATTTTATTTGGGTTCCATTCATAATTAATCTATAAGATCAGATCTGTGCTAGTAGAGTTTCAATTTTGTGAAATTTGCCTTCATTTCTTTGTGACAACTAAATTTGGGTGTAAAGAAATACATTTTTATTCTTTATCAGGATGTGGCACCTTACAGTGGTATCAAAGCTTCAATTCTGCCAGCCTGAGGGAATTTTATGTGACTGAGTCAAAGGGATCAGCATGCTGTTGAGAGGGAAAGGAAGAAGTGGAAGCTGAGACATCGGGAATAGGAGGCAAAGGTAAGAAGATGTCTGATAAGGGGGATCAGTGGGAAGCCTTCTTGAGGCAAATGGCTCAAATGCAAGAGAAAATGGCCAAACAATAGGAGCAAACAACGCAGATGATGAACATGCTGATGCAGACCATGAATACGATGACTAACACCCTCAGATCTGCGCCAAATAATGGTCTAGAAGGCAGCCATTCTAATCAGAATGGACACGAAATTCATAGTAGCTGGGCTACCTGACCCACACAGCCATCATTCTTGCCCAAAAATGGGCCCACAAGTGAAGAAGAGGAGCTGAATCATGCTGGAGGTGATGTCAATTTAAGCATAGATGCCTATGCACAACTGGATCCGGATGTGAAGTCAAATTCCGTTTATACAGTTTCACAACACAAGGAGTGGATCGAGAGGGAGACAACTAGTGCACTATTTTAATAGAGATCTGTAGCATAGGGTGAGCAAGTTGACTCTCCCAACTTTTGATGGTTCGGGGAAGGTCACAACCCAAGCTTGGGTACAAAACCTAGATGCATACTTTTCACTTAGCTCTATGATTGAGATGAAGTAGTCAAGTTTTCCATCCTACATTTGGAAGGTGTAGCTCACGAATGGTGGCATCATGGCATCATGACACATCTGATTTCACACAAAAGCTCATAGAAAGATTTGATAGGAAAGATCCAGAGGTATACTTCAAGGATTTGACACGGCTAAGGCAACATGGGACAATGGATGTTGCAGAATTTCACAAGCTTGCTGTTATGGTTCTGGAGGTGTCGGATTGGAGACTAATGTTTTTTGTTCATTGAGGGGCTATCAAAGTCTTTCTGTGGTTTGGTGAGGGCTTTAGAGCCGATGTCTTTGGAGGAGGCCATTCAAAGAGCCTTAAGCCTTGAGGATTCATGAGATTATTCCTCAATCAACGAATCCACCTTTGAGGTCTAGTGAGATGGACATGTCTAAGAATGAGCTTCAAAGGAAAGGGTTATGCTTCACTGTAAGGAACCTTGGGTATGGGATCACAGGTGTCTGGGGAAAGGACACATCCACTATATTGAGGTACTCTCAAATGATGATATTGAGGAGGGGAAAATGCAAAGACTTTCGAGCACCAAGAATCAAAGTTGCTTGAGGGAAACCAACATTTAGGCAGGGAGGATTGTCATGCCCTCGTCCTTGATTGAGACCCATTCTCAATTTGGAGGGAAACGGTGTTTTTAAACACTCATCTGCATTTTATAAATATTTAAAAATAATATTAAAACAATAATATAATATTAAATAATATTTAGTAATAAAATAAATTTAAATTATTGAATAATAACATTTAAATTTATAATAGCTCTGGACCTAATGAGCCGACCCATTTGGGAAGGCACTTCTGATCAACTATTTATTCTGGCTTGATTCATCTTGGGGGGCATCTGAAAATCACAATTTGAGACACAGTTTTTGCTGAACAGGGACAAAAACCCATGAGTTATATACCAATTGAGACGTTAACCTCACTTTGGTATATCATGAGTTCCTATCCTTTCGCACATCACTGAGAGCTAGCATTACTCTCTACGCAACCAGGTGTGAATTCGAGAGAGGAGGGGTGATAACCTTTTGGCGATCTAGCCAAGTCTAGGCTCTGGCCACTTCCGTTGGCTCACACCATCTTCATAGCTGCGTCGCACATCTTCCATGGACTTGCATACCTGGCATCTAACACCTGAGGGCGATAAAGGTCATATTTGATTGGCATCAACAATCGTTGGAGATTGGGGCCTGTAATTTGGCATTGGCCGATTGGTTTGAACTCATCTGGTAACACTAAAATCCTGGTGGAGGGTGAACTAAATACTATCATCAAGAGTGCCAACTTGGGGAGGCACAAGAAGCATTATGAGCAAAGGATGAGCGCCACTGTGAAGGGCACATGTATATCGCAATAGCACCTAAATTGCCTTCATCGTGACATCAATCTGATATTGATTGAAGCACTCCTGATTGATTTCCAATCACCGTAAGAATTGTGCGGGACAGTGTATGCACCGTAACATTAATGGTATATCATTCTTGGCATTGACCTGATATCACAAGTGGTGTAAGTTAGAGGCCTATTTTTGATACTATCTGACTTTCTATGAACCATGCGATCTAGGCACGAATCATATCGTGCTACTGCTGTACATGAAATTGGTGCACATTATATTCAATCTGCTTACAGAATTCAGTTGTTGTGTGACATTTTCTTCCTAAGTATCAAACACATTTTCAGTTTCAATATTGCATCTTATTGATGTTGTTTGCATTGTACTTGCATTTTGTTTGGGTTCCATTCATAATTAATCTGTAAGAATGGATCTGTGCGAGTATAGTTTCAATTTTGTGAAGTTTGCCTTCATTTCTGTGTGACAAATAAATCTGGGTTCAAAGAAATACATTTCTCTTCTTTATCGGGACTTGGCACCTTACAGTTATTCTCCCTCAAATGAGCCTGCTTCTTCTCTTTGTAAAAAATTGGCTCTAAATGCCTTCTTGGGTGGGTTAATTGAAATCTTACCATTAGCTGAGTTACTTCCTTTTGCAAATGGCTGATTGGATCTACCAACATTCCATTGTTGATTCATCTCCCTTAGAGTATGAACCAATTCTGCCATAGAATCTCTCATAGAGGATTGAAATTCTTTGTTTTCCCTAATAACTTTATCCATGAATCTACATTAAAGCAGTTCCCACAGGCTGGCAAGAACAAGGCTCTGATACCACTGAAATATCCCCAATAGGATCTGCCCTAAAATTTGTGATTTCTGCCTTAGATATTTTATTTATTTTTCTGCACTTTTTCAATTTAGTTTTCTGCTCAAACCCTAGGACTGAATTCTGATTTTTATTTTCAGAATGATAAACATTTATAGGCATCCAATAAACATATGCCAAACATATAGATATCATCAACTATGATAACAACCATGAAAATCAACCATCCAAGTGCCAAACATAGGTCCAATAAATCTGATTTCTGATTAAAGAAGTCTGTTGCTACAAAATTTAACATTCTGGACTGTTTTTACAATGAATTTGTGGGCTCAAACATGCCAAACATATGCCCAGATTTCTGCTCTACAAATCAGATCTGAAACTATGATTGTACATACCAAATATATGCAAAATAGTCTTCAAATATCAAACCCTAGTTGGGCGAATTTCTCCTTGGCAAGCACTTAGGGTTTGCTCCTCCAAAATGCAAAATCGCCCTCCAAAGATGGGCACTCAGGTCTGCTCCAAAGTGGCACTCCAAATTAAGGCAAAACCCTAATGCAATAAGCTCACAAGATGCCACAACAATGCTGCTCCAAATCTGATTATGCAATGATGCACCAAACCTCCAAATGTCTCCAATGAAGTGCAATTAGAACTCCGTCATGAGTTTTCCACAAGATGAGCTAGGGTTTTGTCCAACTCACCACATTCACAAGGGTTTTCGTCCTTGGAATGACGCCCAACCAAAGTTGAGGCCAAAGAGAAGAATCTCCAAAATGAAAATAAGATATGAATTGATGCCCAAATGACTTCAAATGTTCTTATATTTATAGCCACCTTTCCCCTCCAAATCTGGCCGATCTCCTCAAGGCAAAATATTGATTTTATTTGCCTTTTTTTCTCCTTCAATCTTGGCCAACCTCAATAAAGTATTCTTATTTTATTTTATTTTATTTATTTTTTAATTATATTATTTATATTTTAATATTATGTAATATATATACTAGTGTTTAAAAACACTATTAAAATAGGGTGGATTTAGGTCAGGAAAAAGGGACATTACATTCACTAGTAGACAAAAGAATTCAGATGCCATCGTGATTGCATTTTCTCTCTTTATTTTTTTCCATGGTCCTTCTGTAGATCTTTTTTGGAGAACAACTAATCATAGCTATTCTTCACTGTTTAACCATCTGATTTAATCCCATTCCAAATTGGAGATCCAAATAGTTTAATGTCTTTTTAAGTTTGCTCACCATAGCTTGAAGAAGGGGGTTGGGATATGATATTGAATGTTTCTCGGTAGGCACCACTTTCCTTACCAGGATCAATTGGATGATCTCAAATCCACACACTAATTTGCTTCATGTGCTACATTCTCAAGTCCTTAAAAGAACCAATAAGATTGAGTGGAGATGGAAGAAGCCACAAAGCATCACAGGATGAGACGAACTTGCCTTATTTGATGCACCATTGCATATCAGGCTTACCTGCTTTAACTTTAAGGGATTTACCCATGGCTTCTGCCATTATGATAAAGATGTATGAGGAGATGGGATAGGCTTGCCTCAAGCCTTGCGAGCTCCTGGCAAAACTAGAAGGGAAACTATTCTCCAGTAGTACCAAAAGCACGGGAGTAGTGTAACAACTTAGGACCCAATGACACCAACGGTTACTGAATTTAAAATTTCTCAATACTTTATTAATTTCTAATTTAATGATCATTCTTAGTTTTCCCCATCTTTCATCTGGATGTAAGACCTTGTGCATGAAAAGGATGACCTCAGGTGTCTGTTTGCCCAGGATGAAACTGCCCTGCTCTTCTGAAATGAGATTAGGCATTAGTTTTTTCAATTTATTAGATGACTGCAAATTATTTTTGAGCCAATCATATAAAATATGCTGCATAATCTGATTGTCCTGTATACTACAAAATGCTTTGAATCCTGTTTATTTGGAATGGGAGAGAGAAAAGTGGTGTTAAGCTCCTTCAATGTTTAACTTATTCTGGCCGGATTCATCACCTGCCTTGCTTATGTCCTTGCCAACTATTAACCAATACCTTTAGAAGAAACCTGTTGCTTTCCTTAGTAGGCTGTGACCTGCAAAATAATTTATAATATTTTACCTATTTATTCCATTACTGCTGTCTAAGATGTGCACAAGATTTCATGCACATTTTTCTGATTTGGATGGGACAGGGCTGCAGGCCACAGCCAGAATAGAACCCTGGCAGATGGTTTGAAATGGCAATGGTGGTGCCAGAGAATTATTGCTCTCTTGGAAATATAGAGTGCTCTCCCTATTTGCTAATGTTCTTTTTACTTCTTTTAATTGCAGTGATGATGAAGAGGAAGAAGAAGACTCGTTGGAGTTTGAGACAGGGTTTGGAAATGTCATTGTTGTTGACAATCTTCCTGTTGTGCCTCCTGAGAAGTTTGAGAAACTTGAAGGTGTTGTTCGTAAGATTTTTGGCCAGATTGGAACAATCAGGGACAGGGGTCTGTGGATGCCAGTTGATCCTGAGACACAGAAGACTAAAGGTTATTGTTTTATAGAGTACAACACTCCTCAGGTATGGTTTATAGACCTCCGTATTGGTATGAATGCTTTGTATTGACTCATTTTTCAAATCGACTGGATAGTTTAAAGTTATACATAATGGCATATAGAAGTTCAAATTTGTAGTAATTTTTTAGTGTTTGTTTTTATATGCAGAGAACATTTTCTTCTTGACTTGCTGATTGCAACCTTCTGCCTAGCTTTTTAAATGTTTTATATCCTAGATGAAATCTTTAATTTTTATTTTAAGCAAGAAGATTGTGTTGATGCTTTCACTCTTTTCTTCCTGTGTAACTATTGTAGCTAATATTTTTCCATTTTGCTTTTTGATTGGTGCAGGAGGCACAAACAGCAAAAGATGAAACAAATGGATATAAGCTGGACAAAGCACACATTTTTGCTGTTAACATGTTTGATGACTTTGAGAAATACATGAAAGTATCAGACGAGTGGGTTCCTCCTGAAACCAAGACATATTCTCCCAGTGTATGTACTTTTTATTCTCTGTTTTTATATGGCAAAGTTGGTCTGTTTGGATTCTTCACGGTTCAAAATATATTTTGAAGTTGTAGAAAAGTTCTACCTGGAAATTCACTTTAATGAATCATTAAATATCATTATTTATGCCCTGCAAGTTCATCCTTCACTTCTGTTTTCTATTGGCAACATTATAGCTTATCCTAAATTATTCAATTCACACAAGAATTGATCGGAATGTTCATTCATAAATATTTACATCTTGAAAACTTAACTTTTGACTTTTGATTGTTGTTAAGTGTGAACCATCTGCTAACAAGTTTGACAATGTAGTGTTATATGCCCTGGAATTCTTAGCAATCTTGTTTTGCATTTATCAATTGAAGTATTGTTGTGTTGCAGGAAAATTTACACCAGTAGCTCACGGATGAGAAAGGACGCGACCAATTTGTCATTCGCGCTCAGTCAGACACCGAAGTTTATTGGAATGATGCTAGGCAATCAAAGCCTGAATTAGTGTATCGCCGTACAGTTAAGTAGATCATGGCACAAGCTGCAGAATTTTTTTATCTAGTTTATATTTTCCAGGCTATTGAAGCTTAGAACCTATTCTTTTGCAGCATTGGACTGAAAGCTTTGTTCAGTGGTCACCGCTTGGAACATACTTGGCAACTCTTCACAGGCAGGGAGCAGCTGTTTGGGGAGGTGCTACCACATTTACCAGATTGATGCGTTTCGCACATACACAGGTTTTTTTGGTGCAAAGTTTACTTGGGTGGCTGTGAAGCAATATAATTGAGAATTATTTTTTGTTGTGCTGTTGAGAATCTTTGATATCACATAAATATTTAATAGGAATCATTCTTTTATTAAACGTAGAATAGAAATATGACTTATCTCCTATATTTTTCTTTTAGGTTAGATTGATTGATATATCACCCGGGGAGAAATTCCTGGTAACTTACAGCAGCCATGAGCCTAGTAATCCAAGAGACACACAGGTATTTTAGCAGTGGAGATACTACATGGCTAAATATTTCAGAAAAATACCATCTTATTCCTAAACATGGATGAGATATTAAGTAAAGGCCATTTTTTAATATATTTTATTTCAAAGGTCTCATGAATTCTCTCTAACACTAGAATGCCTTCTCTTCAAGAGGGTTACTTTAAACATCTTTGATATGAGGACTGGTGTCGTAGCGAGAGAATTTAAAGGAAGTGCTGATGATTTTGCAACTGGTGGAACTGGAGGAGTTGCTGGTGTGTCTTGGCCTGTATTCAGGTAATTCTTTGCAATTTGTTATAGTGTTAGTATATCAAATGTTTAGTATTGTTGTTGCTTCTATCTCTTACTTAACAGTGACTTTCTCATTTGATGCAAATCAAATCTGACCAGATGGGCAGGTGGCAGAGATGATAAATATTTTGCCAGGATTGGAAAAAATGCCATCAGTGTCTATGAAACAGATACAATGGGACTCCTTGACAAGAAACTCCTCAAAGTTGACAATGTAATGGATTTCAGTTGGTCTCCAACAGATCCAATACTATAACTGTTTGTGCCAGAGGGAGGTGGTGGAAACCAACCTGCAAGAGTGAGCTTTTTAATGTTGTTACTTCGACAAATCCTTTACATTTATCAGTTTATAATCAAATTGTATGCTTTCAGTTAAAAGTTCTATCTAAGAATATTGAACAAGTAATGCAAATTACTATGCTTTATAGGGCCCTGGTTTAGATAGTTTTATTAAAGAAGTGCCATTTCTCTCAGGTTAGTCTTGTGCAAATTCCTGGAAGGGAAGAACTGAGGCAGAAAAATCTCTTCAGTGTAAGTGATTGCAAGATGTATTGGCAAAGCAATGGAGATTACCTTGCAGTAAAAGTGGACCGGTATACAAAAACCAAGAAAAGTACCTACACTGGCTTTGAGCTTTTCCGCATCAAGGAAAGAGATATTCCAATAGAAGTGTTAGAATTAGAAAACAAGAATGACAGAATTGTTGCGTTTGCTTGGGAGCCCAAAGGGCACAGGTTTGCTATTATTCATGGAGATGGGAGTAAACCAGATGTCAGTTTCTATTCAATGAGGAGCCCTAATAATGTTGGTCGGGTTTCTAGACTCGCCACTATTAAAGGAAGATCAGCAAATGCACTTTTCTGGTCTCCTATTGGGCGCTTTATTATTTTGGCAGGGCTGAAAACTCACAATGGCCAGCTTGAATTTTACAATGTGGATGAACTTGAGACAATGGCAACTGGCGAGCATTTCATGGCAACTGATATTGAGTGGGATCCTACTGGAAGGTAAAAAAAATTGTTCCCAATGTTACATAATTATCCCTGTGTTTTACTGCTTTGTGCTTCTCTGATAGCTGCTGATACACTGTCTATTTATAGATATGTAGCAACATATGTTACAACTGTTCATGAGATGGAAAATGGCTTCAACATATGGTCATTCAATGGAAAGCTATTATATCGTGTTTCTAGGGATCATTTTTACCAGGTGAGAACCCAAAAGCATGTTGAAAGCCTTGTTGCACTAGTTAAAAGTAGAGGTTTTATAGCTCTGTATTTATATATGCCTTTACTGTAATTCACAGCTGTTATGGCGCCCAAGGCCACCCTCTCTACTGAGTCCAGAAAAAGAAGAGGAGATTGCCAAGAATTTGAAGAAGTATAGCAAGAAATATGAGGCTGAGGATCAGGATGTTTCATTATTGTTAAGTGAACAAGACAGGGAGAAACGAAAGAAATTGCAGGAGGAATGGCAGGGCTGGGTCAATGAATGGAAACGTCTACATGAAGAAGAGAGATTCCTTCGACAAACATTGCGTGATGGAGAGCCCAGTGATGAAGAAGAAGAATATGAAGCAGAAGAAGTGGAAGCTGAAGAGGTATTAGATGTTACAGAAGAGATTGCTTCATATGGTTTTGAGGACTAAATTACTATAAAATAGGTTGCTGATGTCAACCCCATTCAGGAAAGTATACAATTGTGCCTTTCTGCAGGCAGATGTCTCAAATTGTGCAGTAGTTTTTTAATTTTATAGGCACATTTTTTATGGCGGAAATACTTAGAAATTTTGTTTAGTTGAGTTGTAAAATGCCCAAATTTAGCATGAAAAAACTAGCAAGAAATCTTTTGTTCGTTTGTTGAATGGTATATCCCTAGAGGTGGTTGCATTATCACATTTTATTCAACTTCTATTAAGAAAAATACATAAGTAAAATTATTATCACGGAAGACGCATCCAAGAAGTCAGGTTATTAGATGCTTCTGGGGGAGTTTGTATGCTTCGATTACATATTTGTTTCACTGAAAGCTTTCGGTGAGTTCATGTGCCTTTTTGCTTTGATTCTAATTTTGTTCAAGGGTAACACAAAGCTTTGATCCTATATATAGGAGGCAGTAAATAGTCGATGATCATAATTCAATTTTTCTTTTTTGTTATGAGACAGTTAGCCCAGATATTTGTATTTTGGTAACAGTTCAAGAGACGCTCCTTTGAATTGAAAGGCCATCTACATCATACAGATCCCCTACATCAAGATTGATGAAATTGTGACATCATAAATTAAATTAAATAAAACAAGTTATTTTTTTTAAAATATTAACATTTATGATAATGATATGTTGTATAATAACTCAAATATGTATATTAATGTAATTGATGAAATTGTGACCATAAATTAAATTAAATAAAACAAGTTAATTTTCTTTAAATAATAACATTTATGATAATGATATGTTGTATAATAACTTAAATATGTATTGATGTAATTGATGAAATTGTGACAACATAAATTAAATTAATGAATAAAACAAGTTAATTTTTTTTAAAAGAATAGCATTTATGATAATGATATGTTGTATAATAACTCAAATATGTATTGATGTAATTGACATTAGATAATAAATAACTTAAATTAAACATTAAAAATTATAGAATTTTATAGAATTTATGATAACTTGATATATTTTATTTCTAATATACATGTAATACAATGACAAATTATTAAATATGACAAAAATTAAAAGAAACTAAACTATAAGCTGATTAAAACACAAGCATCTAGAAGAGACTAATAAACAATAACTTAATGTATTGCATTAATATAAATATAACAAAATAATTAAAATTAAAAATTAAAAATCAAGGGAGTTTTGACAACTTAAAAGAAGAGAATAGGCTTAATAATAATAATAATTAATAATTGTATTCTAAAAACAATAACTTAAATTACCAAAATAATAAATAAATAGAAGACTAAAATATTAAAAGAAACTAAACTATAAGCTGATTAAAACTCAAGCAACTGAAATAGACTAATAAATAGTAACTTTATATATTTATATATATATATATATATATAGGTTAAATAAATATAGTGTAATAATATTATATTAAAAGAAAAATTAAAAAATCAAAGGAATTTTGGTCAAGTTAAAAGAAGTGAATAAGCTTAGAGATAATTATATTACAATTACAATAACTTAAATTAACAAAATAAATATTAATGAAGGTTAATAAATTAATTAAAGTCAAGGAAGAAAAGATTAGCAATACAAATGATAATTATAAAAAATGTTCATAGAAATCAAATCAAAAAATAAGACAACTAATATAAGATATTGTAATAAATGCACATGATAATTATCCTATATTAGTTGCCTTATTTCTTCGTTTTCTCTATATTATATTGTGTATTTTATTATTCTTTTGTATTGTGTATCCTAAATAATATTTTTGTAATTATTTCTTTCATGATGGTTATATGAAAATGAGATATTTTACGACAATTTTCTTTCAAACACAAACCCAAAACTTCTTAGTGACCTTGTATTTTATTCTTGGTGATACAAGATTCCTTGTGGACACATATTCTCCTAAATCAGACATGATAGGTATGAATTTTGTAAGCATAGTGCTAACAAAATCAAGATGAGTGCTATCAAAGTCCCTCACCCAGTATTGTAGGTGTAGTATTAAGCAAATCTGCATATTTCTCAAAATTCAACTACCAACAATATATCTATATAAGATATTCTACATACAATACCAACCTAAAATTACTAGACAATTCAATCAATAATATACTTCACATGATAGCATAAACTACATAAAATAATTTCCACTACAAATATATGTATATATATTCAATTAATTTAAAATATGCTCATTGCAAATATGTATCAATACATCTAATGCACATTGAGTATTATTGCTAGTCTTATATACATTCAACATAGTATTGTTGTAGATTCGATGGCATTGAGTTACCCCCTAAAAAAAATTGTTAAATCAATCAAAACAGTGTTATTTTTTTTATACAACAAGGGTGTCCCCGCGACACAGACCAGCGGCCCAGCAACCCATACCTTGGGTACCTGGGGCGAGCTAGGGTGAGACTAATCCCCTACAGGTGAAATCCCTGACCCACAAAAAGTCCTACCTCTTAAAATCAATAAAAACAATATTACCTATCGCAACTCTCTCTTTATTTTTTTCTCAATATGTTATTTTATGATGTCGACGCCAGAACAACGAACTTGTAATTCACTTATTCGCTTTCTTGAGGTGAACGGAACTCATTTTTTCTTTCAAACGTAGTGTCACATGCTTTTAAATTTATCTATAACAATCAGCTTTTAGGGACATTATCTTAATTAAAAATCCAAACTGACAAAATTGCCTCTTTGTCAAATACAACAAATTTTCCACCAGTAAAGCTTTGACAGTTATGTTTCCTCCATTGAATTCGTGCCCCTGTGATAAAATAATTAAATAATATAATGCAGATAGAGATGTGGAAGCTGTGATATTATTCATACATGTTCAATGAACAACATCTAGATATAAGCTCCTTTGTCAATCATTTTCATTTTGTCATGACTTCATCATCTCCTATCCTCCTACTTGTACCCACACAACGCTTTCACACTCCATTATACATCGAATCTTTCAAATCTCTCTTCCACTACATATAAATCCTACAAAAGATGGTTGTCATAGTTCTAGAAGGATTTTTATTCACTTTCTGTTAATATGTATACCACAATGGCCCTATGCTTACCATAACACTCATTCTCAATCTTCATCTCATCTGGTATGACAATTTCACTTATGCATGGATTGTCATTATGGATGGTTTTGTGCAGTAATTGGGAGTGAAAAATGACAAACAGGGTTCTCCCTCTGTGTTCACCTAGTGGAAAACAGCAGAGGCATACAAAGGCTCTGCCCCTTCCCAATTAAACCAAGATCAAACTTTAACTTGAAGGCTAGGGAAGAAGAAGTTGGATGATGCCTATTCTTTTGGAAAGTACTTGAAACGAAGCGACCTTCCCATGGTGGTGAAAAGTGTTATTGAGTCTAGAGCTCTGTAACCATCTGAGCAGAAAAAAAGGCAACGGTGAGGTGGAGTTGTATTTGGTGCTCACATCTGAGCATGTTATGGTGGATAGTAGTTCTTGTGGATTCCATGTAAGCAACAAAGCATATATTTATTGGCATATAGCAAATTCATCGTCAGCAATTTACTGATGGAAAATTAACTGCATTAATATTTTTAATAAAATCAAAGTTTTCAAAATATATATTAAAAAATATTAATACGGTTAATTTTCTGCCACGGTGAATTGTTGTTGGTGAATTTTACTTGACGGTGAATTTTCCATGGCGGTGAATTGTTAGCAGTGAATTTTCCTAGAACCATATTTAATACATGTGTGTGGGGGTGGAAAACTTAGTAAGGTAGTGTGTATGACCATTTCATTAGTCTCTTTACTACTATAGATCCCTCCTCTACTGCCACCCAACAACTTTAGAAAAATTCATCGCCAACAATTCACCACGGGAACTGTGAAAAATTCACTGCCAACAATTCACCACAGAACTGTGAAAAATTCACCGTCAACAATTCACCACGAAATCGTGAAAAATTCACTGCTAACAATTCACCATGGAAAAATTCACCATCATGACAAATTCACCTCAAGGAAAATTCACCACCATGAAAATTCATCGCATTACAAGTTTGCAATTAATTTTCCATGGCGGTAGATTGCTGGTGGTGAATTTTCCTTGAGGTGAATTTGTCATGGCCATGAATTTTCTTGCAGTGAATTATTGACGGTAAATTTTTCAGTGGGGAATTGCTAACAGTGAATTTGCCTCATGCCCACCCAACCATTACGTGGGAATCAACAATATGATCATCAACATTGTTGGAGTAGTCAATGTCATTGCTCCATTGGAGGTGATCTCCTCACACATGTATGGAAGTTAGGGTTATCCCAATTACCCCAGGCAAGTGTTGGTGGAGGAGACAAGGGCTAGCCATAATTCCACTGCTCCATTGGAGGTGATCTCCTCATGCATGTATGGAAGTTAGGGTTATCCCAATTACCCCAGGCAAGTGTTGATGGAGGAGACAAGGGCTAGCCACAATTCCCATGCCCTAACGGTCACATGTTCCTCCTTGTAGCAATGTGGGATCCAACCTCACACTCCTACTAGACCTTGGTGTAAAATTAGACAGATAATTTAGAACATGTGATTATATACATATTAAAATAATTCAATTATTAAGGAATTCCAAAGCAATCCTAAGTAAAAAAATAATGAATAAAATTTCTAAAAATAAAGTCAATAAGTAGGCAATATTAAGGAACAATATTCTTTTAATATTTTTTCTTCATAAATATTTTTTAAAGTTTATTGTAATATATAATTATTTTGTTTTTTCAGCAAAAGACATAGTGCTTGTATATATATTTATATTGATAGTAATACGATATTTACAATAGATGATATATATCCTTCCCAAAGACATATTCCTTTTGAACTGACTATTTCAGCCTTATAGCATCCCTTGTTATCATCCCCATTACAAAACAAAGGCCTTAGTATCCCACTTGAGACAGACTGAACCTTTAAAACACTTTTTGCTACATATTTTTCCTATTACATTTAGTCGACCTCTGAAGCTACTATAATCCATAAAAAAACTTTAGTATTTATCAAAAAGCCTTTAACCCACGTTCTTATTATTCCTCCATCTGCACTGGTTGATCATTTTCACCCTATTCTTCAAATAAATTTCCTTCAAGAGGATGAGTAGAAGGAAAAGAGTTGAGGTTAATCTCTTTGTCATTTCAAGCACCCATTGGATTTGAAGAAGGAATCTATATATTTTAAGATCATAAAATTGTAACAAAAAATCAAGAGAAATGATGCATTATTTTCCTCTTAATGGTATGGAAACTTGAAACAAGGAAAGAACTCTTAATATGTAAGAGAAATGTTAGATAGATTCTTTGTTACCAAATCTATGTGCTCTCTTTTATTATAATCATTTTATAAGATTTATAATTTCCTCTTAGGATATTTTCTACTAATCATTTTATGCTCTACCTTCACTACTTTATTTTTTATATTAACCTCACAAATAAAATGGTGTTTTTAAAATAGTTTTAAAAAAAATAAAAATTAACACAATTTATAAGATATGTTGTTTGAGTAACCAACTCATATTTATGAAATTTATAAATATAAATAGTAAAAAAAATCTATATTTATATTATTCATGAAAAAGAATGAAAATAGAAAATGAATACAAAACCACCCTTAAGTAAGGCTCTTAAAAATCTCTTTAACAAGATACTAAGTAAATTCTTAAGAAAAAGAAAAAGAAATTTTTACATTTTAAAGAAATAATTTATAAAACATTAAAAAATAAAAATTGGTATCATATGCTTCAAGGAGAAATAAATATTGTAACAACCTAAAAAATGCAGCCATAAAATTTCTTAAGCATTAACCAAGATAAACATCTCAATACAAACACCATGGTGCAAGATAACTTTTAACAACTTCAATTAACTTCCGATCACAAAATTACGCTAATATTAAAATCATGCAAGTGATATCAAATAATAATCTACACAATATATAACTCCCACTTGAATAGTACAATAAAGAAGTACACCATAATTACATTATAATAATATGAAAGTATCACAAGTACATGTCTAGTACTCAACAATGAAGATAACATCATTTCATAATCAAGGTCTACAAGGGATAAAAACTACAACTCTCATCCATGATACCAACCACACATATACAAGTGGTCTAAAATAATATACACCATAAATATTACTTGAAGAATTTCAAGCTCAACTCTACAAGATAATCTTCCAAGATCTCATGCTCATATTGTTGATCGAGGAAGGGTTGAACCCACTACGAGGATGTCCCTTTCCTCCCCATCCATTAGTCCAGGTGAAGAAGCAACATCCATTATACAAAGGTGTTGTACACCATAATATTAATGTTTATTTTTCTTAGTTTATTCCTTTAATTTTTCCAGGTGAATGATCTATGCCTGTACTTGTACACCATAATATCAATTGACCTAAGATCATTCACCTGGACTAATATCATTTCATCAAGGTTTAATTACCAAACTTGGGGTTTGACCAAGGAAAACCCCTATCCACACAAAACAACATTTTCTATTGTAGATTTGCTATAGGTCTAGATCTGGAAGCCCAAATTTATAGGTACAAGAAGAAAGTGCAAACAAAGGACTCTATATTCAACTTTTGAAGTTTGAGAAAAGGATACAGGGACCCATTCACCCTTGGGCGAATGAGTCATGCTACAAAGCATAAAATCCAGTTTTTAGGCTTGGTACATACCATTCTACCTTTCTCAAATCTTCTTAAAAGTTATTGTTTCCATTTCTGCTATCATAATACTCTACAATTCAAGTTTTAGGTCATACAATTGAGTTTGATAAGGAATTTAATTTTATCTCCCAAAATAGCCAATCAATCATTTGTGTCATTCTTTGTCATTAGAAAACAACAGGTCATAATAGGGTTGACTCACCTCAAGGTTGAAAGTCAATCCTACCTTTGGGAGATCTCTTTTTCTAATAAAATTAGGAAAAGTGAGGGTTTCCTAGATCATCATTCCATTTTGGGTAAACACACTCTCATCCATTTCTCTTCATTTCATTTTGGTGAACCTGGCATTCTTACACTATAAGCTTTATGAAATTCGCAGTCTTTCAAAACCCTAGATCTAGGATTTGTGTTAGTTTGCATTGCATCTCATTTAGGGTTTCACAATTTCATTATCTTGCATTCCATTTAGTGTTTTAAATTTGCATTTTGCATTGTTTAAAATCTAAAAAAAATCCAAAAATTTCCATACATGTTACATTGATTTTACATAGTAGTTGCATATTAGTGTCTTTTGAAAATATTTTACATCAAAAAAATTAATCAAAATTGCATTCAAAAAGTTGTCATCTTTGTTCACTTTTTGTCATTTCTTGCATTTACATTTAGACACTAAAATCTGGAAAATCAGTTAGAAAACAAATTCTGAAACCTAAAATAAAGAACATAAACAATAAACTAAAAGTTCATATTTCAATTTTTAAAACCTTTGTGCAAGGACCCATTCGCCCTTGGGCGAATCTATGCCTGTACAAGTGACCTAGCAATTTTTTGGGTGCATTTCTATCTCTGTTTCTATTGTTAGAACTACAATTTAAAATTTTGAAATAATTTAATCTAAACATTAAAGAAAGTTGTTCTTTTGATGAAATATTGAGGAAAATTGAAAAAGGTTTTTTCTGTTTAGTATTAGATTCTTTCAAATATGTGGTTATTTTCTTTAATTTTTACATCATTGCATAATTTAGATAGATTAGTTTTCATTTTGTAAACAATGGAAACCATACACTATCCCAAAACATTAAACAAAGAACCATATACTGAATGATAAACCTTGGAGAAAGCATAGTTATCTTATCATGTCAAATCTCTTTCTACAAGTTAATATATCCTTTAAGCCCTTTAGTAGTGATGATTTTGACATGTCAGATGAAGCTCTTGAGGATTTTCATCTCATAAGGTTCATCCACTAAGGCTTGTAATAACAAACAAAGGGAAGTTAATGCAATCACACCTCAACTTGTCATCTACCCATCTTCACAAAAACCACAATTCCAAAACAAACATGTGCTTATCATAAGACCACCTAAAAAAAGACCATTACCTCCATGGGCTATCTTGAATTTTGCAAGGAAACTCACTAGTAACAATGCTTCACAATAACCTAGTTATAATATCGTTGCTCACACATACAATACAAGGAACAATAGACAACCACAAACCATACCTACTTCATTACCACTACATCAACCTATTTTTCCCAGTGCTCTTTGTTTGCCTTTACACAATGGAAAGGAGTATGATCTTGTGGAACAACTTAAAGACACTCCTAATATTTCTTTATGGGATCTTATTCAAGCTTCACCTAATTATCATAGCATGATTCAAAGTTCTTTACAACAAGTTGTGGTCCCTCCTAGTGCACAACCAAACGATGTAGCAGCCCTAATTCAAGGTATGAATTTAGTTAACATTGACATTGTATTTCATCAAGATGAGTACCTCCATTAGAAGTGCAAAAACAAAATGAGGCTTTGATGATAGTGGCCATTATTAATAAATGTGGCATAAGGCATACCCTCATTGGTAATGGTTTGGCATCAATGTTTGTAGTGTTAAAGTAGGAAAGGTAACATTGCAAAATCCTATTCATGTTATGCCTCAAGAGCTCTCATTTAATCTTCTCTTAGAAAGACCTTGGATTCATGAAATGAATGGTGTCCCTTCAACGCTTCACCAATTAATGAAGTATACCTATCAAAAAAAGGTCTACACAATCAAAGATAATCATCAATCTAACACTTGTTTGTAAACTGAAAAAGGCATGAAAAGTCCTTTGAGAACATTGATACCAACTTCAAAAGTTGAACCTAGGCACGAGGAAGAAAAAGAGAAGTGTTTATCATCAGTCACAGAACTATTAGATGATGATTGCATTTCATTGGATTTTACACCTACATTCATTGGAGAATATAAGATCACATCGAAAGAATAAAAAAAGGACAAAGAAACAATGGTAATGTCAACAGAACGTGAAGAATAATCATCACAAGCATCCAAGTTGACAACTTTTAACAAAGAAGACACAAATTACATAACAAGCTATGATGAGTTTGATCGTGAACAACCACCATCCTCGAAAGCAATGGAAGCTCTCTATGGGAGAGGATATCAACTCTTGAAATAACTTGGTTATAATGGAAAAGGATGTGGTGTGAATGAACAAGGCATTTGTGTCCATATAAAGCCTAACATACAAGAAACAAAAAGTGGTCTTGGATATTGTCCTTTGAAAGCATTGAAAAAGCCTTCATTCAATATCAACACCATCATGCAAGATTCTCCTAAGATAACTCTTACATTGAAGCATCTCGATTTAATAGATACCACAAGTAATGATGAACCATTGGATTATTTTCAACATGATGAAGATTTAACAATTTTTTTGGGAGTTTATGGTAATTTACCAACTCATCACCACAAAGATTCACTTGTACCTTAAACAGTAAGGGATACTTTGGCGAAGGAAAGGAAAAAAGTGATATTAAATAAGATGAACATGAATAAATTCCTAAAATTTAAACCAAAGTACATTACTTGTGGGAGATATGATCAACATACCAATGGATACATCTAATGAAGAGAAAGTGATTCAAATAGGAAAATGTCTTGATGATGAAGAATAAGAAGATCATGTAGCATTATTACATGACTTTATTAAAATATTTGCTTGGAAATATTCATATATGTCGGGTATTGATGCTAAGATAGTCACCCATAGCGTTGTTCTTGAAAAAAATTCTAAACCTGTAAGAAAAAAGATACGAAAGATGAATTCTAAGATAGCCTTATTGGTGAAAGATGAAATTGAAAAACTTTTGGATGTTGATTTCATTTGTCCTATTGATTATTCACCTTGGATATCTAATATTTTGGTAGTAGCATAACCTAATAATTATATTTTGGCTGTAGCATAACCTAATAATCATATTAGGATGTGTACGAATTTTCATGATTTGAATAAAGCATCATTAAAAGATGATTTTTCCCCTTCCTAATATTGACATGATAGTGGATTCAACTATAGGCCATGCTTTATTGTCATTTATTGATGGTTTTTCTAGATATAATCAAATTTTCATCAACCCTCAAGATCAATATAAGATAGCTTTTACCACACCTTGGGGAAAATTTTGTTGGGTTGTTACGCCTTATGGATTAAAGAATGTTGGAGCAACATATCAATGAGCTATGACACTAATATTTCATGATTTCATCCACAAAATTTTGGAAGATTATGTTGATGATATTTTGGCTAAATCTTTAACTTGTCAAGATCATGTCACAACCCTTCAAAATATCTTTGAAAGAATTCATAAGTATTACATGAGATTAAATTTGAAGAAATGTTTCTTTGGTATGGATAGTGGAAAATTCTTGGGTTTTATAGTGTCACATAGAGACATTGAGGTGGAGACAAAGAAGATTAATGCTATCATAAACATGCCAACTCCTAAAAATACTTCTTAATTGCATAGTTTACAAGGAAAGATTCAAGCAATCCATCGATTTGTGGCATCATTGGTGGATTAGACTCTCCCTTTACCCAACTTCTTAAAAAGGAATTAGAATTTAAATGGAATGAGGATTGTAAACAAGATTTTGACAATTTGAAAGAGTATCTAGCTAGTCCTCCCATCTTGCAACCTGCTATTCAAGGAAATCCATTCATTCTTTACACATCACAATCAATCATGTTGTAGCAACATTATTGGCTCAATGAGATAAAAGTGGCAAAGAGCATCATGTTTATTACATTAGTCGAACTCTGATTGATTATGAAACTCGATACACAACCATAGAAAAACAATGTTTGGCTTTTGTGTTTGCTACTAGTAAATTGAGACATTATTTATTAAATGTAGAGGTGCATGTTGTTACAAAGTTTGACCCTTTGAAACAACATTTTTCTAAAACAAATTTGTCAAGATGCTTAGCTAAATGGGTTATGTTGTTGACTAATTTTGATCTTAAATTTATTCCTCAAAAGGCTCAAAGGACAAGCCTTGAATGACCATTTAGCTGACTCTCCCTCACCATTAACATCACCTAATCATGAATCATTCCCTGATGAAAGTGTGTTGACAACTGAAAGAGATACATGGGAATTTTATTTTGATGGTTCTAAGTGTTGAATTGGCTTTGGAGTAGGGGTTGTATTAACACTGCCTTCAAAAAATCCTATTCTCTTATCTTACTATTTAAACTTCCTATGCATGAATAACACTGCAGAGTATGAGGCCCTACTTGTTGGAATACGTGTGGCCTTATTCTTAGGTGTTCAACACATTCATATATTTGGTGATTTTCAATTATTCATTAAAAAAAATGGATCTTATCAAGTGAAACATGACAAGTTATCCCAATATAAGGACCTTACAATGACATTTCTAGAACTCTTTCACTCATATACCATTGATAATATTTTGTGAAAGGATAATTGGCATGCAGATGCAATGGCAAGTGTTGCTTCCCTTGTATCTCCTGATGATCCTTCAATTGAATTCAAATTGGTAGTTCACACAATCGCAAAGCCATCAATAGATGAAAAGATCAAATAAGCGTTAGTGACCAATATTGAAGTCTCTAGTGAATGGTACAAACCGATATTCAATTTCTCAAAGGAAGGCACCTTTCCTAAGCCAACCACTAAAAACACCAAAGCTTGTATTCAAAAACTTGCAACTAGGTACATAATCTTAGTTGGTGCCTTATATAGAAGATCCTTTGACGGTCTCTTACTTAGATGCCTTCAACTAAGAGAAATGCATATATCCCTTGAGAAAGCTCATGTTGGTGCTTGTGGTGTGCATTTTGGGGGAAGATCGTTAGTTAAAAATTTAATCTGTAGGATATTTTTGGTGACATATGGATAGACTATTTTGATCATGTTAAGAAATGTCACAAATGTCAAGAACGTAACAATTCCATACTTCCAAACTTCGTGCTCAAATTCTTATTTGGCCATTTCTGGTTTGGGGTTTGGATCTCATAGGTAAAATATCCCCGTCTTTTTCCTATGGACATATGTTTATAATTACTGAGACAAATTATTTCACAAAATGGGAAGAGGTCATTCCTCTTCATTCCACAACCACTGATGCAATTTTTCATTTCACATTGGAACACATTATTGCTTGCTTTGGTCTTCCTTCCACATTAGTTTTAGACAATGGTACACCATTTAAGAACAATGATGTGAAGAATTTTTTGGAAACATTTCACATTCAACATCGTTTTTCAACACTATACTACCCACAGTCTAATTGTCAAGTGGAAGCAACTAATAAAACCCTCAAGCAAATCTTGCACAAAACAGTAAGAAAACATGTTACACCCCAAGTGTTATTACCTATTTACTATTACCTTGTTTGTTAAATTGTTTTAATATATGTGAATGTGTTTTATATATGAATCCCGATGGAAATATGATGAATGAATGTTTGGTTCAATTTAATGTTTTATAATGATTATGTATATGAAATATATGTGACACATATGAATGTATTGTTATCAGATAAATATTGTTATGATGTACTAAGCTAAATGTGGGAACAAGTTCAAACCTCTGGAAGAGAGAGGAAGTATCACTCAAGAGAAGAACTTGGTCTGGTAACCTTTAATTCAGTCTTACTAAGCATTCAAACACTCACACCCTAGTTGGTCTTAGTTGAGTCAAGTTAATTCAGGTAAATGGTAAGTGATCTTCAGTTTTGGTTGTGAATGTTTATATTGGTTTGTGATCTTGTTTTATGAATGTTTGGATTGAGGAATGTGATTAAGTCTTGATGTTGAGTGGAAGTCCTTTCTTGTGTGTTTATTGTTATGTCAACGAGATATATGCATAAAATGTATATATATGCATATATGTACGTGTCTACGATAAACTCATACATGTGAGTGAATATGTACATAAGTATACGTAGGTAGACATACCTACACATGCTCATGGACAGATTACCATATGCATGGGAATACTGATTGGACTAAGGTGACATATATATGTATATATACACATCATGTATATATTTTGATCGATGGATATGAGAGTATGTGTTTTTATAAAAGTATTAAAATAATATTATGTATTTATATTATATATAGATTAATATATATGTATAAAATAATATAGCTATATATATTAATATATATTTTTATATAATTGTGTATATATATATGTAATGTTATTTGATATATATTTATATATGTTTGATAATCGACAATTAATGTATTTGATAACCATGTGAAATGAGTATGTATTAATATATATATATATGTATAATATATATATATGTATAATATATATATATATGTATAATATATATATATATATGTATTATATATATATATATATATATATATATATATATATATATATATTACGAAGGATATATATACATATATATATTATATATAATATATACATATATGTATATTATATATAATATATATAATTGATAATCATTTGAGATAGTTATAAAGTGCAATACATAGTTTTATGGTTAATAATAGTAAAGCGCTTAAATGAAACATAGGCACGCATATGGTGTTGCCTTGGTAATGTGTTGTATAGTATAACTTGGGCATAAAGAAAACAAAAGACCAAGTCAACAAAGACTATGAAGCACATATGAAATAAGTGTTGTTGTGTGCATGTTGCAAAAGGAAGTGAGTGCAGTTTTAAGCAATGTAGAAATAGTCTACCTACACTATCTTCAAGGGTACTCGTTTATGAAATGTGGTGCCAATGCTATAGTATGTGGAATGCATAAGAAGTTTTTTTACTACACATAAGTCTGGAAAAAAAATATCTTAGCCATGAGACTCAGTCAATTTGTAAACTTGGAAAAAATATAAGAAGGAATTTGATTTGCAAACCGAATAGGAAACTTTCTTAGAAGCTTGTTGTTCATTCAAGACATAGTAAAAGAGTTTTTTTGTCCCTTGAAAAAAGTCAACTCGGCCATTTCAATGGTGAGGACTATTATGTGTTGCAAACCTATAAGTTAGTTTGATGAGTCATTGCATGGGTATAGAAAGGTGGCAGAAGTATTAGCTTGTTTGTAGCATTTGGTTGCTCACATTTTAGTATATATAGAGGTGCTCATTCTACCATTGATACACTTTTCAATTTGATTACCTTGTTGTTATTCTACTATATTTTTTGTGCAAAGTGAGTTGAGAGCTTGAGAGTTAGAGAGTTGTTTTTTTTATTTGCATTAGTATTGTTGAGAGATTCGGTGATAAGCTAGTAGTGGAATTTGGGTTGTTCTTGGAGGAATTTGTAAGTGAGCTTGAGCAATTAAGCTAGGAGGGAAGAATATTCGATTAGAGATTTAAATAGGCATGTTGATTTCTACTCCTTTGTTATTATGTTGGAAAGATTATTTATTATGTTGTCATGTTTGGAAAGATTGTCTTTCATGTGTGTTAGGATGCTTCTATGTCTCTTGTTTATTTTTTGTATTTGTGAAACCTTTATTTTTTATTTATACTTATATTGATATTTATACTATATTGGGATTTATACAAATGTATACTATTTATACTATGCGTAGCTTGTCAGTACTATACGTAGTATGACAATACTCTAGGTGTGTAGCATAAGATAGAGTTGTTTCGAGATACTTAGTAGCAATGTCATTTTAAATGTGAGTTAATGGGAAGGTTGTTCTTGGGGTTAGGATAATCCATGGGAAAGGGGATAACCTTAGAATAGAATACTAATGGTCAATACAAATCAAGCAATTATTGTGGTGAAATAGATGACCCTCACTCAAAGTACTGGGTGATGAATCTTTAGCCAAAGCATGTAAGTAGCCACTATTTACAATGTCAGTTCATTGTGATCCAATTTACATTCTAGGCTAGGGAAATCATACATGTAGTAGTAGACATTATGGTAGCTCTAGATATGTAAGACACATCACTATGCTCAAGAAAGGCTATATGAAGGATGAGGTTACCAAACCAATCTCTTCGTCAAAGGGAGGACCATCTTACCAAGTTTTGGTAGATGTGCAGGGGACCACAGTAAGTCCATGGTTTGCAAAAAAGCGCTTGAGTGATTCTTCTCCTCATGCAGTTGCGACCAAGATTTGGGAGAAGGACATTCTAGACCATTTGTATTTCTAGTTCATGTAAGCTTGTTGAAGCTATGTATGTAATCATGTGTCCATCTATATAAAAATTGTAAATTTGAAAAGTTATCTTGAATATATTTATGTAAATTGAAATCATACTTATATTATTGAAATGATTCTTTGATTATGCAATAGAAAAGTTTGGAAAGGTTATATTTCAAATGGTGCACTTCTTATTGAAAAGAAACTAATTTTTTTTATTGCTAATTATGTTAGATGCATAAATTATTCACTTGTGGGTAAAACATAGTAAAATTGCTAGGTAGAACAATGGGCATGTTACATGTGGTATCAGAGCTACCAGGTTCATCTTTGGAACCTATGTGCTCATTATGTTTCCAATCCAACATTATTTGAGTCTAATGTTTGGAAATTCTTGTGTCAATATGGTGCATCTCAAGATGATTGCAAGAAATTTGGTAATCGAAAATGAGTGCTACCTACGAGCCAAGAAGGAAAGAGAAGCCCTTGTTCGAACCATTGAGGGAACCAATTATGACAATGCCATTTGGCTGAGCGATATTGGGACTTTCAGTCATGCCCTTTCATGAATTAGTCAAGAGAAGAGAAGGATGAGAGAGGCTTCCAACTTCAACTTCTTAACTCCTGTCTCTCAGGCCAAGTCAGGCTCTTTATCACTTTCCAGGGATATGCCCTCGAAATTTAGTGTTAGTCCAATCATGATATCTAGGGATCTTCATGATCTTCCTTTAGTGAAAGTTATTGTAATAGCCACAAGTGGTGAATCAAAGGGTTATGTACCTCAAAACTTTGTGTCTAAGGATAGATTAGAGGGTTAATTTCCTTTCGATGATTTATATGAGAAAAAAATTGAGGGTTATACACCACATTAGAAAGTGAATTTGAGGGATACTCTCCCTTAGACTATTTGAGTAGTCATTCTATGAAAACTCAAGAAAATTGAAAATCCTTTTTTATTATAATGAAAAACATGTTTTGGCAAAATTTGTGAATGAGTTCTTTTAAAGAATATCTTATGTGAATGATAGATCTTTTGGAATGTTGTAAACATTGAGAAACCCTTCATAGATCTAATAAAAATGAAACCTTCAGGTATAACTATTCTTGGGAAAAATGGTTAAAAAAAGAACTAACTTTGGGGGAAGTCAAGAAGTAGGTCAAGGTGTTGAGAATATCGAAGCTAAGTTGGATCACATTTTGGCTATCATGGATGAAACTAGAGGAAGAATAGGAAACCTCAAACAAGAAGTTAGGGGAAAGGAAAGAGAGGAACACAAAGTCCCAAATAATGAAGAAGAAGTTCCCAACAATGAGGATGAAGGGGAGAGAATTCCCATGATCACACGCAATCTAGTAATCATGAGAATGATAAGTGAGGGAACCAAAAGGAAGTGGTTGGAAAGCGAGTTATCACGTGACATGACAAAGATCACACCACCAAAATTTGAAGGTAGTACTATTGGAGATATGTGGCCGAAGCATGACTTACAGAGATGGAGAAGTATTTTGAAATTAGAAATTAATTTGAAGTCACTAAAGCTGTTTGGGGAGAATTTCAGTTGGTTGGTGAAGCATCCAACTGGTGGATGAATGAGAAAATGGAGCTTGGGCTTAGTTCCTTAAGTCTCACTTGGAGCGATTTTTTGGAGATTTTCTGAAGGGGATGGTTTCCCCAACTCTGCTATGACCAAAAGCTCACTAACTTCCAAAACTTGAGGCAAGGTGACTCCTCAGTGAACGAGTATTGGGAGAAGTTTACTCGACTCCTAAAGTACATACCAATGTACCAGAATGACGAGAAATTTTGTATAAGGAAGTTTATCATGGGTCTTAATGTACAAATAGGTGGTGAGGTAGATGTGCATGGTCCAACTACCATGTACTTGGTGTATGAGAAGGAATTGAGTAGGAACAAAGGCTTAAGTCTATCTTGAACTATCAAGAGAGAAATAAAAAGAAGCAAGCTCACAAGAATCCTAGTGAAGGGAAAAATTTTCAAAAGCAAGGGGACAAAGTACCCCAAAATAATTGGAATGAACCAAGGAGATATTGAAGTGGAAACAACAACAATTTCAACAACTTCAAAAGTAATGCTGGTGGAAATGAAATTAATTTTGAAAGACCTACGAAAAGGAGGGGACTAGCGAAGGGATGTTATACATGTGTTGGGGATCACTATGCAAGTAATTTTCCAAGCAAACCATCTGGGTCACAACCACATGGTAACTCTCTTCCACCTCTAAGAGTTGCATTCCAACAAAGGATTCATGCTGCAATGGATAATCAACAAGAGGAGTACCAAATTACTCTAGTAGAAGTTTCAAGTACTTTGTCTAGAATTCCCATTTCAATTTTAATAGATACTGGTGCCACAAAAAAAATTATTTCTCCTAGAATAGCTAGTCAAATGTCTAGAAAAGTTGGCTACATAGAAAATTCTTGGGTCAAGTAGAATATGTAAACCAAAAAAAAGCTAAAGTAAGTCAATGTCTTTGAAGCAAGGATTGAAATTCCAAGTTTCTCAATGGAAGTGAATTTGTGCGTAGCTCCCTTAGGTTCTTATGATGTCATCTTAGGGATGAATTGGTTATTGAAACATAGGGATAAAGTAGATTTTCATGGAAAAATATTTGAATGCTTAGACAATCTAGGTAACTGGGTGTCATTACAAGGAACACGTAGAGAGGTTAAGTTACGATAGATATGCAATGTACGGATGCATAGAGCAAAGAAGAAAGGCTTTCAACTCTTTACATTAAAAATAGATAAAATTGAGGAATGCAATAAATTCATTTCTCAAGATGATGTAGTATATTATGGACCTCAAGACTCCCAAGATGTCAAAGAAGGTGAAGTATTAGAATCTAGAAAAATGGATATGGAGAAATATCCTATTTTATGGAAATTTGTGGATGTACTTCCAAAAGAATTACCTAGATAACTTCCTAAGAGGATATTTGATTTCTCCATTGACATAATACCAGGGTCGGAACCTATATCAGAAGTACCTTATAGGATGACCACAACTGAATTAATGGAGTTAAAGGCACAACTAGAAGAGTTATTTTTTAAAGGATTAATAAGACCCTATTTCACCCTGGGGAGCACCAGTGACCTTTGTAAAGAAGAAAGATGGTACACTATGCTTATGTATTGATTATCAGTTGATTAATAAAGCAGTGATAAAGAATAAGTATCGGTTTCCATGTATCGATGATCTCTTTGATCAGATGCGAGGAGCGGTAGTGTTTTCAAAGATTGATCTACGTTCCAGATATCACCAACTAAGAATCAAGGACGAAGACATTTTCAAAACAGCTTTCAAGACTAGATACGACCATTACAAGTTCACAACCCTACCTTTGGGGCTAACAAATGCATCAACAACATTCATGAACCTAATGAACAATGTATTTAGGGACTATTTGGATAGGTTTGTGTTGGTCTTCTTGGATGACATCTTAATCTACTCCAAGAATGAAGAGGAAAATTTCAAGCATCTAGAGATTGTTCTCCAATGATTGAGGGAGCATAAGCTATATGGAAAATTCTCAAAGTGTACCTTCTTCCAAAAGGAAGCAAATTATTTGGGTCATGTGATTTTTCCTAATGGGATTGCAGTTGATCCAATGAAGATAAAAGTTGTGCTAGAGTGGTCGATGCCTAAGAATGTGTTGGAAGTTATAATTTTTATGGGTTTGGCTAGGTATTACCATAATTTTGTTGCAAACTTTTCAAGAATAGATTTTCCCATCATGTCATTGCTAAGGAAGGGGAATAAGTTTAGTGGTCTGAGAAATGTTAAGTAGCATTTGACCAACTTAAGGAAAGGTTGACCACAACACCAATACTAAAGGTACCAAATCTAGATGGTAACTTTGTAGTTATTACAAATGCTTTAGAACAAGGTTTGGGTGGATTATTGATGCAAGAGGGGCAACTCATAACTTGTGAGTCAAGGAAGATGAAGCCCTATGAAAAAAATTATGCTTCACATGAATTAGAGTTAGCAACAGTTGTCCATGCATTGCAAATGTGGAGACATTATCTATTGGGAAAAAAAATGAATTGAAGACTGATCATCATGGTTTAAATTATTTGTTTACTCAACCTAATCTGAATGCATGAAAAAGGAGATGGTTGGAGTTGATATTTGATTATGATTTCAATATCAATTATATCAAGGGGAAGGAGAATCGGGTTGTCAATGCCCTAAATTGTAGGAGCCATATCTCCTCGATGATATCAATCCAATCTGATTTCAAGGATCAAGTGTTGCAAAAATCTAAGGGTGATGAGTTCCATGAACAAGTCAAGTATGCATTATCATACAATCTGCAAGATCGAAGGTATGAAGGATATCACTTTGAACCTAATGGTTTATTAAGATTTAAGGGAAGGATTTATGTACCTAACACTGGGGAATTAAGGAGCATGGTATGGAAAGAAGTTCATAATGCACCATATTCAGGACATCTTGGTGTAACTAAGATGTTGGCCAATGTAAAGCTATTATATTTTTGGAAGGGAATGAAAGGGGATGCAATGAGATTTGTAGAAATTTTCTTAGAGTGCCAAAGAGTGAAGGCAGAGCATCATCATCCTATAGGTCTTTTCTATCCACATGAAGTTCCAAAAAGTAAGTGGCAAGTTATTAGCATGGAGTTTTTGCAAGGTCTCCCAATGTCAAGGAATAAGCACAATGCCATTCTGGTAGTGGTTGAAAAGCTTACAAAGGTAGCTCACTTCATACCATGGAATCTAATTAATCGAGCTCCTATAATAACACATAAGTTTATTCAAGAGATATTTAGATTGCATGGAATTCCTGAAAAGATCATTTCTGATAAGGATGCTCAAGTGGCATATAGATTTTGGTAAACCTTGTTTACTTCACTTGGGACTCAATTGAACATAAGTTCTACTTATTATCCAGAAACGGATGGACAAGCCGAAAGGTTGAACCAAGCATTACAAGACCTACTAAGGATGTAATGTATGTATCAGCAATACAAATGAGAGGATTACCCACCTTTGGTAGAGTTTACATATAATAACTCATCATTTTGTGATCAAGATGGCTCTGTTTGAAGCATTATATGGCAAGAAGTGTCAAAATCCTATAAGCTGGAATAAGCTAGAAGATAGGATAAGCCTTGGGCCAGAGATATTATCAAAAATGGGGGAACAAGTTGGAATTATCAAGCAAAGGTTATTAAAAGCTAATGATAGGCAGAAAAGTTATGTTGATCCTAAACGAGTACCCAAGAATTTCATAGTAGGGGATAAGGTTTTGTTGAGAGTTAAACCTCACAAGAGTTCTATCAAGTTTGGAAAGTCATCCAAACTAGCTCCACGCTACATAGGTCCTTTTGAGGTTCTTGAGGAAATCAACCTTGTTGTGTATAGAATTGCCTTGCCGCCAGCTCTTGCTAGGATGCATAACATATTTCATGTCTCGTATCTTAAGAAGTATATATCAGGTGATAACCATGTTATTGATTGGAATGATTTATAGGTACAAGAATAGGGGTGGTAACAATCAAGCCTCTCAAGGTGCTCAAAACACGTAAACTCCACCTACATAACATAGAGGTTCTGCAAAGTAAGGTCCAATGGGATCAGTATGCAGAACATTTTGCCACATGGGAAGACTATGCTGAAATGAAGCAAAAGTTTCCACAAGTCTTGCTAGATTTTGAAAACTCTTGAAAAAAATGATGTATTGTGATGTTGTGCTTTATGTTATGATCATATTTGATACTTAAAAATCATTGAGGACAATGATTCACAAGGGGGGAATATGTTACACCCAAAATGTTATTACCTATTTACTATTACCTTGTTTGGTAAATTTATTTAATATATGTGAATGTGTTTTATATATGAATCTTGATGGAAATATGATAAATGAATGTTTGATTCAATTTAATGTTTTATAATAATTATGTATATGAAATATATGTGATGCATATGAATGTATTGTTATCGGCTAACTACTATTATAATGTACTAAATTGAATGCAAGAATAGGTTCAAACCTCTAGAAGAAAGGGGAAGTACCACTCAGGAGAATAACTTGTTCTAGTAACCTTTAATTCAGTCTTGGTGAGCATTCACACACTCATGCCCTAGTTGGTCTTAGTTGAGTCAAGTCAGTTTGGGTAAATGGTAAGTGATCTTAAGTTTTGGTTGTGAATGTCTATATTGGTTTGCAATCTTGCTTTATGAATTTTTTGGATTGGGGAATGTGATTAAGTCTTGATGTTGAGTGGAATTCCTTCCTTGTGTGTTTATTGTTATGTCAATGAGATATATGCACAAAATGTATATATATGTATATATGTACGTGTCTACGATAAACTCATACATGTGAGTGAATACATACATGAGTATATGTAGGTAGACATACTTATACATGCTCATGGATAGATTACCCATATGCATGGGAATATTGATTGGACTAAGGTGACATATATATATGTATATATACATTTCATGTATATATGTCAATCGATGGATATGGGAGTATGAGTGTTTTTATAAAGGTATTAAAATAATATTATGTATATATATTATATAATATAAATATTAACATATATGTATAAAATAATATAGCTACATATATTAATATATATTTATATATAATTGTGTGTGTATATATATATACGAAATATTATTTGATATATATTTATATATGTTTGATAATTGACAATTAATGTATTTGATAACCATGTGAAATGAGTAAATATATA
>VDFB02075321.1:432182512-432268121 GCA_007258455.2 Sequoia sempervirens
ATCCAAGATACTTCAGAGTTTGGAAAGTTTCTATGGGTTCCCTTCGACTAGTTTTATTTTTTCCAAGGCCACTAGTACCATCGTAGCCTTTAGCCTTCATGATGTTGTAACCCTTGCCATATTTCTGGACTGGTAGTGGAGGTAGTGAGACTGTATCCTTATAGATCCATCCTGTGATGTCGGCAAGGTCTTCATCACTCATGTCTCCCCACTTGATGAAAACTGTATTCGGTGGAACTTTGAATGTTTCTTGCGGTTCCATTCTGAAACATGGTCGACCATATATCTTTGGAGGAGTGGGTATTGTAGTTATGCTGTATGCTGTATTTAGTTTGAACTCTCCGCAACCGAGGTCCTAGATTTTATCAGTTGATTCGGTCTTAGGGTTGGTGGAGGGTTGTGATATGTTAGAAGACGTGGATGGAGTGGATGTGGAAGATGACCCGAGCATGGAAGGGTCGATGTATTTGGACGAGGAGCCAGGTGCTTCTCGGTTAATAGGTACTTGGTTTTTAGAGATACCCCTTAAATTGGTACAATATTGGAAAGGGTCGGGGTCTCCGTATATGGTTACTTCTGTACCATCAAAAGGAAACTTGAGGCATTGATGGTATGTCGATGGAACGGCTTTTAAGGCATGGATCCATGGGTGGCCAAGTAAGATGTTGTATGGAAGCTCCAAATCCAGGACCTAGCAAGTTGTGTCGACAATGAGTGGTCCCACTCTGATAGGGAGAGAGATAACACCTCGCGAAGAGCGTTCCTCGTCATCATATGCTTTGATCACTATGCTTTTCGTTGGGTCTACGCATGCATCAGAGAATCTGAGAGCCTTAACCAGTTTAAGGGAGCATATATTCAACCCTGCTCTGCCATCTATTAAAACCCGCCTAACCTTGTGCTTGTGGACAAAAACTTCTATGTGTAATGCATCATTGTGGTTGGTTTTAGATGATGAGTAATCCTGATCTGAGAAGGTAACATGGTGCGGCGTGGTGAGATATCCCACCATAGTTTCAAACTGATTGACATCAATGTCCTTCGGGACCGAGGACTCTAGGAGAGTTTTATCCAGGATTTCTTTGTGTGCAGGAGAGATACGAAGCAGCTCAAGGATATATATTTGCGCAGGAGTCTTTCCTAGTTGGTCAATGAGATTGAACTGACTTTTGGGTTTCCACTATTGTGGGGTTGAGACAGGTTTTGGCTGTTTAGCAGATGAAGCTGGTTGTGATTGTTCAGCAGATGGGCTTGCTATAATGATCTTGGCTTGTCTAGGGGGAGGTGGACCAGCTATAGTGACCTTGCCACTTTGCGTAGTAGCATTGCACTGTGGTGCTCTCCTGATCGTAATGGTGTTGATGTACTCCTCGTCTGTTCTAACATTATTTATTATTGGTCCACCAGAGTAATCGTACTTGGCTCGGGTGAAGTTAGCTTGGTTTTGTGGACCTGAAGTGGAAGCATTATGGGGACCATGATCCTGTAGTGGATTCTTGTGGATAGTATGGTCTGAGTTGGAATTGAATTGCGATCCACCTACTTCGATGGTGCAATTTTCAATAAGGTCTTGGATTACGTTTTTCAGTTGTCGACAGTTGGAGGTTGTATGCCCTTTGACTCGATGGTATTCGCAAATTGCGTTGTCATCCCACCATGCTGGTTTGAATTGTCCTGGGTCATAAGGTTTTATTTCCGGAAGTGTGATGACCCCATGTTGGATGCATTTCTTGAGGACATCTGCAATGGGTTCACCTAAATTGGTGTATGTGCGACCCCTAGGGAATTGTCTTAGTTGACGATATTGTCCTTGATGGTTTTGATCATTTTGACTGTTTGAAGGAGTATTGGGGGGAGGTGTCAATGTCGTTGTTGGTCTATTTTGTTGTTGCACCCCTTTCAGAGCCAATACGGGACTTGCAGTCTTAGCGTCGACGACACCATCATTTGTAACATGTTTATTCTTGACCCAGTATTTGTTTTTGTCAGCGGGTGGGTTGGTGTTTGTGTTTTTGGAACCATACCTCAGTTCTCCCTTTGTGATAAGGGTTTTCTCAATTTGGACCCCCTTTTCCACTAATTCTGTGAAGGTTGTGCAACAATGTATTTGCAATGCGAATTTGAGGGGCCCTAGAAGTGTTTCGACAAACATGTCAACCTTTTCCCTTTTAGGAATGTCAATGTGACATCGACTAGCGAGGCTTCTCCATTTTTGAAAGAACGGGATAAATGTTTCACCCGACTCTTCTTGTGTGAGATTGCACAAACTAGTGATAGAGGTGTCCATGTCAATATTGTATGCGTAATTTTTTATGAACCTTCTTTTGAGCTCATCCCATGTCTGGATATCTTTTTGCGTTGAAAACCATTCCAGGGCTTGACCTGCCAAACTTTTGGAAAAAAGTCTCATCAAGTATGTGGGTTTGTAGGTGATATCCATACAGTTAGTTGCGAATTCGCGAAGATGTTCAATGGGATTTGTCTTGCCTTTATATTTAGTGAAGTTGGGTGACACATATCCTGGCAGAAATGCAGGCATACGTAAGTTTGTGTCGAATGGGTATACATCCAAATCATATGATATTTCAGATTTCCCGCCTGTAATGAACATGTTTTGCATTTTCTTCTCCATATCCCGCACTATTGCTTTGAGTTCATCTATGGTAGGGTCATTTACATTTCCATACATTGGATTGCCTAGTACACCATGTGTTCTTGCGTGAGTATAAGTGTATTGTGGCGACACAGGTTGTTGCAGTATGTATGACGTGTGTTGTTGGTATTGGAAGTTGTGATTAGGTGCATGTTGATGAGTGTGAACGTTGGATGAGTATGTTGGAATGTGTCCCCCAGCTATGCGTGTCGTTATTTGGGGGATGTTGTGACCATGAATGTTATGATGTATTAACAATGTCATGGGTTGAGTTATTTGGCCACTTTGTGTGAATTGTTGATTTTGCACAAGGGGAACATTGGTATTTGTACCTTGGGAGGTAATGATGTTTGACTGTGTTGTCATGTTAACATTTTGTTGTTGTCCTTGTATAAAGATACGTCCTGTGGCTCCTCCCAAAGGATGTTGTGAATTACTACTGAACGATTTTGTTGAAGTTGTGTTCATGGTAGTAGATGTAGTTGTCAAGGGGGAGTTGTGATGACTTGATGATGCCACCATGGTATTTGCTGTTGCGATAATAGGAGGATTGGAATAATTTTCTGATGATGTCAAGGAGCCAAGAGTGGTTGTATTTAATTGGGGTAGTGTTGTGGATGTTGTGGATGATTGTGATCCCCCAATAGATGTAGCGTTTATTGTATTGGAGATGTTTGGGATGTTGGATGTGGTATGCAGTGTTGTGGTGTCAAAAGGGATGTTGCTTGTAGTATTTAGGATTTGACCACTGTGTGAGATGTTATGAACATTGTTGGCATTAGGGTCATGTAATGTGTTAATGTCAAATCCTGGTGGTAACTTGGCTCCTTCACTCAAGAGCATAGCTACGAATCTGTCTCTATCATGACACACTATTGTTTCAGCCAACTGATAGGCCTCTGGGTCTTGTGTCAATGCTTCTATGTGTTCTTGAAGTAGTTGACCGTTTTCATCTCTTTGCATGTAGCGTTCGAATGAGTTGTTAGGTAAGGATTGTGTTGTCACTAGAGGTTGATTGTCTAGATTGGTAAAGGGATCATTCACGGTCCATTTTGAGTCATGTGGAGGACTGTTGGGATCTTGCCTAAAGTTTTCCATTTGTCTTTTGTGCTTTTGAAGTCTGGTTTCGACCATAAATGAGATTGCTCAAAGGGAATGTCCACTAAATGCAAGTATGACACTAGGTGAAATCTAAGGTTCACACTGACGACTAAAATGACCACTATTTTTGGATTTTTGTGAATAAGGTATGCAATGTGGATGCAATGTAAGATGAGGCTATCTAAGCACTTCTAAGCTTGAACTTCATTTTCAATTTGGACTGCTAAAGGACTTTGTTGTTAATGACAAGTTGACAAGATGACTAGTGAGTCTTCCTAACTAGACTTTTAAGTTGGAAGAAATCTCACAAAAGAGGACAATGACTAAAGAGGATGTTTGATAACTTGGTCCAAAAGGGTCTAATTTCGAAAACAATGATTTTGCTAAGGGGTGCTTAAGATTTTCCTACTCCTAAGTATGCAAGATATGAGCCTAGGGACAACGTAATGTTGAATGTATGATACTTAAATGGGGTGAGGTATGAAACCTAAGGTGATCAATGCAAGCTAAGAGACAAAACTTTGAGGAATTTCAAATTGGGTTTCTGGCAAAATCTTTTTGATGACTAAGTTTGACAGATGGCTGACAGTTTGGAGGTCTCTGGTTTCAACTGTGCAGTTTTAAAATTTTCACAGGAAAATGCGTCTCAGTTTGGCAATTGCGTCACGGTTTAGCAACTGCGGTTCAATTTTTCACTTGCCGATTTTTGACTGTCAGATGCGACTCAGTTTATCATATGCATCTTTCGGGTTAACAGATGCGTCACAACGCCTACAGATGCGTTGTTTTAAGTTTTAGATGTGGTTTATCAAAGCAGTTGCGTTACAGAATGTCAGTTGCGGTTCGACAGATATGACAGTTTTATTTCAAAGTGATTTTCATGGTATTTTGATGGAAGTTTTTGATCTGTTTGATGAGTGTTTTGTTTGGACTGTGATGAAACCAGAATGCACTTGACAAGCACATCATTTTAAGAGGTAACCAAACACACATGAGATAAGCACAATCCTAAAAAGGCCACTAGGCCCTAGGTTTGTATACTTGATATAGCCCACCAGTTATACCCCGGATTGGTGATGAACACCTTTCCTTCTCAAGAGCGGATAGCTTAGAATTTTGGTGGCATTGGCTCCCCTCCATGGCTCATTAACGTCATTTGAGCACACCAAATTCGGATTCATTGGGTAGTGACATCCCAAGAATTGCTATCTCTACTCAAGGGGATCAGTAGTGAGTAATCTTCGGGCATGATACTGTACCCTGCACTATATCAAGCAACGGCCAATAAAACGGTTGGACACTAAGACAAGGGGTGTTTAATTCGGGCATTCTGTTCGTGGGGTGTGATCCATGTGGTGAGAGTCCCCTTTCGGATCCATCTCGTCGGAACCACGCTCGTGATTCTTGGGCTTTCCCTAAGAACCCACTTTTCTATACCGACTGGAAGTCCCTCAGTGTCAGGGTGCTACCGGTCTGAGTCATCCTGGGGTGAGTACTTTTTCCCACCAGAACAGGTCCAAGTTCTAGAGTCGGTAACCATTTCTCTTACACCCAGGATCGTACGAATGCGCAAGGGGAGAGGATACTCTGATATACCGAATCGTGAAGGGTAAAATAATAGAAAAGAATGGGTCTAGTTTTCTGATGACAAGGTTTTCACCAAGTGAGAGCATACTCACCTACCACTCCACAAGCATAATCAAGCATGAAAGACATGATTCTTTTTATAAGCACCAAATTCAAAGTTTGCTAATCTAGAAATAAACAAGCACAACGTTTGTTTTCTCCTTCTTTGACATGCGAATCTGCAAACAATGAGTTAGTAGTCTTGTATGTAATGGTCTTGGACACATGAAAAAGGATCGCCACATGCTACAAGAAAATATTAGTAACACAAAAGATCTAATTTTGTTAGCATGCAGGAATAAAAACACATAAAAAGATAGAAAACCAGAAAACCAGTACACAGAAAAACTCAAAATTCGACAATTAAAATCTCAAAACTGACAAAAAAAATTTACCAGGCAAATGCGGCGTGGTATTACCAGGCAGATGCGGCGCGGTTTGGCAAATGCATCATTTGGGTTATCGAATGCGGCTCAAAATATCGAATGCATCTCTGTAGCTATCAGTTACGGCTTGTCAGAACAGTTGCGCCATTTTTGTCAGCAGATGTGTTGCAACGTTTGCAGCGATCCGTACCAGTATCCTGCAAAATAATAGAAAACAAATCCTATGAAAATAGAAAGCTGCTAACAGAAAGGATTAGTGACAAAAAATCTAATCTTATCCAACATGCAGGAATAAACACAAAATACAGGAAGACATAAGATTAGAACACCCGAAATCCAAAAATAAAACCCCTATACCTATACAAAAAGTTGCGGCGATCCGTACCTGTAGCCTGCAAAACAACAGAAATCACCAAAAAAAAAATGTACGAAAAGCCAAAAAACAATGTCGGGTTCACCGATGTAATCAAGGGAAAATCCTAAATTTGTTAGAGGGGTTAGCACAATAACATTAAAATTCCTATGAAATAACAAAGCACAAAGGAAATAATGTGAAGACAAAAGGGACAATGTTACCCTAAGTCTCCACCTTCCATGGCTGACCTTTGTTACACCTCCTAGCTTGCAGTAAATAAAATGTGCCCTCAGATTTGTGTGAGCAACTATGACAAATGACTAAGCCCTATGCAAGTGTTGAAGGATTTGCATAAAATAAAATGACCCTACAATGGACTAAAATGACTATGACTGTAAGTGACTATGACTATAAACTAATAGTAGCATAAAGTGAAATCTAAGCATGAAAGAGACCAAGAGAGGAGCAAATGAGAATCAAATTGCCCTTTTATGAAAACTACAATTTTGAATGTGTGGCCAGGATGAAAAGATGACCAGAACCCTAGAATCAATGATCAAGATTAAATTTTGCTATGTGCATTAGGGTTAGGTCAAAATTAGGGCAAAAGGTAAGAATGGAGGGCTGAGATTGAATTATAAAATAATTCAATCTAGGGCTGAAAAGTCAAGAATTAATTTGGAAGATAAGACTGGCACGGACAAAGAGGTTGCTGGAGAAATTAAATAATAGAATTTATTTACTCCAGGTGATCAAGAACACCAAATAAAGACATATTTAATTCATGGAGGAATGTGACAAAAAGAATTATTTTGGAATTAAATAATGATTTAATTAAAAATTCAAGAGACTGGCTAAATTAAATAAATCAAATTTATTTAATTTTAATGAGAGAAAAAGCTAAATGAATAATTAAATAATTAAATTAAAATTATTTAATTATAATGGAAAGTGGACAAAAATTAAATAAATAAGAATTTATTTAATTTTTTAGAGGAAGGGGACTTAATTAGTGATGTAATTAAATAAATAAAATTTATTTAATTAATCAAGAAGACATAAATGACAAAGGGAAATTAAATAAATTATGAAATTTATTTAATTTAAAGGAAGACTTAGATAATTAATGACGTATTAGATAAATAAATAATATTTATTTATTTAATAATCAAGGAGGAACAAATGACATGAATTAATTAAATAATTATGAATTATTTAATCAATAGTCGAATGTGGACCAAGGACATAATTAAATAACTTAATTATGCTAGGACGAAAGTGGTAAAATGAAGCTTGCAGGCCTAGGTCATTTTTAGGTGTCTACGTAAAACAAAAAAAGAATTGGCTTAAGGAATTGAGTCAAGGATCATATAAACATTGCAACTTGAATGACTAAGATGACTTGAGGATATTTAGCATTTATAGTCATTTAAGTAATGATGGTTAGAAAACCTTCAAGGTAAGAGTAATACTTTAAACACACTTGAGAGTGAGAGGAGAGGAAGAAACAAGCATGTTCCTGTTTCTATGATAATTTTCCAAGTTTTGATCATGCCTCTTTTGTTCTTCTTCTTTGGACAATTTTTGTTGAGATGCATTTTTTCTTTTTCTTTGTTGTCCCATTTTCTTCTTCAACTTAAGGATGACTCTAATCAATTCCTCTACCAACTTAGTTATTGTGATCAACATGAATGAACTTAATTATAAAATGGCATTGATGTCCCTAAAATTCTACTAGAGATCAAATGTATATTGAATATAAGGAAATGTAAGTTGTAAGAGATCATAAAATAAGAAAACATGTATGTATATTGAATATTTAAAGCAAATGCATACATATATTATGTGTAAAAATGTTTAAACCATAAGAAAACACATGTACATACATGTAAAGGGATTCAATACATATAAACATAACACATATTATAAGCAAAGAGGCAAATGCATGTATATATCATATAATAAAATATATGTACATATCATAAAAGCAAAATGTAAATTAAAAGATCATCTAATGTCAATACTAAAGATCAAAACAAGCAAATGTATGTATATCATATACAAGGTAAGAGATCATCAAATATCAAATAATTATTTTAAAGATCATCATATATAATCAAATACACATGTGATAAAGATCATAAATCTAGAATGCATGGCCTTCCAATAAGAATGTCTACTCCTAGACCTAATGGCCATCCAATGAGAACGGTCCCCGGCCTCGGGATGGATGTCGAGCCCCTAGGCCAAAATTGTGTACAAGATGTGTTAAATACATATAATTTTTTATTACAAATAAATTTTATGAAAGTTATTTTTAAACTAACTTGTATTTTAAATATCAATCTACAACTTCAGATTATCTATGCATACATAAATATATATTTTTATGAAAACTCACATACTCATCGATATGATTCATCCACAGTCACATCGGGATCATGCACACGATCCGGACTAAGGCTAGGAGGATATGAGGTATGTCCACCTATAACAATATATATACACACATATATATCAACTTAAATGAATATCTAGTTAAAAAGAAATTTAAAAAATAATGAAAAGAATTGAAACACGCACATGCACACATACATGCACATCATCTCATATCAGATGACCTAAGTCCTCTGAAATAGTTGCCTCCACCATATCCACAAAATGATCAAGCAACGAATCAACATCTACATCCATCCGATCTATCCCATGTCATGCCAAAAATGATGAATGTAGAGGACCATGAAGGTGATGGCATTGGTGATGATGAACCATAACCAATCAACATATTAGTAAAACCCATAGTCTGTGCAACTACCATATGAACTATAGGTGGATCCTGATGTGCACTAGTGCTCGGCTGAGAGTGATGGGATCCTCGAACTGAACGACCTCTATGTCTCAAATGATCTCTAACATGCTCTATACCGATCCCATTGTCTGATGCAATGTGGGCATATGCCTCCAACAGGTCCTCAACCAAACAATGTAGAGTCATGCGTGACATATCTCCTGTAGCGCATCGTCGTAGGAGTAGGGATGGTCATTGTAAAAAGGATCCATGGTGGCCAATCGCGGCTGGAAAAATGGTGTGGATTCGTGAATGCCCAGATATCAAAATACCTAATCTACACGATCATCGACATTCTTAGTGGTGGCAGCCGCGACTGCCACTCATGTTGTCAATTGCTTCGGAAGCAACAACAACCATCTCGCTATGGGGCTAGAGCCGGGTGAGAGCAGAGACCCGCCAAATGCACCAATACCCTAAACATTGGGGGTGGTCTATCTGCCGACGATAGGTGGGCCTATCACAATCCTACCACACCTCCCCGACCAACATATGGTGGAATGTCTAGGTGGTTAAATTTGAGGCCCAAATGGACCTCAGCATACAACTGCTGAACAAAATACAATGGAATCCGGTCATTGTTTGGGTATAGACCATGTGCTATGAGAAATCGTAGGTAGATCAATGAGGCCATAGCATGATCAACACATCTAGTGACCTGGTATCCCCTAACCTTACGCACATTTTGATAAAATGGGAAACAAGTGGCTTTTATCATTTCTTTGGTGACACTATCTTGTATTTGTTTAAGGGGAACGCCACCATGTACTTCTTCCCGCATGCGGGAAAGAATAGCAGTCACTCTGTCTGGGGAATATGCACTAGTCCTCTCAAGTTCATCTTTTAGTTTTTCTAGACTATGCAATATTAACATGCATGGTTCACTATATATCCTCGGGTTTGCACCCTGTGCTAATGAATCTCTCAATTTTTTTATCTCATTACTAGTATTTGCAAACAAAGAATCTGGCACAGGTGGAACATGATCTACATTTTCCATGCTATATATATACAGTACACCTAAAAAAACAATGAGACTTTGGTAAATAATATATCTAGATAAAAAAAATAATAAATCTAAAATAGAACTTGTAATTTGACCCATCTACTCATCAATAATATATTTTCATACTATTAACTTGGATTTAAAAAGAATTAAAATAAACTATAGTCTATAACATAACATCCTTAAATGGTTCAAATTTGAAATGAAACGATGAAAGAAAGAATAAGAATACAATTACTAAAGATGTACAAAATGAGACCTTTACTAAATAAATTTCAAAAATGCATCATTAAATGTATATTAACATCATCTCGCACTCTAATTAAAAACATTAAAACAACACGAACACAAAAGAGATGAAATTAAAAGTTCCAACTAATGATGTTATAATAATCCTCCCTAAGTTGATCCTCTCATCCCAATCATCATACTTAATGTTTTGGTACTTGAATGTGTTGGTACTTGAATCATGTTTTGGCACTTAATGTTATGTTTTTTAAGAGGAAGCATTTTCTCTTTCTATTACCATAACGATTATTCTTGTTTTTGTAACTTGGTATTTCTATTTGTAGATTTTCAACTTTTTATTATGTAAATCATTCTTTGATACCCAAGTAGTCTAAAGGTTTTCTTGAATCTTATTTAGTTTTTAGATTTAAGTGCTTTCTCATTGTCTAATTTCTTAATCAACTCTAAACATTGTTCGATCCTTATTTCCTTCTAATACCAAAATCATCCTCTTTTCCTAACTATAAGAAGTCATAGTTCAATCCCACCATGGTTGTGAATCAAGCTAAAATTGGTATGATTGGGAATATGCATGATACTAAATTCTACACCACCTTCTCATCTTGCCACTTTCATTCATGTCCTTAATCCTAGTGTGCCTCTATATCTACCCTTGACATTAATGTTTAAAGGCTTGTTGAGATGAAAAGTAATGTTGATTCCTTACCTAATGGAAACAAAAAAAGACATACATATAAAAATCAAACACAATTCAATTTCTATTAAAAAATTTACATATCCATTTTTTGTTGATTTTTGATCCTAGATTTGAGATGCACAATGTTAAAGGAGATCCCATGACACATTCACAAGGTTCTTAGTGCTACATATTTGGATTTTGTGTATGATGATAAGTTATTGGCTAAGTTCTCTCCCATGAAATTTAATAGTATTATCTTCCATTTGGGTCTATTTTTAATATTGAAATTACCAATGCAAATATTGGGAATGTTAGATTGAAGTTTATTATTTTAGATTTTGACTGTGAAATCATGATCTATTGTGCAAGTATATACGCTCTTAACATTTGCATGTGCAAGTGAGATGAATGTTAAGAACCAAAGTTGTTAGAGGCTACCACACTTAATTATGGATCTTCTAATGCTTCATATCTACATCATCCTACCCCTTGTAAATTGAAAAAGAAAATTATTTCCAAAAGGATAGTAAAAATAATGGAAATGACCATTGTACAAACTATACATTATAAATGTTTCTAATATAATTATGACTCTAAAGCCTCCAACTTTTTCCTTTGTAAAATGTGCTTCAAAAATTTACTTAGTGCTTGCATGATTACACTTCCTCCTATTAGCCATTAGATAAATCTAAAGTTATTCCCAAAAGATATAATGAGAAATAATTTCATTATTAAATTGTAGAGTTAATTGTAATTATACTCAACATTTTATGGGATTAAGGAATAATTGATTAAGGATTTGATTCATAAAAAAAAAAATTAGGTTGAGGGGGTTAATATTGGGGTCAATCCTTCAATTGTTCCTCCTAATGAAAATTTAAATATTTTACACTAAATAAATCTAATAAAATGGTTTTATATGAGGGTCATGAGATTGAGGTACATATACATGTTGATGAGCTTGAAATCATTGATTCACCTATGTATGTGAGGAATGATAATTTGTTGGTATTAATAAAAATTATAAGGGTACTTATTCTTCTTCTTATGTACTAGTGATTGAATTTTATAGAAATTTCTATGGACTAACTAGTATTCAAACTTAGGACCTCCCATTTGGCATTAGGATGCTCTACTATTGAGCTAATGGCTCACATTGTGATGATTCTTTTTATGGCTTAGGTGTGTATCATTTCTCCAACACACTCCCTTGAGCCACAACATAGGTGTCAAATGCACCTAGCTTGGCTCTAATGCCATACAAGAATACCAATTATGGGGACCTCCTATAAAAATATGACATGAAAAACCATGAACAATATTTAAAAGATAATCCATAGTCTATCTTATTATTTATGCATATTTTCTAGGACCACCTATGCCCAAAACACAAAATAGTTTTTGTAAATACACCAATTAGATCTTATAAAATGCATTACTTAGATCAAATTATATGGTAAATTAAATATAATTAATGATTACTTTTTCTTTTAGTATGAAAGAGGTTAAATTCCAATATATGTTCTAGTGGGCTTGATTGAGTGACAAGGTGGAGTGATTGTTGTAATGAAGAACTTGCTAGGAAAGCTAACCAAGTTAAAATGTACACCTATACATACATCATTGTAGTAATATAGACCTATGTCATAAAACACAATTGAATCCTATTAGTTCCAAAGTATTTTAGCAAAGAAGAGATAGAGGAATTTCCAACATGAGGCATAATTCAATCATAATATAATAAAACCATTAATCCATAGTTCTATGTATAAATGGACTGTTGTAGAGGAAAAGATACACATTTAATTTGTAAGGCATAACTCAACAATATGAAAACATATAGTAGAATATTGTACATTATTCTCAGGATTTTTTCTTATTTGTGAGAAATGCAAACCTTCCATGCTAATTTTCTCTAAAACACACAAATATAGGGGGCAGTGTAATATCCCACCCTTTCCTAAATTTTTCCATAGCTAGTGATATGATAATATCCCAACAACTCTATGAATTTTAAAATTGAATGTTATGGACTATATTAAAATTATTTTGTGGACTAATAAACTAAAGAATATTCTTGATATTTAATTACACGTCTCTTGAGAAAAACAATGATTTAATATCTTATGAGTATTAAATTAGATTATGAGTATAATTTAAAGAATTATAGTCATGATTTTGTAATTGTCATGTAATAGACATAAATATCATTCCTTTTGTTGGTAAAACTACATATTTAGAGTAATATTATGAAGGTTAAATTTAAATGGTTTATCTAGCACTCAAATAATCATTCTAGACTAATATTTGATTTAAAATTTCTTTTACAATGATTATTGAGTATATTTAATAAAAAATACTTGATATTCCCACCAAGTTATTAAGGGTGCAAATCAACTATTGACATGGACTAAACTATTGCAAACAAGGTAAATATATATAGTAGGAGTATCAACTAATGGTGAGGCACTTTAAGTCTAATCAAACATACAATATACCAAATAATATTAATGAAATAGTGGAGAAAATAAATAAATATTCAAACCTCATGAACACTAGAATTATATGGAGAAACCCTTTCAAAAAATCCCACTACTAAAGAGATATGAAACTTTTATTAATATTCATAACAAGATTATAACAATCCAATCCACTCAATCTTCTTTAGTCTAATGTTTTGGCTATTTCTACATAACACTATTTAAACCTTATGTCATACATTAAATTATATATAGAGCAAGGGAAACAAGAAATGATCAATTAATTTATGTAATGAGTGGAAAAAAATCATGGTCCACAAGAAAAGAACCCATGCCCCACTATGCATTGGAACATGTACACAAAATATAAACGAACTAATGATATAGGACCTTAAATCCCATAACCTTGATAGTAACCACTCCCAATACTAGTGCTTTATGATGAAGATGTCAACTACAATAAGTCTCATCTATTATGAAAAGATGCTCCACTCTTCCCAATGTAACTCCTAGTACAATAATCATCACGATCTCCTTATTTAATTTTATTATAATAATATCTTGAGCCCATTGCTTACCTTTTCATTTTTTCTCACATATCACACTATAAAATTTTGGAGCTCATTTTCACTTTGCGAGAGTCTCTCGAGGGTTTTAATGGTGTCCAAATTGATATTTTTTAGCTTAATGCATCAAGCTCATTAATATTTTTAATTTTAAGAAAATATTAAAATCAAAGCTCTAGACTGTAATTTATGCCCTTTAGAAAGAATTTAGAAAAAAGCAACATTAAAGATAAGCTTTTAAGTGAATGGAACACTAATCCCAACTTACACCAACCAAGTACAAATGGGTATTTAGCTTCATGGAGATTCATTCATGGTTGGTGATGGTGCATGAGTAGGCTAATAGAGGAAGAAAGACCATATGTTCATTAAGAAGAAATTGGGAGAAAAAATAAGCTAAGTTTAAATTTGTAATGATAAGAGGATCTTGATTGAATTATATATATATAGTTCATATGAGAACCAAGGATAACATACTAGAGTAAATAAGCTTTGATAATAAAGGAATCTTGTAAGTATGGGGAAGAAAAATATATCAAACTAAATGCACTACCAAAAGATAGATCAATTGGGATTTTTTTATAGGAAAGTGTGATATTTAATTGAAATCCTAATGTATTAATGTTGTATCTTCAACAATCTTGGAATGAGTACTTGGATGCCTATGTTGTCAAAAGATATTATTATTTTACTATTAATTCTCCTCATGTTGAAATTTCCATGAACTAGTTAGGATGCAAATCTCCACCACTAAGCTACCCACCCACTTTATGACAAGTCAATTTACGATTTAGGTATGCTAATTTTTTTGACACCTTTTTCACATTGTGAGATATTACCAAATAATTATAATGGTCATTTGGTTTTGTGTGGATCATGAACCATGTAAGGGTGTGTTTATTGATCTTACTCACCAATAAAATGTATGCATTGAATAATTTTTGTTTTATCATCATTTTATCAACAAGCATATGCATATTTGAGGGTTTATTTAAAATTGACTAATGATATGTTGATTGAAACTATAGGATACATTATTTTACCTTAATTTTTGGTCTAAAGATGAGGGAAGTTCTTTATTCTATGTCATATTCTTCTTTCTTTAGATGTATCTCATATTTTACTTGGGTATCCATGGATAAAGCAATATCAAGCAACATCATCTATGTCATGCCATAAGGTATCAAATATGTTTGAACACTAGTAAAGAGGTTACAATTGCAAGAGATCCGTATATGCCTTTATTTTAGATTAAGTCATTTAACCTTAAATAATTTTAAGAACATACATAAGGATCCTCTATATAAGTGCAAGGATTCTTTGCCTAATTTGTAAAATTTTCAAAAGGAATAACAATGGTGGGAAAATCAAGACAAGATGCAAAAATTTAGAATTCCTAAAGGGTTTACAATTATTAGAGCCAAAGTAGGTTATATGTAGGTTTTATATTATAAAATGATTCAAGAATCTATAAGGCCAAAAGAACCATAAGCATTGCAAACTTTAGTTTAGAAGCATAAGGGATTGGATATTTTCATTCCTAAACATGGTTTTCATAAAAAAAATTACTCATGTAGCAAACACACTATAGAATTCACAAAGAAGGTTAGGGTTTTTAGCTTCATTTGTTATATGGAGATATTTTATTGTAATGTACGTAATCAATGATATGATTCTTGATTTTTATAAGATTTAATATTATAACACCTTAACAAATCAAGCTATGACTTTCATGGTTCACCCCTACATGTATGAAATTTGCATTTTCATCTACAAGTTTAACCCTAAATTTGTAGTTTTAAAATTATTTTGTGACCTTGACCCCTACACTTCTAGTCTTTAGGAATTTATTTATCTCCATTTTTTAGACTATGTTGAGAGCCATTATAATGTTTTTTTGCACTAATTTCTGGAGGAAACTCGTTTTTCCTTACTCAAACCCTTGGATTATGCAAAACGGGAAGCAAAATACTATATTGAAAATGCTTTAAAAACTTTCAAACAAGTGCAATTTGAATTCAACAAATTTTAAAAAATTTGCATATAGGGTTTCGAAATTAAACAAATACATGCATTTTGAACTCTAAAAAATGGAATTTTAAATACCTCGTGCTCAATAGTGGTCGATATGCTAATTGGAATGATGAAGTTTGAAGAGAGGAACCGAAATTTCTTTCGCCGGTAGAGAAACTTTCTTGGGTCGCCGTTACGGATTATGTTCGCCGCGTGCAGGGAGACAGTGACTGGTAAAGTTCACAGTAAAAATGTGAAAATGAAAGCATTTTTTTTGTTTTAGTCATATTCAATGGGTTCGGCCGAACCCATTTAAATATTTTTTATGGGGTGACTGGTTTGGCCGAATCCATTTAATTGGTTCGCCGAACCATAGGGGTTCAAATTAACCCATTCGATAGGAGAAATGGAAAATGCCGAATTTTCCTCTTAAAAGTGTAAACCACCTATGTGGCTTCACCCAAAGGTCAGTCATTTAGATTTAATTTAGCACCTAAAAGTTGAATATCCATTGGCTTTGTTTATAAATGGTGTTAAATTCGCTTTGTAAACTTCATTGATCCATTGATTAGAGTTTTGAACTTTAAGAACACATTTACAATTATAATTAAAGCTACAAAAGTCTTAGGTGGCATTGAATTATTGTGGTAATTTATGAGTTGGTTGCCAACTTCTAAACTTATGAATGTCTTTAGAATTGGATTTAATTATCAAAATGTATGAATCACCACCAAAGTTTGAGATTTTGAAAATCATCTTTGTGGACTCAATAATTTGTTTTATAACCATTTTTCAAGTGTATTGGAAACTTAGAATTCTTAAAAATGTGATAATTTAATACACCTTGAAATATGAGACACATTGTTATTGGATGTTGTTAGCATATCTACTCATAGAGTAGAGTTCTTGTTTGATTTTTCATTTGTGATATTTTTTTCATAACTTCAAAATTTAAAAGAACAAACCTTCTCAAACTCCAAAATCCTAATACTTTGGAACATCAAGTCTAGTTTGCATCTCATGAATCCTAACTCTAAGTTCATTGTATTTGGACTTTGTCATAGAAATTGCATTTGCATAATTAATTATCAAAATAAAAATTATTAAGAATTAGCTATTCTTTATTTTTGAAAGATTGACACATTCTTTTAATATTGATTTACATACATTTATTTAAATTCAAATTGCATGTGTTAATTAAGATATCTATATTTTAAATTTTGATTGAAAATTTCTAAAATGCAAAAAAAAAATTATAGTACAGGGGTGTCTCCGCGACCCAGCCCAGCGGCTCAGCAGCCCTTACCTTGGGTACCTGAGGCGAGCTAGGGTGAGACAAGTCCCTTGTGGGTGAGATGCCCCACCCACGAGAAGTCCCACCTCTTAAATCCGGGAGCAAAGTCGAACCTGAGACCAATGAGGAGCAAACTAACTGTCCAAACCAACTCTACAAACATATTTTTATTGAAATATGTATATTTTAATTAAATGATTGAAAATTCAATTCTAATGTTTGATTTATAGACTTGTCTTGGACTTTCCTGCAAAAATACATTTTACAATTCAAAAGTGCAAAATACAAATGAAGACCAAAGTCTGGACTCTTCCCCACCAATCAGACTTGAGTGTCAATCTGCAAATTGTAAAATCAAGATATGAAGTTCAATTTTCTTCCAAAACTTACAAAGTAGAAATAAAATTACAAGAACAGAAATGGATAGCTGAAGAACTCATTCAGCAATTTTAATTCATTGACAGATTTGCACATATAGTTGCAAATAACTTTATCAGCAATCTCTAATAGTGCTAACTGTTTTGACAGCAAACTACAGCTGAATGACAGCTAACTGAAATTGTTCGACAGTAAACAAAAGATTAATAAATACAACTAAAACTAACAACATCACACCTCTACAACACCTAATGACATGTACAGATTTATTAATGGCGTTGGAGTGTTATATTCCAACAATTAGACTTCCATCCTAGAGTGCAAATTGCATGTCAAAGTACAAAATGCAAAAATACTATTTCAAAGTGGAAAACTTTGAAATATCAGGATTTGTGGAAAGGATTGAAATTTTTTTAAGCAAACGTAAATGATGGATAGAAATTATGCTCACGTAGCAGTTAAAATATTTCACTCAACACAATAAACAGCTCTCCAACTCGAACAGCTCATATTTGACAGCATGGGGGATTTCACATTTGACAGAATGGGCTATGAGTGATATATTTGGAGTGAGCAAACTGATGATTGCGACGTCCAACAATTTGGTAAATGAGAACACCCAACTGGTTGGTGATCAATCCTTGTTGATTCCCATCGTTTGTGGGTGCTTACAGAATGCTTCTCAAGCCAGCCAGCCTTGTGTAAGTGGAGCTTCTGGTTGGTCTGAATGGTTGTTTGTACAAGCCACTTATCTATTGTCTTTATGCTATAAGAAAAGCAACCCAGAATTTTAGTCCTATGTTTTGTATAGAGGGAGCTATATACCAAGGCATCATTCATGACCAAGAAGTTACTATCAAGCGCATCAAAGGAGATGTGACGTCTCTTGTTATTATTTTTAGTTTTTTTAATATAGGGTATTCATTCGACCCTTGACCTAACGTTCAGTTGGGGAGAGCTGAGGCGAGACTGATCTCTTGAGGATGCACGCAATTACTCACCAACCATGTACTCCAATTCGTTCGACTCCGAGGCCTCGGAAGCTACTATAATTTTATTTGAAATGAATATGTTAAGAATAGGTTTCTAAGTAGGCGGTTTTATCATAATTATAGGTCATCTAATATAATAAAGGAGGACTTTGTTCCTCAAACTCAATATTATTGGCATTGAAGACAAGGTTATGGATTATTTTGGATGTAGTTATTATGTAGTGCTCCAAGTCATACATATAGGATATTAGTCAACTAAATATTTTTTTGAATAATAATATAATAAATTTTGAAAACTAAGATACAACATTGAGATGTCATATTGCATGTCAATGCACACACAAAATGTTGTGCCAAGCACAATAACACCAAGTTATAACAATGCTAATATGATGATGATTCATGTTATACACAACACAAGACATTGATAACACTTACAAGACATCACCTTAGCTCCAAGCAAGGTGGCTTATGCGAAAGACTTAACAATCGTGGGATGAAACACCATGATTCAAATCTACAAGTGGGTGGAACCGTGCACCACAATGACGATCATGTTCTAAACCCACAATTGTGTTCTCTCATGAATACCGCACAAGGATAGGGTGAGGGAGCCATATATCTGAAATCCATACCGTATACACACTTGATGACACTATCAACACTAAGAGAAACCCATGCAAGTGGTGGGGTGATTAGGAGATATCACATCTCGATTAGATGGACAACCACCATTTTCTTCATGCATGACACAATAATGCAAGAGGGGATATCTCCCAACTAAAACATGTGAACACAAGGGACAAAAATCCTCAAGAGGCTATCTCACTAGGAGGTGCAAACCCTCAATTGACTAGAATGACATGATGTCATTTTCATGCATTGAAGGCTCACTTTCCAAAGTTAAGTATGGCATAAGTATCTAATAATGACACTTGTTGATAAAGAGACGATATGGGGAGACTCACAAGGCCAAGGGGAACAAATTTTATATGCAAAGTCTCCCTAGTTCTAAATTCTTGGTAGTACTTACTATTCAATAAAATGAATGACTACAATGTTCCAAAGGACTGCAATGCATAAAAAGGACACTAGCATATCAAAAAGATACTAGTACATGAAAGGGAAACTAGCACACCATTTCCTAGGTGTCCTAAATTTGTCTTAGAGTCCAAGTTTAGCACAAAGTCCAAATTTTGCATTAGAGTCTAAAATAGTCTTGTTTATGTATTATAGTCATGTTTCTATATTGTAGTGCTTTTGCTACACAGTCTTGACTAGAGACTAAATGGATGCACATTCCTAGGTCTCAAACTTAGGGTAAATCCCTAAGGCTCAAGAAAACAAGAGTACAACACAAAATAGACTTTACAATGATCATAAATGATTGGAGGACCATAGTGGACATTCACACTTGACGCTTGGAATGCAACTGAATGGACAAGATGCTTTCCAAGAATTGAGTGGTCAACAAGGGGGCTCTAAGATGATTCCAATAATATGAAGGATGAAGGGATTTGTTCTTCACACCCCCCACTTGCCCTCTTACCATGAGGAAAACCAAATCACATCACTCATGGTGGGTCCTAACAATAACCTAACAATAGTAAGATGAAAAAAACACATATTCTAATGATACCATAGCTAAATGTTTGCTATCGTGTGATATTTATTTTAAGTCCAAATCCAAATTTTCTCTAAATTTATTATACCAACATACCAAAAATGATAAAAAAAAACATATAAAATGACATACACATTCAACACTAACGTCAACATGTGTAATAAAATAAATAATCACATCACCACCACTTATGTGGGTGGTTTACAACCCAACCAATTAGGATGTTTCAATATAATACTATGTTTACATACAATGACTCAAATATTTTGAATTATACATTTTCCAACTTATTACAAATGAATTAATCAATAGAGACAAGAAGCCCTTTTTCAACTTTCATGTGATTTGGTGCCACTCCAATGGATCTACTTGTCCCCAATGAACCACCCAACCATGTGGTACCTATAGGTCCAATGCACCATGTTAGAAGATAGTTGTATGGGAAAATAAACACACTCACATGAAATAAGGGATTATGGTTCACACATGACAAGCAATGTGAATAACCATCATAGCATACACATGATAAACAATATGATAAACCATGATAACTTAACATGCCAACAATCATGATCTACCAATCATAACATAAACATGCCAAAAGAGAAACATCATTAGCATATAGGCATAATATATGAACCAAATCACATAGCAAGACATGTCAACCATTAAGCATACAATGCATGTGTGAACCTATATACAATCAAGGTATCATACAATCACACACATGGCTAGAGATGGTCTTATGCCAAATATGAAAACCAATGAAAAAAATGATGAGAGTTCTAGAGGAATGCAAGGAGTCATCACAATAGCATGAGGGTATGGTTTTGTGGACCTGAGTATGAATTTTCATTGCAAGTCAATGAGAAGTCCCCAAATGAAATCTATCAACTCTAACTAAGTGTGGTATTTCCTTGATCTATCATAACAAGCTGATGCAAGTGCTCTAAGTATGTTTCAAACTTACCTTGGTTCATTTTATTTACCCAATAAATTTCTTTAGTTATCACTTGATTAAATAACCCTTATTCGTTGTAGCCACATAATCTCTTCTAGATTCAGGACAACATCAAGAGCCACTCCTCTCCTACACCATATCCATCAAATCTTAGGTGCATAATTCCAAAACACTATTTGAACATGGCATAGAAACCAATATAACATAAGTGAAATAATAATTAGAACACAATTACAAAAAGGTTCCACACATAAAAATAAAAAGGAGACTTATTTCTTCCATTCAAATTCATCTAAAATCATTCTAAATTAAAAATATTCTAAATAATTTATCCCATGAAAAATACTCAAATCCTCCATTATTGAATACTTGAAATTCTAACATATAAAAAAAAAAAAAAAAATCCTCTTTAATTCATGCATGTATAACATCATTCTTTTGCATTCCAATTCATTTTTCCTAATTTCTTAAAAAAATTGCCATGTTATTGGCTTAAAATGAGCATTTTAAGAATTTACAAAATAAGAAAATTTACAAAAAAATCTAATGAATTCACAATTAAAAATAATGTCATTTTCTATCATATAAATAGGCACATGACATCCATGAATTGAAAGAATTCAAAATTACCTTCAATTAGAACACAAAAAATTGTCAATTTTCATGCAATAAATCTATCTTGAGAAATAATTACACATAAAATCTAAATTCACCTTAATACTTTCAATCTCTAATTCAATCCAAGTCCAAACAACTCCTCAATCAAGAAATTACATAGATTTTCTAAAAATGAAAGAGGGGGTTTTGAGAGAGCCATTTTGAAAATATGAGAATAATCTAAAAATGGTTATCCTTTTTCCTTTTAACCCCTCTTTCCATTTTTTAATTTTTAATTCACTTTATTTCTATTTTCTCATTTTTTTCATTTTATCTTTTTATTTCTCTTTTTTAAATTAGCATTGGTATATCCTTTCCTTAATTTTAAAAATGATATAAACTAAATTCAACCTATAAACAAAGAATATTTTAACTCATTAAAATAATCCACACACAATTTCTAAATATAACCAAATAGAAAATTTTCCTTTTCTTTCTTTATTTTCTTGATTCTTAAAATGCATAAAAAAATTATCATGCAATGATTCAACCATCAAAATATAATCAGTTATAATGAGGGAATAATCAAACACAACTACAACGCATATTTATAGATAAACCATAATACAAGAGGATTCTAAAAATACCACTGATTCAGATTGAGATTTACACAGGCTCTCACAAGACATATTGATGAAGGAGCACTCTTAGCTCTGATACCACTAACGAAGGGTACTCCCTTACAAGCCAAAACTCACACAACACAGATTTGCACAACAAAATGCAAGAGCAAAACAACTATTTTCTTTTATTAACGAAAAATGACATTACAGTATTGCACAGTCATCATATGGGCTTGATTACAATCATTTGCAAGTCTGTAAATCTAAAACAGATTCGCTCTAGGCTCTTAGGTCTTTCTACTAGGCCGTTATAGTTGAATCTCCTTAGTCTAGCTTCCTAGCCTCCTCACTTCCTTGTCAGCTCCCTTCTCACCAACCTTCCCTGACCAGATGTCTTCTTTTCTCCTTATGGGTTTATATCCTTTTGTCTTTGACTTCTCCAGCAAGAAATCTTCTTCACTGTAACCATGCCAACCATCTAGGGTTTCATGTATCTGATCTTCATTTAATTATGTTACTCACCTTGCCTTAGCACCTCCCCCATCACCCAACCAGCAGTCAAGAGCAATTTCCTCGTTGTCTACACTATTGTCTTAAACATGCCATTGATCACCATCTTCACACCTCACTATCGAAAACACATTGCATTATTGAGCTTAGACAATCCATGTCACATTGATATTCACCCTCTTACCGATCACCATCCCCATAATCATTCACAATTTGTGACAATGATGTGAATTAACCTATCATCCAATCATATACCACCATTTGTCCATCCACATCATCGCCAACACTGTCTATCGCAATCCTTCCAAATTACCACTATACCACACACTACCCACATGGACTATTGCAAGCTTGTGGGTTACTGCCACCTATCAACCATGTCATCCTAGTCCCACTTATTTCCTTGTTGAACAGACTCCTGAGACTATCTCACCGAGTTTCCACTGTCTCTCCGATGAAAGACATTTCAGGATGTCAAAGAGACTTATATCTCCATCCTACCAAGAATGATGTGTCTCACTGATATGAGCGAACACCACCACCTTTTTGTAGTATCGAAGGGACTCAATATGTTATCCTGCTGATGCTCATATGTCAACCCGATGAAGACCTTCATTCATTGCAAACTCATGTTACTATCATGTCACCTATTGTTATCATGTCGAAGGGAACTTAAACTAGGTTCCTTTGAAATCTTTATGTCACTCTAATATCTTTGTTTAACGCTAGATGATATCATTCATTCTTCCTTCATGTCGCATACTCCCAATGCCCAAACTCTTGTAGACCTTCATACCCAGCTAACCGAAGTCGATTCAACCCTTATTGAAAAGAAATAACACAAAATTTATTTTTGGTTGATGCAAGAATTCTCTATGCCCTGGATGCTCTTGCATCAAACACCTGGGGTAAGAAGAATTTTGTGAATATGAATTCACAAAATGGGGTTGAGTGGTAGTACCACCCTTTCAAACTACAAGTAATCCTCAGTCAACCCTATTGTTGAAATTGGTACCTGCAATTGCTTCTTCTTCTCCTCTTCCAACACTTAGCTAGAACTAGCAACCTCTCCTCTAAAAACTCTATGCTTTACTCCTCTTCCTCGATGTGGAATCAACTCCACCATAACCCAACCATCTCCTCCAAATGAAAATATCACTCTCCTCTAATCTTGTGGGATTTAGCCCACCATAGTCCATCCACCTCCACCAATTGGCACCTACACTTAATTTTGCAACACCATGCAAATCCTTCTTTGCATACCAATCATCCTAAACCATCTCATATGCATTCACTGACTCATCCACCTCAACATGGAAAACATTATGCATTACCTCCTTCTCTGGTAACACTACATCCACTTGTTCATCATCACCCTTGGATACAACACTATACTCCTCTTTCTTTATGTCGTCTAAAAGACATTTTTCAACTACAATCACTTCCTCTTTTCCTATATCTCCTAAAAAGTAATTCTCAACTGCAAATTCAATGTCAATATCACAATCAAAATATTCTTCCTCTTCATCTTGTAATAAATTGTCATCCATACAAATCTCTTTATCACATGAGAAATCTGATGCAAACGGAAGCTCGCCAAGCATTATCTCACCTTCTTCCTTACAACTGTAGTTTTTTCATCCACAAAGACATTTATTGCTACAACATCCTCATCAACATTACTCTTATCATACTCAGAAGATTTTGTTTCAACAAAACTTTCAACCTCCTCATATCTAGCCATCCCATTCATATCATGCAAACTAGAATCCTCCAAGAATTCACAAGATGCAAGTTTTACCTTTTCTTCAACTGCTTCAACTTCGGTGTCCTCTTCTTCAAAGTCCTTCATTTCTCTCCATCTTTCTGTGGTTGCTACCACCTCTAGATCTTCATCCTTCATGTCTACCAATAGACATCCTTCAATTTTAGGATCAGGTTCCTCAATCTGCTCATCCTCTTCCTCAATGTCACATGCATGACACTCTGCTACAACCTCTTTCCTTCTTGTAGTCAAAACATCATTAGAAAGATAAAATTTATCTTCATCTCTTCTTTTCTCTCATTTCCCCCTTTCAATCTCGTCCCTTAATTCATTTATTTGCTACTACAACTCTATCAATTCTCTTTCTCAAAATCTCTTCCTGATTTCCTCTAGTCTGGGAATCCTTAGAATCCATATAATGACAATGCCCTTTCCCTTTTCTATTTTTGAGGCCTCTCAAAGCCATAACAACAAAAATCTTCAACCCTAAGGTTACTTTTAGAGTCTCACAAGTCCCTCTACAATCACAAGTATGCTTTGCAACAATTTCTCTCTCACACAACTATCCTCTACCCAACAAAGACTTTAGAAGATGATTCCTCTACCCACCTCTCAGTGGAAGAACTATACACCTTCTACCTAGCTTTATCTCTATTGGAGGATAGCAGTCATAGACCCTATTTCAAGCCTACAACAAACATACTTTCCCACAATTCTCTCTCTTACAGCTTCACCACGTCACTCTTCACCACTTTTCACCTGCAGGTCCTCATGCATACTCTACACTCTTAAGATCTTTTGGCTTTGATACCACTTGATGAAGGGGAACTCTTAGCTTTGATACCATTGATGAGGGGTATTCCCCTTATAGGAAAAAACTCACACAACACAGGTTTGCACAGTAAAATACAAGAGCAAAACAACTATTTTCTTTTATTAACGAAATGATATTACAGTATTACACTACTATCATATGGTATTGATTACAATCATCTATAAGTCTACAAAAGAAAAAGGACTTTGCTCTAGGCTCTCAAGTCTTGCCACCAGACCGTTATAGCTGACTCTCCTTAGTCTAGCTTCCTAGCCTCCTCACTTCCTTGTCGTCTCCCTTCTCACCAACTTTCCCCAACCATCTTCTTTTTCTCCTAATGGGTTTATATCCTTTCGTCTTTGTCTTATCCAGCAAAAAATGTTCTTCCCTATAACCACATTATCCATCTAGGGTTTCTTGTATCTAATCATTTAATTCTATTACTCACCTTTCCTTAGCACTGCAACCATCACCTAACCAACAATTAGGTTTTGGTTTCCTCATTATCTACACTATCATCTCAAACACACCATTGATCACCATCTTCATGCCTCGCTATTGGAAACACATTGCATTATCAGGTTGAGACAATTCCATGTCACATTGATATTCACCCTCTCGTCGATCACCATCCCTGTCATCTTTCGCAATTCACAACAACGATGCAAATTGACCTATCATCCAATCATATACCGCCATTTGGTTGTCCACATCATCGCCACTTCCTCAAATTGTCGATCATTCATTGCAATATCACAAAAATTTCTCTACCATAATCCTTCCAAATTACCACTATGATGCTCACAGTTACCACTATACCACACACTACCCACATGGACTGTCACAAGCTTGTTGTTCTATATCACCATACTGCATACTTCATCACCGAACCATTGTAGGGTTGCAGTTTCCAACCCACCATACTTTAGCCTCCTTCAAATTTTTTCATGGGTTTTCGGGTTAATCCCACTTGTCATCCATGTCATCTTGGTCCCACTTATCACCCTATTGAATGAACTCCTAAGACTATCTCACCAAGTTTCCACTATCTCTATGATGAGAGGCATATTAGGATGTCGAAGAGACTTGTATCTCCATCCTACCAAAAAGGATGTGTCTCACTGATATGAGTGAACACCGCCACCTTATCATAGTATCGAAGGGACTAATATGTTGTCCTTTCGACACTCATATGTCAAGCTGATGAAGACCTTCAACTGTTGCAAACTCACGTTACCACCATGTCCCCTATTACTATCATCATGTTGAAGGAACCTTAAACCAAGCTCCTCTAAAATATTTATGTCACTCTAATATGTTTGTTTGATGCCAAATGATGTCATTCATTCTTCCTTTATGTTGTGTACTCCTAATTCCCAAACTCTTGGAAACCTTCATACCTAGCTAATTGAAGTTGATTTAGCCCTTACTGAAAAGAAATAACATGGAATTTGATTTTGGTCGATGCAAGATTGCTTTAAGCCCTGGTTGCTCCTGCATCACATATCTCACACTCAATTCAAGTATAAAAGGGATTAGAAAATAGATTATTCCCAATGAGACATCTTCAATATAACCATCATTAGATAACTAACTCAGACTTACATATTAGGGTGAGGAAATTATCTTGTACTTGCATAGTCAAGTCACACATGAATCATACCTACACCATAAATATAATAGCCACAATGCTCAGACATCTAATGAGGTAAAATATCATATACACCTTATATTAATAAATATAATTAGCAATAACATCCATATATGTAATTAAAGTAGATCGAAGACTAAGACCTTCAATCAAAGTTTTGATCTTCGCAACCACCACTCAAATCCTTCAACTTTTCAAATAAATTGAATAATTACAAGCAATGAAATGAACCCACAATGATATTTATTTAATTCCATTAAACCTCTAAAAATATGCAACGAAACATGTGACATACCACTTTTTGAAAAATAATTTGAACCTATAAATGAAAGTCTTTTCTTTTGAAAACATATAAAATGAAAAATCCCATATTCATCTATAGGAATGCATACTAAAAAAAATCTAACAACGTACAATGCCATGTTTTATTTTTATCCAAAAACTCTAGAAAGCCTTGTTTGGGCATTAGAAATACTCTAAGCACTATTTCCAACAACTCGAACTCTTCCCCTCTAGGAGTTGGATTTTTTAATTCTTGAATCCCCCTCTTCCTCCTCATTTTTCTCTCTACCTGGGCATTGAAATCTTCCTAAAATCATATGGTAACCCCCTTTTTGAAATCTGGAACTCTTGCAAAATTTAACTCCCCTACAAGAATCAAATTTTATAACTCCTCATTCTCTTGCAACCACTAGTTTCTTGGAATAATGCATTAAACCAAAATAGGGGTGTTGAAAATCTCATCATGGAGTCTAAATTAGCCATAAAAATATCCAATTCAGTACTTGGACATTGGATTTCATATTTTTACATTTTGTTTATTTGCATATTACATATGCACTTAAATAATCAACAATTACAAATCAAGAACCAAATAAATTTAGACTTCCTATTTCACCCATGAGATTGAAATCCAAAGCATAATAACGTCCAATAAAAAAAAAATTAAATTATTGTCTAAAGAGAGTTGAACCAAGTTCTAGAAAACTTATCTGCAACAAGACAAAACTCAAACAAAACAAACAAAATTAAGTTAAATAATTTTTTATGCTTGACACACCTAGATTCTCCTGCATCAAACACTTGGGGTAAGTGAAATGTTCCTTGAGTTGCAACTCATGAATATTTGAAGATATTGTGCTTGTTCTTCATCCATCGTTCTTCCTTGTCTACTTGATTTTTCTTCTTTTTTACCTTGCTCTAAAATTTCCTCTCTTCCACATTTCATCATTCCTCTCTTTCTTCCCCTCATGAAATTCATTTGATTGGATCATGGTTAATATTTCTATTTCACTTTATCATCCTCAACACCTACATACAAATCAACACCAACAAATTCACTAGAATCAATGAATTCTATCTACACATCTTTCTCATCTATTTCTCCTTCATCTTTTTCTTCCTCATTGTCAACAACAACACTTCTTTCACTTGCTATCAATGCTATCCACTCCTTTTCAACTCCTGCAATTCATAGTAACATGTCATCTTCTTCATATTTTCTTTCATCCCTTCATTCTTCTCACCGTAAGCGTAGAATGGGGAAAACAAGTTAAACAATGCATCTACGCTTCTAAATAGGACATTGCATCTAAGATTAAGAAATTTAAACTAATTTAAACTACAAATCTAAAGAAATTTATCCTATTGCTCTCTAACTCTAAAGATTTCTTTAATCTACTTAGCTCTTAGATTTGTAAGCTACTTAAACTATTGAAATGACACTTAGAGAATAAGAAAATGAACTAATTCTATTCCTATGTGATTGAATATGCAAATTCTATTGTAATGGCAGCCATGACTGCAAAGGCTGGATGCTTGATTGTTGCTTGAATTCTTGATTGCTTGGATGCTTGGATGCTTGAAAAACCTGCAGAGTAAGATTGCACAAGTTGGGATCCATTTCCTGTAGCCAAAGAGCTGTATTTATAGCTTTCACGGTAGCACAATTGCACAGGGATATGGGATGAGGGGCTGTGATTCAATCTGGAGATTTGAAGGGCATGGGATGAGAAGATGGAGCTGATCATGGAGGATTGTTCCTCCCCATGAAAACACCAGGCAAGAAGAGAGGGAGGATTGATGGAAGAAGATTGAGAGGACTTCCTGCAAATTTGTCCCCGAAGCTCTTCCCGTGAATGGAAGTTGCATTAATTAAATTTTTGAAGATTTAATTTTATTGGTGAGTGAATAGTGGTAAAATATTTATGCATTAATTTAAATAACTTTAATTTATTTAAATTTAGCAAAAGAGGAATAAATAATTTAATAAATCAAACTATAGGGTTTGTTTATTAAATTAAAACAAAAGGAAAATGATAATTAAATAAAAGATTTTAGAATATCTTTATTTAATTAAGAAGAAAAGTGATGAGGTAATTAAATAACACAAATTATTTAATCTATGTATTTAATTTAAGATAGAATTAATGGATAAAGTATAGAAGAAATAATAATGATAATAATTAAACAAAACAAAGTATTTAATTTTGTTTATTTAATTAAGAGAGAAATAATATGATAAAATAGAAGAATTAATAATGAACTTAATATAAATAAATATTTCTATTTATTTACTAAGTAGATTTAAGATAAATTAATCAAATAAGTTGTATTTAATCAATTAGATTCTCCACCATTTTTAGGTGTCTACACTCACTTTTCATCTTCTCCATGTGTTCTATCTTGCATTTCTTTCCCAAACTTGTCACTAATTTTATGTCTTTCAATGGACCAAACTTTGCTACAACTTTGTTGTTATCTTCTACAACAATACTATTCATTTCATCTTTTTCCCCATCCAAAAATGTATTTATATCCTTTTTGAATAATTTAACATCAAATTCAATTTCACAAATCTTAGAAAAATAATTTATTACCTTTATAATCTCTTGTTTCCTTGCTTCTACCCCAACCTTTTCTTCTTCATTTTTTGTTGCAATCTTGTTCTTCTCTTCTACCTCCTCCCTTGCACTTAACTATACCATTTTATTTTAAAAAATTGTGTCCTTCCAAGGACTAATCATTGCCCTAACTTCACGATCACTTGCTCCAACATATCTCTTCATCTTTTCTATATGGAAATCAACATCGATATTTTCTTTATAAATCTCACAAGAATGAGATAATACATTTGTTTTGGATATTACAACTTCTTTTCCCGTGCATGCAACTTCATTTTTCTTCACTTGTATATCTTCAACAAGATGCATATCAACTACTATTTTTTTCTTTTCCTCATTGTCTTATTTATCCTTTCTTTCTCCATTATTTCCTTATGCTTCTCTTATTTTCTTATTTTCTTTCAACTGCAATTATGTGGGCTTCCCCCACATGTTCTTCTTTCCACAACTTCCCATAATAGGGTTGTAATAATGTATTTTCTCATCTTTACTCTTGTTGTCCTCTTTGCCAAATCTCCTTATTCCATGAGAGATATCCAATTCTCTCCTTCTTTTGGGTAGCATTCTTTCCTCTCTTCTTCATACCTTTCATCTGTCATTTTACCATTGTCACATAATTTATTTTCACATTTTATTTTACCCATTTCAATCTCTTTTCTATACTCCATTTATGTCACATCCAATCTAGCCTTGATCTTCTTTAATTCTTCAATAATAAATTTATCAAACCTCTTGTGTCACCATTCTTCCCATAATAAAATTCTCACAGGTCTTCTTATGGCCCAGCATGTCCCCTTCTTTGAAGACATTTTCAGAGACTCACAATTCCCTTTAGAGTTACAACTCCTCCTTGCAACAATCTCTCTCACTTCAGGGTATCAACCATTTGCAGTCACAAGTCCTCCCTGCAACAAACTCACTCTTGCTTATCCTCTACCCAACAAACGGTTTCTAGAAGACACACCTCTCTCACGTGCACCTTCTACCTAGCCTTAACATCTGTTGGAGGATAACAACTACAAATTACTTCAACTCTTCCAACCAATCAACTAATACAATACTTCCCAACCAATCTTCTGGCTTTGATGCCATTTGATACAAATTGAAGAACAAGACCCTAAATCTAAGTGTTGATCTTCACAGCCACCACTCAAATCCTTCAAAATTTTAAATAAATTGAATACTTATAGGAAATGAATTGAACCCACAATGATATTTATTTAATTCAATTAAACTTCTTAAAATATGCAACGAAGCATGTGACAAACCACTTTTTGAAAAATAACTTGAACCTGCAAATGAAAGTCTTTTCTTTTGAAAACTTGTAAAATGAAAACTCCCATATTCATCTATAGGAATGCACAATCAATTTTTATTTTTGTAACGGCTCTAGGAAAATTCACTGCTAGCAATTCACCAATGGAAAATTCGCCACAAGAAAATTCACTGCCATGACAAATTCACCTCAAGGAAAGTTCACCACCAACAATTCACCGCCATTGAAAATTCATCACATTAAAAGTTTGTGATTAATTTATGTGGTGGTGAATTTTACTTGACGTGAATTTGTCATGTCAGTGAATTTTCCCACGGTGAATTGTTGGCAGTGAATTTTCCCATGGTGAATTGTTGGCAGTGAATTTATTGGATGCCAACAACAACATGTTTTATTTTTATCCAAAAACTCTAGAAAACCCCATCTGAGCATTAAAAATACTTTGAGCATTGTTTCTAACAACTTGCATACCTCTTCCCCTCTAGGAGTTGGATTTTTTTTAATTATTGAATCCTCCTCTCCCTCATTTTTTTCTCTACAGCCAGACATTGAAATCTTCCTGAAATCATATGGTAACCCCCCTTTTGAAATATGGAACTCCCAAAAAATGTAACTCCCCTACAAGAATTAAATTTTATATCTCCTCATTCTCTTGCAACCACTAATTGTCTAGAATAATGTATTACCAAAATAGGGGCATTGAAAATCTTAGCATGGAGTCTAAATCATCCATAAAATATCCAATTCCATACTTGGATGTTGGATTTCATATTTTTACATTTTGTTTTATTTTTATATTAAACATGCACTTAAATAATCAACAATTACAAATTAAGAACCAAATAAATTTAGACCCCCTATTTCACCCATGGGATTGACATCCAAAGCATAATAATGTCCAACCAAATTAATTTTTAAATCATTTCTTTGAGAGAGTTGAACCAGGTGCCATAAAACTTGCCTGTAATAAGTCAAAAATCAAACAAAACAAGCAAAATTAAGTTAAATAATTTTTTATGCTTGACACCCCTAGATGTTGTTGCATCAGTAGCATATACATCTATATAGAGATAAAACATTGGATACTAAAATTATTTAATAATCACATCTATATAAAAATGGTAACATAATATAACACAATTATAATATATTTATGAAAGATTAACATACACATCTCAAAATATGCAACATAATCTTGATGCTAATCACACTATCTATGCATAAGGTCTCTCACAATTTCAGTGCAATAACCAACACAAAATCAAATACATCATCCTTGCAAGGAACTTGTCACAACACCATACACATATCACAACATAAGAAATAGCAATAATAAACATGCAAAGGAACTTCTTGCTAACATATCGAATCTCAAGATCAACTTATAAGTTAAAAGGATATTGCTAAGGGAACCTTTAAGTTTGTACTTGCTTCATAATTGAATTTTCTAAGAGGCTGGTATTCCCTAAATATGAAATCTTATTGATCAATTAGTATTGGAATATCATAGGAAATGCAAATTTATAGTTGGCAATATACAAAAGATATTTGAGAGTATATATATAGATCAAACATGTTAAAAAATTTATTGGTGGGAATATGTTTCAAAGAGTGTGAGCAATGTGAATGCATTTACCTTATCTATGATTTTTTTTGAAATTGGTTATCTACATCTTATCATTATATCTTTGCTATATTTATAAATTGATACCTTGAGTATGTGATTATGTGGAAACTAAATAGCACTCTAAATGGTAAATTATGTTAAAAAATAAAGAGGATTTATGATAAATTTGGTTTCAATGTTCTATTTTATATCTTAATCTCCATTGATAAAAGAAATACAACTCTTGGATTCATGATATATCCATAATGCATCATAGAAATTAAATAATGCGATATGTGATATGTACCTTGTGCTAAATATTTATTAGTTTGTATGGTTAAACTTCATGAAATTAATTTATGTGTTGAGTTCATGTTATATCCAAGGAGAAATATATAATTTTAGATGCTTTAATGGGCCATGAAAGTAGTACCGTAAGAGTATATTCTTCCAAGTAATAATATTCTCGCTTCATATGTAATAAAATTAAAAAAGATGCAATTTTTGATGTTATAATACATTTCTCACTAATATTAGAGAATTTTATAACTTAAAGCTCTTTGTTTGATCCCTTGATAGTATAAGAAAACCCTTCGATGGCTATTATAGATTTACTTTCCATGGTTGTCCTTTAAGGCCTGCAAGGTTTCCTATGAAGGACTACCCTCTTATTTTCATCCATGCACTATGTATTAACAACTTCTTTATGACTGTGATGGATTATGTATTGTTTGTGAGTCATAAAACTTATCATATTTCACACATTTTCTCTTATACTTTGTATTATTCATGATGAATTGTGTATTGATTGTGACTATATTTTAAGGCCTGCATGGTATCAAATGAATGTCTATTTTAGCATTTTCACCATAAGATTTTACCTCTCTTTACCTTTCAACTATCATAATCTTCACGACTTGATTGTCTTGCACTTAGGATATGTCCTTTGTGTAGACTTTCATTAGCTTCAATAATTCCTTTCAACTATTCTTTAAGTTCTTTGGCTTTCACGATTTTAATAAGGCTTACAATGGTTTTCATAACCCTCTTCATTGATTATGACCTCCTTCTTGCATGGTTACTGAGGTGATTGTCATGAAGCTCTTTGAAGAGAATTGTCTTATAGTTTAAATTATTTTTGTTAGAAACCACGATTATCCTTGTCCTGTAATAACAAAGTGTTGACCTTTCACAATGATCATACTCTCCACTATTCATTAATTTTGTATTGTACATTGTATTGGAAAAACTAGCCTTTGGAGTATCATGTGGTTTGACCCAACGGTTGTTAATCCTACCTTGTTTACTTTGCTCCCAAGGTTTTGTCTATTCACTTAGTGATCTCAAAGTTTTAAAAAACCTCACCGGGGTTGTAGCCTTATCTATTTTGATTGATCTCATTGTTGTAAAAGATTTTAACTATGGCCTTGATAAAGAATCACAACACTCGGCAAGGAGAAACAAAAACAAATAGCAGATCTGCACTACTTTGCCTTGAAACTAAATCATAACACTTTGTAATACTAAGCCCCCCTTTTATTGTTTATCTTGGAAATTAAATACAAACACTAAGCATTGAGAAATTTGATCATATTTTGGTTATAGTACAATATATTCTTGCTTATCATTGTCATGACAAGATAAATCATTGACCTACTAATCGTTTGATATGGGGAATATTTAACACCTTTCATTGGATCGATGATGATATTTGATAGTAATAAAGGCCTTTTAAGTAAGGTTTTGAAAATTTTGAAAAGTGGTATTGGGGTAAAAGCACAAATCTGCGTCGCACTTTTGGTCAACTAAGTAGTTCCGAGCAAAATAGTTTCACCCTAAACAATTTTAGGTGAAATAGTTTCACTTGAAACTACATGGCTTATATGTGGAGCACATAGAGTTTCAAGCAAAACCCTTTCACCCGAAACAACAAAATAATTTTTTTTCCCTTTGTTGCTTGAAAATGCGACTCAATTTTTATGTAAGTTTTCGACTAAAAGGGTTTCAGTTGAAACTCTTTCACCTGAAACTATCTAAGTGGCATCCTTGTTGGTAGCCATCGCATCTTTTTTTAGAAATTTCTAAAACTTTCAACTTGAACATGATATTTCTTCAATCTAAATGATGTTTTTCAAAAACTAAAAATACCCTTTTGTAGAGCTCGAAGTGAGGAATCCAAATATATAAATTTTTGGATATTTTTATTAGTTTTAAATGATTTTTTAAAAATAATGCAAGTAGGTTGTTAAAATAAAAAATGAGATTGATTAGAAAAAAATACTAAAATGTATATATATTTTTTTGAAAAATATATAGTGCACTAGAGGAGAGAATCTTCTCCAAAAGGGTATAATTTATTTTTGAAAAGGATAATATATAATAGTTGACATCAAATGAAAACTATCAAATTCTAGTATGTTTGACTTTAACACATTATTGTGAGGAAAATATACATCAAAATTTAATTATTTTTTCCATGCACTAGATATTGAAGTTGTCTATTTGAGAAAAAAATTAGGGGAAAATAAATTTGTTTTCTATTTTTTTCTTTATGTCAACTCAACATCACTTTTTCCTAAAAATTGTAGTAATTCAAAATTTACTATTAAATTTATAAAAAAAATATCAAAATATTTTTTTTAATTTTTTTTTTTAAATTATAGGAATAAAATTCATCAAGAGTTCTACATTTCATAATTAGTTTACATCATTTTAAAATTCAAAACATAAAGACCACTTTTATGTGGTCAAAGTTGAAAATTTTTGTTTGTGTTGGCCGATTCCTTTATAAAAGTGTGACAGAGATTTGTACTTTTACCCATTTACATCTTATAGGAATAAAATTCATCAAGAGTTCTACATTTCATTAGTTTACATCATTTTAAAATTCAAAACATAAAGACCATTTTTATGTGGTCAAAGTTGAGAATTTTTGTTTGTGTTGGTTGATTCCTTTATAAAAGTGTGACACGGGTTTGTACTTTTACCCATTGACATCTTACAGGGTTTAACAATAGCCAATACTTTTGTTAATAATATTAATGATTTTGAGAATGGTATCAACAACCTTAATGACTTCATCAAACCTCTAATCTATATCACTTTCATGAACATTTTAACATTACTATCACTCACACTTTGACTAGTCTATATGTGATGCTTTTAGGATTGTGTCTATAACCTCCTAAGAACACCCGTTGCCTTCACTATGTATGCACTTCTTGAAAGATCATCCTATGTTTTCAATGGGTTTTCATGCAAATGTAACTCTTAATATGGAACCTACTACTATCATTGTGGCCTTTTACTCACTCTTCATCTTCATGAGGTTATTCAATACTAATTTTCTAGGGTTTTCACTAATAGAAAACTCTTATGCTCTATGTTGACAAACTTTGTTGACACCACCATACTTTGGAAGAGGTTGAAATGTATACACAAATCATGTGATGGTTTTTTCATTGAACAACACATGAATGGCCTCAAGACTGCCATCTTACTAATGAATGGACAAAGCTTCTCTTCTAAAAAATAGACTTGAGAATATCTTGTGAGTGTTAATGAATGACAATGAATGAAAGGTTCTCATAAAACATAGCATCCTGACCTTTCAAAACAAGAATTATCTCTGATAAATGAATTCCCTACAACTCTCTTAGACTTTAATTTATCATTTACAAATACCATTCCATTGTTACATTTCTCACACAAACTAGCATGAGGATTTTGAGAGACAAACACATAAGAAGGCAATACAAAATCTTTGTGTCATGCAAGATAAATGTGGCGCCTTCTCATAACAATATAAAGGATTTGTAGAAAAGAAATGAACAAACCTGACTTCTTCTATTTCTCCTACATGCCTACTTTGCATGATTTGGAGAACATGTGTTTGCTAGACTTCTTCAACATGCCTAATCTTCTCCACAACCTTTGTAAGATTCCATCTCATTCTCTGTGAACTAGCAATGTGCCTAATTTCTTCTCCTTAATTTTGGATGTGGTCTTAAAAGAGAAATAAACCTAAAAAATATTTTCTTTAAAATCTTATACCTTTTCAAAAGAACTCCCCTCATTGGCATTGACATGATACTTAGCAAACAAAAGAATTTTAGAATATTTTTACAATAATAAGGCATTTATAAACCTTTTTATAAACTAAAACACCTTTTGAAGTCCTAGGAAAACATTAAGACCACTTAATATGACAAGAGCAACCTAATAAGGCTATTTTATTCCAAAGGAAAAAATAGGCTAATAGGTCCATTAGGCCTCAAACATTATAGGAAATGAAATTGATTCATGAGGGTAAAGAGTCACACCCTCACTATCCAACTCACCAAGAGTTGCATAACTATGTCATAAAAAACCCCCCTCTAAATTAAATCTACCTATTTGAATGAAAGGTTGGTTATGCCATCATTTATATGGAACATAATCACCCTCTTTCAAATGCTAAGGTGGATTGTGATAATTTTAGTGGATCAATAGGATTGAAGAGGAAGGAGAATGGGTAATGATTTCTAGTTGAGAAGGTAACATAGAAGCTAGTTGTAATGTTCTAGTGAATTTCACCTAATCAGTTCTTTGGATTTTCCTAGGTCCTAATGTTTTGAAACATTACCACCTTGAGCCTTTGGTGGCTAGCCACCATTACTAATTGGATCTTTGGGTGGTGCACCACCATTGCTATTAGACTTGTTATTTTTGTGACTAACAATAGTTGACCATCCCTCCTCTTTTTTGTAGGAGCATTAACAACTGGATGAGAAACAAATTTGAAATGGGAAGTAACTAGAGGACATTCCTAGATATTATGATTAGAAGAATGACAATAGAGGTAAGTGTTGGAAAATTTCAAATAAATGACACATTATGTGTGCCTCATTTAGCCAAATAGTATGTCAATTGAATCCTTAAAATCCTTGGAGAGGTTGATTTTAATGCATACTCACATTAATGATGAGCCAAAAAACTTATTAAGCTCAACACATATGACATTACCTACTAAGGAGGCTATATTAATTGGGAAATTCTAGCAAGGAAAAGATAACCCAAAATACTTCACTTAGATGGGGACATAGAGAAATTTATAATGAGAGATTGTAAAGTCTCATGTCCAAGGTGATAATACAAGAAAATATGCATGAATAAACTCAAGGAATGTTTGAGAAGGTCTTCTACAAGGATAGCTTCAACAAAATTGAAAAAAAAAAAATCATGAGGTTTTGCATGACATCAAGGAAAATCATACATGATACCTAAGCCTTAACCATCCACTCTTTAAGCATGCATTTAGAGGGAATCCTCCCAATTTTTGGGAAAGGTACGTTATACACCTTGCATAATAATAATGCAAATAACATATAAGCACATTTATTAAATTGGTGCATCCTAGAGATTTAGATACCACATGGGTTAAGCATTCTTTGGGATACTTGTATGTTGTATGAGACATTGAGACAAATAAGTAATACATCACATTGGGAAAAATATTTAATATTAGAAAAAATTTAGTATCAAATATTTAATTTGTGGTCATGGTTTAATTAGCTCATGGTTTTGAGACACATGCTTTATGTAATACCACTTAGTGGTTTTGTGAAAACTTATTTTATAAAATCAAGCACACAAGTAGTTGCTGAGGTTGATTTGTGTAACCTTTAGCTTGTTGGTTGATGTTAGATTGAGCATCTTTTATAGATTACATATGTGATTAGGGAAAGGATGGATTTGATGTATGTCTACATGGTTCTCATATGCTTTTTCACATGAAGGAATGTAATTAGGGCACTTGATGATTTTGAGGCCTTGCATGGAGACTCTGCAAGTGTTTTTTAATCTTATTTTTTGATATAATATGTTGAGTTGTGTAGGTTTTTTTGAAGGTTTGGTTTTTTATTGAGAGGGTTTTCCCAAGGCACATCAAGTGTTTTCTTGTGGTATGTTTTTTTATATGGATTTTGAATACTTATTTTACATTTGTTTCTCTCACAAGGATTATGTGGAAATGGTATATTTTATTATAAATTTCCTTTCACCCATAAAATATCTTATTAGAGTAAAATTTTGTAACCAATGACAAGCATTATCAATCTCTAGGATGGGGAAAACCATATCCAACTCAATATTTTGAAAGATGTTCTTTGTGGAACACCTTGGGTACAAACTTCCTCGGTCACTTTGGTAGAGGATCCACTATTTTGCACTTTCAATCCTTCAACTCCAAAATCAACTATAGAGTTATGAAAGGTTGAGGTCATTTATATGGCAAAAGAATACTTGTAGCAATACCAATTCCCACTTCAAATAAGTAATATGTGCCATTAGAGAAGATGTGAACTTGCACTTGCAAAGCCAAGAATCAAACCCTATTAGATCTCTCTCAACGTTAATGCTCTTTTGGTGTTTAAAAAAATATTCAAAGTAAAAAAACTTAATTAACATAAATAATTGTATGGATATCTATCAATTTTAACCATAGTTAACCTTATAAATATATTTGATACAACAATGTAACATAAAAGGTACTACCTTGCATTACTCAATCCATGGTCTACCAAGTGGCACTTAAAATCTCCCTAAATTAGAAATGATATGACATAAAATGGGCAATCATTTTAGACTAGTTTGTAAATGCAAAATAGTAAAAACCAATATTATCAATCTATAGACACTTAAAAATGACTAATGCATTTCCATCTTTTTATTTTATCACTTTCTTATCAATTCTTCTATCTATACTAATTAAATATTTTTTAATTATTTAATTAAGCTAATATTTCCTCTTTTCATCTATATTAATTAATTATTTAATTAATTTACCATTTTCTCTCCAACATTAATTAAAATAATTTCAATTGCTTCTTTTCTAAAATTATTTTCAAAAATTATTTAATGAGCTAACACTTCTTTCATAATTAAATAAATTAAAATAAATTATTTAATTACCGCTATCCCTCCAAAATAAATAAAATTGATATTTTATTTATTTTTCCAACTATGCTCATGACTTAATTTTTTTTTATAATTATTTCAACTATTCCACCTCATCAATCCAATCTATTTACTAATTTTAGCTCATACCCTTTCCCAAATTTGCTCATCCATTGATTCTTTCTAATTAATCTTCATAGTTTATTAAATATCAAGTGAAACGTATAAATAAAATCTTTCATTCACACATTATCCCCTAGAGTACAAGCATTATCAAGCAAGTTCATATCAATATCTTTTATCTAGCTCTCCCATCAATCGATTATCTTTGAGCATATATCATTATCATTTCAAATTCATTTTGTCATACTATCATTGTGTTATCATGATTATGTTATTTTGAAGAACAACCCACATATCAAGAATTCAAGCAAAAATCAAAGAAATAATGAAGCAAATCAAGGTCTTTTCTATGTTATAATTATTCATTATTTGATTCATGCATCAATAGCTTACTTACTATTGAAAGGACCAATCAATTTACAAATATTTTCTTGCATATCCATGAATGGTATGACTTACTTATCAACAACTATATGTAGATAGCTTATTTTGATATATGTATTTGAAAATATTGATATGCTTAAATTTTCAATATCTTGCCAAAAAAAACTCACTCAATCCAAAGCCTAAGTATAATATGGGCCTATCAAGTCCTAATCGAGTCTAGGTCTCAAAAATAACTAAAAACCACATAAATATTATGAATATATGGATAATAAAATACATCTTAACCAATTAACAATGTATGTCTTTGTATATGAATATATCTATCTATTAATCGATTATTAATTTTGAGTATGTTAGATTTAAAAAATAATTCAAATTTGCTAGTTCAAATTTTTGTCTACATATAAAATCATTAAATAAAAATTAGATATTAAAAAATATTATAAAAGATTTATAAAAACCCTTCCAAAACCTTAGACATCATTTTAATGTGAAAATCTTCACTAAAAACAACTATATTACATCCAAATCCACCTATAAAAACTATATATTAACTAATGGATGAGCAATAACAATTAGATCATTTAATTATATTCACTAAACAATGCTATACTTTTACATCACAACTTTTTCCTTATTATTTTAAGTGGTTAAACATACCCAAACCAAAAAAAATACTAGACAAATCAAAATGAAAGGAGTCTATCCATATATAATAGTAACAATTACACCTTAAGATTCAATAAGCACTACTAAGAAAATCTTTATTCAAAAAATAATGCTACCTCCCTAAGTATTATTATTTTATATAATAAATGTAAGTAATATAATTAGCAATAAACATGCATATTTATTTCATTTAAGCAAAGAGTATGTAATATAACAATCGTTAAAATTTTCGAGGTTAACCGAATACATTCTTCACACTTCTTGGGACAGATCAACTTCTGGTTCGAAAGGTCGTTTCGTGAACACCGTGCAACTCTGGACCATCGTGACCGATGCTTAATCGGCAGAAGCGGTAAAGCCCTAACAGAGATCCGGCCTTCACAGGGTAACGTAGATGTTCGAATATCAACCGTCGTATGAAGGAAAAGGATAGTCAAGGAAGCTTCTCTCCGGAAAGCATTCTGTGGCGGATACAACTGAAGTGCTCCAAGCATGGCAGAGACTATGGAGATGCCTCTGCCTGTGCCCGCTCACCAGCTGAACATCGATTTCTCGCAGGTGGATTTTGATGCAATACAGCTGCCTCCTGGTGAAGACTTTGGCATTAAGAGGTAGAAAAAATGATGCCTAGGCTTTTATAAACCCTTTAAAATATTTTTCAATACCCTTCAAAGCCTTTTTTTGTCAAGTGATCTTGAGCCTGAATTTTATCTTTCACTGAAATATCCCCAATGGGATCTGCCTTAAAATTTCTGATTTCTGCCCTAGATTTTTTATTTATTTTTCTATGCTATGATGTACAACAGATTGTTTGTAGTTTGTATCCACAACGTTACCTCGTTCTTAGCCATGAAATCTTGAGTATCAACAAGGTAAGGCTTCTTACCACTATCATCCTCATATGATTTATCTATCACCTCATGATTATGTGAAGGTGATGGACTGTTGTTCATAATCAGAAAATTAGAACTGTCATCATACTTTTTTTGTGGCGTGTTCATGGATCTCAAGTTCATCTTCCTTCATTGTTGGATGTTCATCATCAAGTGCTGGTCCAAGAGATGTATCCAGCTGAAAAACAAGTGTATTACTTGTCATAACTTCTATCCCATGGCTGCAAGTTGTACCTTCATTGACCTTCAACTCTTGCCATGCTAAATGTCTTTGATCCAATTTATCCAAGTCATTTTGCTCATCACATAACAAATTGCCTTCATATCACCCTCAAGGTCACCCAACTCACAATTTGATTCCTTGCAACTACTAAGTGGAGATGGTGAGACAATGCTCTGCTCAATAATGGATCATCAAAAGAATTCATACCTTCATGTGGCTGATCAGTCACTGCTGGTTTGGCAAACTCTCTAACAGCATACCCTTCAACCTCATTGTTATCATGAAAACTCATGTGCGCCTCACTTTTGGATGCATGAAGTGATTCTTCTTTGTCCATATCATCATTCTGCTGAAGTGAACTTGTGAGCATGGCTTCATCTTCTTTAGGGCTTCCACATGTAAGACTAGGTGTCCAAACTTCTAGGCAAATGAAGCAACATTGTTCTCTCCTCTTCTTGGGATCACCCATAGGCTGTGAATCACAAGGAAACAATTTTTCTTTCTTTCTTTCCTTCTTTTCTTTTTCTTCAATACTCTTTTGGACAACTTCTGATTTTTCTTCTTCTTTTCTCAATTTTCTATGGTAGTTATATAGATCTCTCTTTCCTAGATTCCCATCTTCATGCATTCCAAAATAAGCATAAAAAATTTGACCCTCAAGGGGGGACTGTAATGTAACACCAATGCGTCTACCCTCTTTGACCCTCAAGGGATCACCTGGATATGAAAATTTTGGAACTTGAAACAAAGAGTCCACATGCCCTATAATGCAAGTTGTATCTCTTATTCTATCACCTTTTTTTGCATGCTTTCCATGATGACAAGAATTTTGCAATGACATAGGAAGCAACAAACTTGAAACATCTTCATACCTTTGGCTGCGAACAAAATGCCCATCCTTATTTGCTGATAAGGAATTTGTTGAAGTATCCTCAACACCTCCATTTTTGTGACTCAAAATCCTTGAATTAGGGTTAAGTAAGTTCCTCTCAAATGTATATTTGCCTACAATGCTACTTGGAAAATTGATCAAAGGTTCATCCTTTGAAATCTCGAAAGATCTTGCATGATTCAACATATCTTCCTTCAAGTTGGACTTTCCTTGCTCAACAAGTGTAACCTTTTCTGCCCTCACTTCATTGATCTTTTGTTGACACATACAATCATTAGAAACCAATAAAAACATTTTCTTCTAACAAAAAAGATCTTGCATGTTGGGTCCATGTTCTTGCTTGATTATCCACTCTGTAGAAATGCCTTGTGGCTGCTCTTGATACCTTCTCCTCCTATGCCCATTTCTTGTTTTCATCTCATAATACTTAATGAAAGACATGTCACATCGAATGGCTAGGCTCAAGGCATTATATTCAACATGATACCTTGCCATTTCATCCTCCTGTCGTGGTGGCATGAGTTATTGTCATGTCCAAATAATAATATTTAATAATAAAATAAATTTAAATTATTGAATAATAACATTTAAATTTATAATAGCTCTAGACCTAGTGGGACGACCCATTTGGGAAGGCACTTCTGATTGATTATTTATTCTGGCTTGATTCATCTTGGGGGGCATCCAGAAATCACAATTTGAGACGTAGTCTTTGTTGAACAAGGATGGAAACCCCTGAGTTAGCCACCAGGTGAGACGTCAACCTCACTATGGCATATTGTGAGTTCCCATCCTTTTGCACATCATCGAGAGCTAACACTACACTCTGCACAACTAGACGCGAGTTCAAGAGAGGAGGGGCGATAACCTTTTGGTGATCTGGCCGAGCCCAGGCTTTGGCCACTTTCGTTGGCTTGCACTATCTTCATAGCCGTGTTGCACATCTTCCACAAACTTGCATACTTGGATTTAACAGTTGAGGGCAATAAAGGTTGTATTCGATTGGCATCAACAATCATTGGAGATTAGAGCCTGTAATTCGGCAATGGTCGTTTGGTTTGAATTCATCTGGTAACATTGCAAACTTGGTGAAGGGTGAACTAAATACTATCATCGGGAGTGCCAGCTTGAGAAGGAGGCACGAGAAGCATTTCAAGTAGAGGACGAGTGCCACTATGAAGGGTGCACACATATCACAACAACACCTAAATCGCCTTCATTGTGACATTAATTTGATAACGATTGAAGCACTCTTGATTGATTTTCAATCATCGTAAGGATTGTGTGGGACAATGTATGCACCGTAACATCAACAGTATATCATTCTTGGCATTGACCCGATATCACAAGTGGTGTAAGTTAGAGACCTCTTTCTGATACTATCTGGCTTTTTATGAACCATGCAATCTGGGCATGAATCATATTGTGCTACTGCTGTACATGAAATTGGTGCACATTATATTTCAATCTGCTTACAGAATTCAGTTGTTTCGTGACATTTTCTGCTTGAGTATCAAACACATTTTTCAGTTTCAGTATTGCATCTTATCATTGTTATACAATGCCAGTGTTTGCATTGTACTTGCATTTTGTTTGGGTTCCATTCATAATTAATCTATAAGATCAGATCTGTGCTAGTAGAGTTTCAATTTTGTGAAATTTTCCTTCATTTCTGTGTGACAACTAAATTTGGGTGTAAAGAAATACATTTTTATTCTTTATCAGGATGTGGCACCTTACAGTGGTATCAAAGCTTCAATTCTGCCAGCCTGAGGGAATTTTATGTGACTGAGTGAAAGGGATCAGCATGCTGTTGAGAGGGAAAGGAAGAAGTGGAAGCTGAGACATCGGGAATAGGAGGCAAAGGTAAGAAGATGTCTGATAAGGGGGATCAGTGGGAAGCCTTCTTGAGGCAAATGGCTCAAATGCAAGAGAAAATGGCCAAACAATAGGAGCAAACAACGCAGATGATGAACATGCTGATGCAGACCATGAATACGATGACTAACACCCTCAGATCTGCGCCAAATAATGGTCTAGAAGGCAGCCATTCTAATCAGAATGGACATGAAATTCATAGTAGCTGGGCTACCTGACCCACACAGCCATCATTCTTGCCCAAAAATGGGCCCACAAGTGAAGAAGAGGAGCTGAATCATGCTGGAGGTGATGTCAATTTAAGCATAGATGCCTATGCACAACTGGATCCGGATGTGAAGTCAAATTCCGTTTATACAGTTTCACAACACAAGGAGTGGATCGAGAGGGAGACAACTAGTGCACTATTTTAATAGAGATCTGTAGCATAGGGTGAGCAAGTTGACTCTCCCAACTTTTGATGGTTCGGGGAAGGTCACAACACGAGCTTGGGTACAAAAGCTAGATGCATACTTTTCACTTAGCTCTATGATTGAGATGAAGCAGTCAAGTTTTCCATCCTACATTTGGAAGGTGTAGCTCACGAATGGTGGCATCATGGCATCATGACACAAGGGTTTAATCTTGTCACCACATATGCTGATTTCGCACAAAAGCTCATAGAAAGATTTGATAGGAAAGATCCAGAGGTATACTTCAAGGATTTGACACGGCTAAGGCAACATGGGACAGTGGATGTTGCAGAATTTCACAAGCTTGCTGTTATGGTTCTGGAGGTGTTGGATTGGAGACTAATGTTTTTTGTTCATTGAGGGGCTATCAAAGTCTTTATGTGGTTTGGTGAGGGCTTTAGAGCCGATGTCTTTGGAGGAGGCCATTCAAAGAGCCTTAAGCCTTGAGGATTCATGAGATTATTCCTCAATCAACGAATCCACCTTTGAGGTCTAGTGAGATGGACATGTCTAAGAATGAGCTTCAAAGGAAAGGGTTATGCTTCACTGTAAGGAACCTTGGGTATGGGATCACAGGTGTCTGGGGAAAGGACACATCCACTATATTGAGGTACTCTCAAATGATGATATTGAGGAGGGGAAAATGCAAAGACTTTCGAGCACCAAGAATCAAAGTTGCTTGAGGGAAACCAACATTTAGGCAGGGAGGATTGTCATGCCCTCGTCCTTGATTGAGACCCATTCTCAATTTGGAGGGAAACGGTGTTTTTAAACACTCATCTGCATTTTATAAATATTTAAAAATAATATTAAAACAATAATATAATATTAAATAATATTTAGTAATAAAATAAATTTAAATTATTGAATAATAACATTTAAATTTATAATAGCTCTGGACCTAATGAGCCGACCCATTTGGGAAGGCACTTCTGATCAACTATTTATTCTGGCTTGATTCATCTTGGGGGGCATCTGAAAATCACAATTTGAGACACAGTTTTTGCTGAACAGGGACAAAAACCCATGAGTTATATACCAATTGAGACGTTAACCTCACTTTGGTATATCATGAGTTCCTATCCTTTCGCACATCACTGAGAGCTAGCATTACTCTCTACGCAACCAGGTGTGAATTCGAGAGAGGAGGGGTGATAACCTTTTGGCGATCTAGCCAAGTCTAGGCTCTGGCCACTTCCGTTGGCTCACACCATCTTCATAGCTGCGTCGCACATCTTCCATGGACTTGCATACCTGGCATCTAACACCTGAGGGCGATAAAGGTCATATTTGATTGGCATCAACAATCGTTGGAGATTGGGGCCTGTAATTTGGCATTGGCCGATTGGTTTGAACTCATCTGGTAACACTAAAATCCTGGTGGAGGGTGAACTAAATACTATCATCAAGAGTGCCAACTTGGGGAGGCACAAGAAGCATTATGAGCAAAGGATGAGCGCCACTGTGAAGGGCACATGTATATCGCAATAGCACCTAAATTGCCTTCATCGTGACATCAATCTGATATTGATTGAAGCACTCCTGATTGATTTCCAATCACCGTAAGAATTGTGCGGGACAGTGTATGCACCGTAACATTAATGGTATATCATTCTTGGCATTGACCTGATATCACAAGTGGTGTAAGTTAGAGGCCTATTTTTGATACTATCTGACTTTCTATGAACCATGCGATCTAGGCACGAATCATATCGTGCTACTGCTGTACATGAAATTGGTGCACATTATATTCAATCTGCTTACAGAATTCAGTTGTTGTGTGACATTTTCTTCCTAAGTATCAAACACATTTTCAGTTTCAATATTGCATCTTATTGATGTTGTTTGCATTGTACTTGCATTTTGTTTGGGTTCCATTCATAATTAATCTGTAAGAATGGATCTGTGCGAGTATAGTTTCAATTTTGTGAAGTTTGCCTTCATTTCTGTGTGACAAATAAATCTGGGTTCAAAGAAATACATTTCTCTTCTTTATCGGGACTTGGCACCTTACAGTTATTCTCCCTCAAATGAGCCTGCTTCTTCTCTTTGTAAAAAATTGGCTCTAAATGCCTTCTTGGGTGGGTTAATTGAAATCTTACCATTAGCTGAGTTACTTCCTTTTGCAAATGGCTGATTGGATCTACCAACATTCCATTGTTGATTCATCTCCCTTAGAGTATGAACCAATTCTGCCATAGAATCTCTCATAGAGGATTGAAATTCTTTGTTTTCCCTAATAACTTTATCCATGAATCTACATTAAAGCAGTTCCCACAGGCTGGCAAGAACAAGGCTCTGATACCACTGAAATATCCCCAATAGGATCTGCCCTAAAATTTCTGATTTCTGCCTTAGATATTTTATTTATTTTTCTGCACTTTTTCAATTTAGTTTTCTGCTCAAACCCAAGGACTGAATTCTGATTTTTATTTTCAGAATGATAAACATTTATAGGCATCCAATAAACATATGCCAAACATATAGATATCATCAACTATGATAACAACCATGAAAATCAACCATCCAAGTGCCAAACATAGGTCCAATAAATCTGATTTCTGATTAAAGAAGTCTGTTGCTACAAAATTTAACATTCTGGGCTGTTTTTACAATGAATTCGTGGGCTCAAACATGCCAAACATATGCCCAGATTTCTGCTCTACAAATCAGATCTGAAACTATGATTGTACATACCAAATATATGCAAAATAGTCTTCAAATATCAAACCCTAGTTGGGCGAATTTCTCCTTGGCAAGCACTTAGGGTTTGCTGCTCCAAAATGCAAAATCGCCCTCCAAAGATGGGCACTCAGGTCTGCTCCAAAGTGGCACTCCAAATTAAGGCAAAATCCTAATGCAATAAGCTCACAAGATGCCACAACAATGCTGCTCCAAATCTGATTATGCAATGATGCTTCAAACCTCCAAATGTCTCCAATGAAGTGCAATTAGAACTCCGTCATGAGTTTTCCACAAGATGAGCTAGGGTTTTGTCCAACTCACCACATTCACAAGGGTTTTCGTCCTTGGAATGACGCCCAACCAAAGTTGAGGCCAAAGAGAAGAATCTCCAAAATGAAAATAAGATATGAATTGATGCCCAAATGACTTCAAATGTTCTTATATTTATAGCCACCTTTCCCCTCCAAATCTGGCCGATCTCCTCAAGGCAAAATATTTATCTTATTTGCCTTTTTTTCTCCTTCAATCTTGGCCAACCTCAATAAAGTATTCTTATTTTATTTATTTTTTAATTATATTATTTATATTTTAATATTATGTAATATATATAATACTAATAGTGTTTAAAAACACTATTAAAATAGGGTGGATTTAGGTCAGGAAAAAGGGACATTACATTCACTGGTAGACAGAAGAATTCAGATGCCATCGTGATTGCATTTTCTCTCTTTATTTTTTTCCATGGTCCTTCTGTAGATTTTTTTTGGAGAACAACTAATCATAGCTATTCTTCACTGTTTAACCATCTGATTTAATCCCATTCCAAATTGGAGATCCAAGTAGTTTAATGTCTTTTTAAGTTTGCTCACCATAGCTTGAAGAAGGGGGTTGGGATATGATATTGAATGTTTCTCGGTAGGCACCGCTTTCCTTACCAGGATCAATTGGATGATCTCAAATCCACACACCAATTTGCTTCATGCGCTACATTCTCAAGTCCTTAAAAGAACCAATAAGATTGAGTGGAGATGGAAGAAGCCACAAAGCATCGCAGGATGAGACGAACTTGCCTTATTTGATGCACCATTGCATATCAGGCTTACCTGCTTTAACTTTAAGGGATTTACCCACAGCTTCTGCCATTATGATAAAGATGTATGAGGAGATGGGATAGGCTTGCCTCAAGCCTTGGGAGCTCCTGGCAAAACCAGAAGGGAAACTATTCTCCAGTAGTACCAAAAGCATGGGAGTAGTGTAACAACTTAGGACCCAATGACACCAACGGTTACTGAATTTAAAATTTCTCAATACTTTATTAATTTCTAATTTAATGATCATTCTTAGTTTTCCCCATCTTTCATCTGGATGTAAGACCTTGTGCATGAAAAGGATGACCTCAGGTGTTTGTTTGCCCAGGATGAAACTGCCCTGCTCTTCTGAAATGAGATTAGGCATTAGTTTTTTCAATTTATGAGATGACTGCAAATTATTTTTGAGCCAATCATATAAAATATGCTGCATAATCTGATTGTCCTGTATACTACAAAATGCTTTGAATCCTGTTTGTTTGGAATGGGAGAGAGAAAAGTGGTGTTAAGCTCCTTCAATGTTTAACTTATTCTGGCCGGATTCATCACCTGCCTTGCTTATGTCCTTGCCAACCATTAACCAATACCTTTAGAAGAAACCTGTTGCTTTCCTTAGTAGGCTGTGACCTGCAAAATAATTTATAATATTTTACCTATTTATTCCATTACTGCTGTCTAAGATGTGCACAAGATTTCATACACATTTTTCTGATTTGGATGGGACAGGGCTGCAGGCCACAGCCAGAATAGAACCCTGGCAGATGGTTTGAAATGGCAATGGTGGTGCCAGAGAATTATTGCTCTCTTGGAAATATAGAGTGCTCTCCCTATTTGCTAATGTTCTTTTTACTTCTTTTAATTGCAGTGATGATGAAGAGGAAGAAGAAGACTCGTTGGAGTTTGAGACAGGGTTTGGAAATGTCATTGTTGTTGACAATCTTCCTGTTGTGCCTCCTGAGAAGTTTGAGAAACTTGAAGGTGTTGTTCGTAAGATTTTTGGCCAGATTGGAACAATCAGGGACAGGGGTCTGTGGATGCCAGTTGACCCTGAGACACAGAAGACTAAAGGTTATTGTTTTGTAGAGTACAACACTCCTCAGGTATGGTTTATAGACCTCCATATTGGTATGAATGCTTTGTATTGACTCATTTTTCAAATCGACTGGATAGTTTTAAGTTATACATAATGGCATATAGAAGTTCAAATTTGTAGTAATTTTTTAGTGTTTGTTTTTATATGCAGAGAACATTTTCTTCTTGACTTGCTGATTGCAACCTTCTGCCTAGCTTTTTAAATGTTTTATATCCTAGATGAAATCTTTAATTTTTATTTTAAGCAAGAAGATTGTGTTGATGCTTTCACTCTTTTCTTCCTGTGTAACTATTGTAGCTAATATTTTTCCATCTTGCTTTTTGATTGGTGCAGGAGGCACAAACAGCAAAAGATCAAACAAATGGATATAAGCTGGACAAAGCACACATTTTTGCTGTTAACATGTTTGATGACTTTGAGAAATACATGAAAGTATCAGACGAGTGGGTTCCTCCTGAAACCAAGACATATTCTCCCATTGTATGTACTTTTTATTCTCTGTTTTTATATGGCAAAGTTGGTCTGTTTGGATTCTTCACGGTTCAAAATATATTTTGAAGTTGTAGAAAAGTTCTACCTGGAAATTCACTTTAATGAATCATTAAATATCATTATTTATGCCCTGCAAGTTCATCCTTCACTTCTGTTTTCTATTGGCAACATTATAGCTTATCCTAAATTATTCAATTCACACAAGAATTGATCGGAATGTTCATTCATAAATATTTACATCTTGAAAACTTAACTTTTGACTTTTGATTGTTGTTAAGTGTGAACCATCTGCTAACAAGTTTGACAATGTAGTGTTATATGCCCTGGAATTCTTAGCAATCTTGTTTTGCATTTATCAATTGAAGTATTGTTGTGTTGCAGGAAAATTTACACCAGTGGCTCACGGATGAGAAAGGACGCGACCAATTTGTCATTCGCGCTCAGTCAGACACCGAAGTTTATTGGAATGATGCTAGGCAATCAAAGCCTGAATTAGTGTATCGCCGTACAGTTAAGTAGATCATGGCACAAGCTGCAGAATTTTTTTATCTAGTGCAGAGTGGCACAATGGCTGCTTTATATTTTCCAGGCTATTGAAGCTTAGAACCTATTCTTTTGCAGCATTGGACTGAAAGCTTTGTTCAGTGGTCACCGCTTGGAACATACTTGGCAACTCTTCACAGGCAGGGAGCAGCTGTTTGGGGAGGTGCTACCACATTTACCAGATTGATGCGTTTCGCACATACACAGGTTTTTTTGGTGCAAAGTTTACTTGGGTGGCTGTGAAGCAATATAATTGAGAATTATTTTTTGTTGTGCTGTTGAGAATCTTTGATATCACATAAATATTTAATAGGAATCATTCTTTTATTAAATGTAGAATAGAAATATGACTTATCTCCTATATTCTTCTTTTAGGTTAGATTGATTGATATATCACCCGGGGAGAAATTCCTGGTAACTTACAGCAGCCATGAGCCTAGTAATCCAAGAGACACACAGGTATTTTAGCAGTGGAGATACTACATGACTAAATATTTCAGAAAAATACCACCTTATTCCTAAACATGGATGAGATATTAAGTAAAGGCCATTTTTTAATATATTTTATTTCAAAGGTCTCATGAATTTTCTCTAACACTAGAATGCCTTCTTTTCAAGAGGGTTACTTTAAACATCTTTGATATGAGGACTGGTGTCGTAGCAAGAGAATTTAAAGGAAGTGCTGATGATTTTGCAACTGGTGGAACTGGAGGAGTTGCTGGTGTGTCTTGGCCTGTATTCAGGTAATTCTTTGCAATTTGTTATAGTGTTAGTATATCAAATGTTTAGTATTGTTGTTGCTTCTATCTCTTACTTAACAGTGACTTTCTCATTTGATGCAAATCAAATCTGACCAGATGGGCAGGTGGCAGAGACAATAAATATTTTGCCAGGATTGGAAAAAATGCCATCAGTGTCTATGAAACAGATACAATGGGACTCCTTGACAAGAAACTCCTCAAAGTTGACAATGTAATGGATTTCAGTTGGTCTCCAACAGATCCAATACTATCACTGTTTGTGCCAGAGGGAGGTGGTGGAAACCAACCTGCAAGAGTGAGCTTTTTAACGTTGTTACTTCGACAAATCCTTTACATTTATCAGTTTATAATCAAATTGTATGCTTTCAGTTAAAAGTTCTATCTAAGAATATTGAACAAGTAATGCAAATTACTATGCTTTATAGGGCCCTGGTTTAGATAGTTTTATTAAAGAAGTGCCATTTCTCTCAGGTTAGTCTTGTGCAAATTCCTGGAAGGGAAGAACTGAGGCAGAAAAATCTCTTCAGTGTAAGTGATTGCAAGATGTATTGGCAAAGCAATGGAGATTACCTTGCAGTAAAAGTGGACCGGTATACAAAAACCAAGAAAAGTACCTACACTGGCTTTGAGCTTTTCCGCATCAAGGAAAGAGATATTCCAATAGAAGTGTTAGAATTAGAAAACAAGAATGACAGAATTGTTGCGTTTGCTTGGGAGCCCAAAGGGCACAGGTTTGCTATTATTCATGGAGATGGGAGTAAACCAGATGTCAGTTTCTATTCAATGAGGAGCCCTAATAATGTTGGTCGGGTTTCTAGACTCGCCACTATTAAAGGAAGATCAGCAAATGCACTTTTCTGGTCTCCTATTGGGCGCTTTATTATTTTGGCAGGGCTGAAAACTCACAATGGCCAGCTTGAATTTTACAATGTGGATGAACTTGAGACAATGGCAACTGGCGAGCATTTCATGGCAACTGATATTGAGTGGGATCCTACTGGAAGGTAAAAAAATTTGTTCCCAATGTTACATAATTATCCCTGTGTTTTACTGCTTTGTGCTTCTCTGATAGCTGCTGATACACTGTCTATTTATAGATATGTAGCAACATATGTTACAACTGTTCATGAGATGGAAAATGGCTTCAACATATGGTCATTCAATGGAAAGCTATTATATCGTGTTTCTAGGGATCATTTTTACCAGGTGAGAACCCAAAAGCATGTTGAAAGCCTTGTTGCACTAGTTAAAAGTAGAGGTTTTATAGCTCTGTATTTATATATGCCTTTACTGTAATTCACAGCTGTTATGGCGCCCAAGGCCACCCTCTCTACTGAGTCCAGAAAAAGAAGAGGAGATTGCCAAGAATTTGAAGAAGTATAGCAAGAAATATGAGGCTGAGGATCAGGATGTTTCATTATTGTTAAGTGAACAAGACAGGGAGAAACGAAAGAAATTGCAGGAGGAATGGCAGGGCTGGGTCAATGAATGGAAACGTCTACATGAAGAAGAGAGATTCCTTCGACAAACATTGCGTGATGGAGAGCCCAGTGATGAAGAAGAAGAATATGAAGCAGAAGAAGTGGAAGCTGAAGAGGTATTAGATGTTACAGAAGAGATTGCTTCATATGGTTTTGAGGACTAAATTACTATAAAATAGGTTGCTGATGTCAACCCCATTCAGGAAAGTATACAATTGTGCCTTTCTGCAGGCAGATGTCTCAAATTGTGCAGTAGTTTTTTAATTTTATAGGCACATTTTTTATGGCGGAAATACTTCGAAATTTTGTTTAGTTGAGTTGTAAAATGCCCAAATTTAGCATGAAAAAACTAGCAAGAAATCTTTTGTTCGTTTGTTGAATGGTATATCCCTAGAGGTGGTTGCATTATCACATCTTATTCAACTTCTATTAAGAAAAATACATAAGTAAAATTATTATCATGGAAGACGCATCCAAGAAGTCAGGTTATTAGATGCTTCTGGGGGAGTTTGTATGCTTCGATTACATATTTGTTTCACTGAAAGCTTTCGGTGAGTTCATGTGCCTTTTTGCTTTGATTCTAATTTTGTTCAAGGGTAACACAATGTCATGTCCCCGAATTGGAGGTATGGTGATTTAATTAAATTATTTAATTAAGTTGTCCAAATTATTGATAATTTATGAGGATAGCTTAATTGATGATTTAATTAAATCAAGAGATGTTATTAAATTAATTATTTATTAAGTTATTCCCATAAAATAAAATATCAAAAGGGATGACTTATTATTTAATTAATTTAATAATAAAAAGTGACTTAAGTGACTTAAAATAATAAAATAATAAAGTCACTTAAGGAATATTTCTGGAATCTTCTAGAAGTCTCTTGGTGATGAGGTTGAAAAAGTATAAAAAGAGGCTTGGGCTATGCATTTGGACATCTTGAGTTGCAAACACTTTTCTACTACACTGCTGAAGCTGAATGCTTAGCTTATTGTTTTCCAGTCTTCGTTTGTGAAAGACCAAACCTAGCTGGTTAAGTGCCAATTTCGGTTGTGCAACACCAACCCTAGTTGGATAGTGGAGGAAGATACTTCAGTCTTTCTCATTGGACTTATTGCAATCATTGGAGGTCATTTTTGGAGAGGTTTATGAGATATTTTGAGGTCTGTAATTTTGCTTCAGTCTGCAGATCAGCCATGGGAGAAATTACATTTTCATTCGTTGCTCTTCAATAAGGAGATATAATTTTGTGGGTACTTGAGGGATTGCTTCCTTTGGTGTTGGCAATCATTTTCATAACAAATTCGAGGAGCTTAGAGGCTGCATTTATTTATCTAAAGTATTGCCAGGCAAGAACAGAGGCGGCTGGGTGAAAGCATCGATTGGGCCTAAGAGGAGTTCAATTTGCTTGGAATTTGATTGCTACTTCATCTCTCATCAAGGGCTTCAACATTCAATCAGGTTCCACTATTAGTAGTTCATAATTTTATTGCATATGGGAAAGTTTAGAGTTGCAGCTGTAGGTGCATATTTCCTTACCAGCAATTATCATATTTTGTAATCAATGCAAATGCCAAGAGTCTTGGCTTATTGATGAGCATTGTATTGGATCATTGTGTTGTAATCAGAGATACTAATTTGCTGGTCATTTGTAGTTGTCATTGAGCAATTCTATATCATTTGTACTCAGCTTATAGCATGCATGCCAATTGTTTGACAAAATGTCAATTGGCTGTAGGTTCTCTTTTTGGCATAAATAATGTTATAATTTTGCATACCAAGTGTTTGTATTAATGCCACTTGGCTGTAAGTGCATAAATGCCATCTTAGGTTGCATCCAAAGTGTTTGTCATAATTACTAGTTGTTGTAGCTGCATATTGCAAGTAGTTTCAGTCACATATATGCATTGAATATTGCCAAAATAAGTTGCACATTCATGTTAGGTCATTATTTAGACAATTTAGAGTCATTTGCTAGCATCCTTATTGATGCTAAGTGAAGAAAAGTGTCATTATAGCAAACTGAAATTTTATATCAGTCATATGACCCTTGTATGCGAAGTGTTTGATGAAATTCCTTGAGCCTTCAATCAACATTTTGAGGTCAGATTTGAGTAGTCATTTCACACAAAGCTTTGATCCTATATATAGGAGGCAGTAAATAGTCGATGATCATAATTCAATTTTTCTTTTTTGTTATGAGACAGTTAGCCCAGATATTTGTATTTTGATGACAGTTCAAGAGACGCTCCTTTGAATTGAAAGGCCATCTACATCATACAGATCCCCTATATCAAGATTGATGAAATTGTGACAGCATAAATTAAATTAAATAAAACAAGTTATTTTTTTAAAATAATAACATTTATGATAATGATATGTTGTATAATAACTCAAAATGTATTGATGTAATTGATGAAATTGTGACAGCATAAATTAAATTAAATAAAACAAGTTAATTTTTTTAAAATAATAACATTTATGATAATGATATGTTGTATAATAACTCAAATATGTATTGATGTAATTGATGAAATTGTGACAACATAAATTAAATAAAATAAAACAAGTTAATTTTTTTTAAATAATAACATTTATGATAATGATGTGTTGTATAATAACTTAAATATGTAATGATGTAATTGATGAAATTGTGACAACATAAATTAAATTAATGATTAAAACAAGTTAATTTTTTTTAAAAGAATAACATTTATGATAATGATATGTTGTATAATAACTCAAATATGTATTGATGTAATTAACATTAGATAATAAATAACTTAAATTAAACATTAAAAATTATAGAATTTTATAGAATTTATGATAACTTGATATATTTTATTTCTAATATACATGTAATACAATGACAAATTATTAAATATGACAAAAAATTTAAAGGAAACTAAACTATAAGCTGATTAAAACACAAGCATCTAGAAGAGACTAATAAACAATAACTTAATGTATTGCATTAATATAAACATAACAAAATAATTAAAATTAAAAATTAAAAATCAAGGGAGTTTTGACAAGTTAAAAGAAGAGAATAGGCTTAATAATAATAATAATTAATAATTGTATTCTAAAAACAATAACTTAAATTACCAAAATAATAAATAAATAAAGGACTAAAATATTAAAAGAAACTAAACTATAAGCTGATTAAAACTCAAGCAACTGAAATAGACTAATAAATAGTAACTTTATATATATATATATATGGGTTAAATAAATATAGTGTAATAATATTATATTAAAAGAAAAATTAAAAAATCAAAGGAATTTTGGTCAAGTTAAAAGAAGTGAATAAGCTTAGAGATAATTATATTACAATTACAATAACTTAAATTAACAAAATAAATATTAATGAAGCTTAATAAATTAATTAAAGTCAAGGAAGAAAAGATTAGCAATACAAATGATAATTATAAAAAATGTTCATAGAAATCAAACCAAAAAATAAGACAACTAATATAAGATATTGTAATAAATGCACATGATAATTATCCTATATTAGTTGCCTTATTTCTTTGTTTTCCCTATATTATATTGTGTATTTTATTGTTCTTTTGTATTGTGTATCCTAAATAATATTTTTGTAATTATTTATTTCATGATGGTTATATGAAAATGAGATATTTTACTACAATTTTCTTTCAAAAACCCAAAACTTCTTAGTGACCTTTTATTTTATTCTTGGTGATACAAGATTCCTTGTGGACACATATTCTCCTAAATCAGACATGATAGGTACGAATTTTGTAAGCATAGTGCTAACAAAATCAAGATGAGTGCTATCAAAGTCCCTCACCCAGTATTGTAGGTGTAGTATTAAGCAAATCTGCATATTTCTCAAAATTCAACTACCAACAATATATCTATATAAGATATTCTACATACAATACCAACCTAAAATTACTAGACAATTCAATCAATAATATACTTCACATGATAGCATAAACTACATAAAATAATTTCCACTACAAATATATATATATATTCAATTAATTAAAAATATGCTCATTGCAAATATGTATCAATACATCTAGTGCACATTGAGTATTATTGCTAGTCTTATATACATTCAACATAGTATTGTTGTAGATTCGATGGCATTGAGTTACCCCCTAAAAAAAATTGTTAAATCAATCAAAACAGTGTTATTTTTTTTATACAACAAGGGTGTCCCCGCGACACAGACCAGCGGCCCAGCAACCCATACCTTGGGTACCTGGGGCGAGTTAGGACGAGACTAGTCCCCTACAGATGAAATCCCTGACCCACAAAAAGTCCTACCTCTTAAAATCAATAAAAACAATATTACATGTGGCAACTCTCTCTTTATTTTTTTCTCAATATGTTATTTTATGATGTCGACGCCAGAACAACGAACTTGTAATTCACTTATTCGCTTTCTTGAGGTGAACGGAACTCATTTTTTCTTTCAAACGTAGTGTCACATGCTTTTAAATTTATCTATAACAATCAGCTTTTAGGGACATTATCTTAATTAAAAATCCAAACTGACAAAATTGCCTCTTTGTCAAATACAACAAATTTTCCACCAGTAAAGCTTTGACAGTTATGTTTCCTCCATTGAATTCGTGCCCCTGTGATAAAATAATTAAATAATATAATGCAGATAGAGATGTGGAAGCTGTGACATTATTCATACATGTTCAATGAACAACATCTAGATAAAAGAGAGTTGTCTTTTAGATAAGTTGGCCATGTTATTGGTGGAATTTTTTACAAAGCCTCCATTACAAATTGCTCTCATAATGGCGCTTGTGATTGAAAATGATATAAGCTCCTTTGTCAATCATTTTCATTTTGTCATGACTTCATCTCCTATCCTCCTACTTGTACCCACACAACGCTTTCACACTCCATTATACATCGAATCTTTCAAATCTCTCTTCCACTACATATAAATCCTACAAAAGATGGTTGTCATAGTTCTAGAAGGATTTTTATTCACTTTCTGTTAATATGTATACCACAATGGCCCTATGCTTACCATAACACTCATTCTCAATCTTCATCTCATCTGGTATGACAATTTCACTTATGCATGGATTGTCATTATGGATGGTTTTGTGCAGTAATTGGGAGTGAAAAATGACAAACAGGGTTCTCCCTCTGTGTTCACCTAGTGGAAAACAGCAGAGGCATACAAAGGCTCTGCCCCTTCCCAATTAAACCAAGATCAAACTTTAACTTGAAGGCTAGGGAAGAAGAAGTTGGATGAAGCCTATTCTTTTGGAAAGTACTTGAAACGAAGCGACCTTCCCATGGTGGTGAAAAGTGTTATTGAGTCTAGAGCTCTGTAACCATCTGAGCAGAAAAAAAGGCAATGGTGAGGTGGAGTTGTATTTGGTGCTCACATCTGAGCATGTTATGGTGGATAGTAGTTCTTGTTGATTCCATGGAAGCAACAAAGCATATATTTAATGGCATACAGCAAATTCATCGTCAGCAATTTACTGATGGAAAATTAACTGCATTAATATTTTTAATAAAATCAAAGTTTTCAAAATATATATTAAAAAATATTAATACGGTTAATTTTCTGCCACGGTGAATTGTTGTTGGTGAATTTTACTTGACGGTGAATTTTCCATGGCGGTGAATTGTTAGTGGTGAATTTTCCTAGAACCATATTTAATACATGTATGTGTGGGTGGAAAACTTAGTAAGGTAGTGTGCATGACCATTTCATCAGTCTCTTTACTGCTATAGATCCCTCCTCTACTACCACCCAACAGCTTTAGAAAAATTCATCGCCAACAATTCACCACGAGAACCATGAAAAATTCACTGCCAACAATTCACCACAGAATTGTGAAAAATTCACCGCCAACAATTCACCATGGAATCGTGAAAAATTCACCGTCATGACAAATTCACCTCAAGGAAAATTCACCACCATGAAAATTCATCGCATTACAAGTTTGCAACTAATTTTCCATGGCGGTAAATTACTAGTGGTGGTGAATTTTCCTTGAGGTGAATTTGTCATGGCCATGAATTTTCTTGCAATGAATTATTGACGGTAATTTTTTTAGTGGTGAATTGCTAACGGTGAATTTTCCTCATGCCCACCCAACCATTACATGGGAAACAACGATATGATCATCAACATTGTTGGAGCAGTCAATGTCATTGCTCCATTGGAGGTGATCTCCTCACACATGTATGGAAGTTAGGGTTATCCCAATTACCCCAGGCAAGTGTTGGTGTAGGAGACAAGGGCTAGCCACAATTCCACTGCTCCATTGGAGGTGAGGAGTGATCTCCTCACGCATGTATGGAAGTTAGGGTTATCCCAATTACCCCAGGCAAGTGTTGGTGGAGGAGACAAGGGCTAGCCACAATTCCCATGCCCTAACGGTCACATGTTCCTCCTTGCAGTAATGTGGGATCCAACCTCACACTCCTACTAGACCTTGGTGTAAAATTAGACAGATAATTTAGAATATGTGATTATATACATATTAAAATAACTCAATTATTAAGGAATTCCAAAGCAATCCTAAGTAAAAAAATAATGAATAAAATTTATAAAAATAAAGTCAATAAGTAGTGCAATATTAAGGAACAATATTCTTTTAATATTTTTTCTTCATAAATATTTTTTAAGATTTATTGTAATATATAATTATTTTGTTTTTTCAGCAAAAGGCATAGTGCTTGTATATATATTTATATTGATAGCAATACGATATTTACAATAGATGATATATATCCTTCCCAAAGACATATTCCTTTTGAACTGACTATTTCAGCCTTATAGCATCCGTTGTTATCATCCCCATTACAAAACAAAGGCCTTAGCATCCCACTTGAGACAGACCGAACCTTTAAAACACTTTTTGCTACATATTTTTCCTATTACATTTAGTCGACCTACTAAAGCTACCATAATCCATAAAAAAACTTTAGTATTTATCAAAAAGCCTTTAACCCACGTTCTTATTATTCCTCCATCTGCACTGGTTGATCATTTTCACCCTATTCTTCAAATAAATTTCCTTCAAGAGGATGAGTAGAAGGAAAAGAGTTGAGGTTAATCCCTTTGTCATTTCGAGCACCCACTGGATTTGGAGAAGGAATCTATATATTTTAAGATCATAAAATTGTAACAAAAAATCAAGAGAAATGATGCATTATTTTCCTCTTAATGGTATGGAAACTTGAAACAAGGAAAGAACTCTTAATATGTAAGAGAAATGTTAGATAGATTCTTTGTTACCAAATCTATGTGCTCTCTTTTATTATAATCATTTTATAAGATTTATAATTTCCTCTTAGGATATTTTCTACTAATCATATTATTCTCTACCTTCACTAGTTTATTTTTTATATTGACCTCACAAATAAAATGGTGTTTCTAAAATAGTTTAAAATAAAATAAAAATTAACACAATTTATAAGATATGTTGTTTGAGTAACCAACTCATATTTATGAAATTTATAAATATAAATGGTAAAAAAAATCTATATTTATATTATTCATGAAAAAGAATGAAAATAGAAAATGAATACAAAACCACCCTTAAGTAAGGCTCTTAAAAATCTCTTTAACAAGATACTAAGTAAATTCTTAAGAAAAAGAAAAAGAATTTTTTACATTTTAAAGAAATAATTTTTAAAACATTAAAAAATAAAAATTGGTATCATATGCTTCAAGGAGGGAGAAATAAATATTGTAACAACCTAAAAAATGCAGCCATAAAATTTCTTAAGCATTAACCAAGATAAACATCTCAATACAAACAACATGGTGCAAGATAACTTTTAACAACTTCAATTAACTTCCGATCACAAAATTACACTAATATTAAAATCATGCAAGCGATATCCAATAATAATCTACACAATATATAACTCCCAATTGAATAGTACAATAAAGAAGTACACCATAATTACATTATAATAATATGAAAGTATCACAAGTACATGTCTAGTACTCAACAATGAAGATAACATCATTTCATAATCAAGGTCTACAAGGGATAAAAACTACAACTCTCATCCATGATACCAACCACACATATACAAGTGGTCTAAAATAATATACACCATAAATATTACTTGAAGAATTTCAAGCTCAACTCTACAAGATAATCTTCCAAGATCTCATGCTCATATTGTTGATCGAGGAAGGGTTGAACCCACTACGAGGATGTCCCTTTCCTCCCCATCCATTAGTCCAGGTGAAGAAGCAACATCCATTATACAAAGGTGTTGTACACCATAATATTAATGTTTATTTTTTTTAGTTTATTCCTTTAATTAATAGACATCATACCCATGAAATCATAGATATAAAACATTCCAAACACATGAATATATTTCATAATACATATTCTCAATAACAAGCACATGCCAAATAATCATTCCAAAGTAGCTAATATTCATAACACATCCTTTCCAACATATAATACACATATGAATGCAAGGACATGAGCAAGACAAATATGACCATCAATTAAAAATCACAAGTCCTTTCAACATTATAAAGTTTGACTTAGTAACACATTCAAAATAATATACAATAATTTAGATAAATTTCTACTCGTGTCTCATACTTCAAAACCTCTCTTCATGTGATGTTATATAGCTTCCTATGAGCACATGCCCAAGGTAAGACTACATGCATTGCATAATACATGCACCCTAACCTTTTCCCAACATAAGTATCTCAATGTATACCACTATCAACAATTCAAATATGCAAACACACACACACAAACACACAAAGCAGGTACATAAAGCAATTATACATCAATAAAATACACATAAATAAAATGCATAGAAAAAACATAGAATACAATAATCTCACATATTAAAAAATATAATAACAATGACACTTACATAAGTAAAACACATAAAGAATCCATAAACATGATAAATACACCTAGTCCCCAAAACCCATCCACTACCTCACATAAGATAATAAGGTTAATGATAGATACGAACCACAAAGCACCCCTACAATTAGGTAGAAACAACATGTATACCATAAAACAAGTCACAAGACTTATCTAAGAAATTTCCTAACTCTAGTGATACAAGGCAGTCATAACATAAACTGTTTATGGACCCTTTGCCAACAAGAGCACTAGATCCTATGGTGATGTGGTGCTTATAGCAAGATGAGAAAGCTCAAAACTCAAAAAACTTTCTTAAGGAGAGATGTCTCAAGGTATTGAGACCCAAATATAAAAAATAATATTTTAACCATCCTAATCCATAGGACAAAATCACATTCTATATTTCAAATGGAACCTATGAGATAAAACTCATAAAAATTGCATTCCATTATTTCAAATGAAATCCATGAGATGAACTTCTCATAAAAATTGCATTTCATACTTTCACATGAAATCTACAAGATAAACCTCTCATAAAATTACTTTTCATCCTTTTAAATGGAATCCATGGGATAAACCTCTCATACACTCTATCCTTTCAGATAGCACGGCTACTCTCACGAGTAGAATCATGAGACAAAAGAAATTATACAAAAATGTAAACAACCATGACATAATAGATGTCACAATCCAACCATGACCAAAAATATATCACAATAGTATAAATCAATTATGGCACAAAAGATGCCACATATAAATCAAGCTTGACACAAAGGATGTCATAGTTAAACATAAATAAAACTTGAAAAAAATTCACAAATCAATATATTTAATTCCCTAAAAGGGAATAAAACAACACCAAGCTAAGTTGGATTTACATGAACATAAAAGTGAAAGAAAAAATTAAATCAACTGACCTAAGATCATTCATATAGTAAAAATACACATACAAACACTTAAGTATTGTATACAATTCTAGAAACCTCTAAAAGGTAAGAAAATAGTTCACATTTAATATCATTGGGATTATAAATCCTAAAATTATAATTAAAACCCACAATATAATCAATCATGATACCAAAGATATTCTATGAATAAATAAAATAACTAATAATACTTAATTATGGTATTATTAATACAAATAGATAGTCACCAAATGTAGTGTAGAAAATTATACTCCTTTCTATGTGATAGTACAATTTCACACTTAATTTGGACCTATTTTAGTGACCTTACATTTATGCATTTTTACCCTTCATAAATAGGCCCCTAATTCCCCTTATTATGTATCCTAAAGCCTATTTTTATCATTTTTCGACATGGAAACATTCATTGAATAAATGCATTCAATTAATTAATGACCCTAAAATACATTGATCCTAGATTTTTAGGCTAGGACCCATTCGTCCTTGGGTGAATGTGTCCCCTTTAAGATTCAAAATCAAAATTTAAATATGTTTTTGGTGGTATTTTAAGATTCCAGATTCAAGTCTTAAATGTTGGCTATCGAGATCTAATATTTGGGAAATTATAGATGAAGCCTATAAAGCCTAGTCTTTTCACCATTTCAAACTAGATTTGCAAGAGATCAAGTTTGAGAGATCAAGGAGAAAAGGATAAATTTTGGAGAACATTCAAGCAAGAAAAGTTGAAGTCTTGGAGCAGCATTTTGTTTGTATTTGCAGGTCTTCAAGCTCATTTTGTTAAAGATTTGATCAAGCATTTTTTATGATTGAAGGTTGATGCCTATAATGGATCATGATGGATTCTAGGTTTGGGAGATGCACTTGGCCATTTTCCTTTTAACCTAATGACTTGTTTTCTAGTGATCCCATCTTCAAGCTTCATTCTATAAAGCTACCTAAAGTAAGGTATTATCATATTTCAAATTTATTGGGGTTTATGGAATTCTCCTTAATTGGATCTTTATCATTTATCATTGTCATATAAGAATCATGGTCTAATGCACTTGATTAGGATTTCTTTACATATTAGCTCTTAACAACCTTATATGCACTCAAGGTTAGGGCTTGCACACACTGTCATTTATCATATTTACATCATTTCATCAAGGTTTAATTACCAAACTTGGGGTTTGACCAAGGAAAACCCCTATCCACACAAAACAACATTTTCTATTGTAGATTTGCTACAGGTCCAGATCTGGAAGCCCAGATTTATAGGTATAGGAAGAAAGTGCAAACAAAGGACTCTATATTCAACTTTTGAAGTTTGAGAAAAGGATACAGGGACCCATTCACCCTTGGGCGAATGAGTCATGCTACAGAGCATAAAATCCAATTTTTAGGCCTGGTACATACCATTCTACCTTTCTCAAATCTTCTTAAAAGTTATTGTTTCCATTTCTTCTATCGTAATACTCTACAATTCAAGTTTTAGGTCATACAATTGAGTTTGATAAGGAATTTAATTTTATCTCCCAAAATAGCCAATCAATCATTTGTGTCATTTTTTGTCATCAGAAAACAACAGGTCATAATAGGGTTGACTCACCTCAAGGTTGAAAGTCAATCCTACCTTTGGGAGATCTCTTTTTCTAATAAAATTAGGAAAAGTGAGGATTTCCTAGATCATCATTCCATTTTGGGTAAACACACTCTCATCCATTTCTCTTCATTTCATTTTGGTGAACCTGGCATTCTTACACTATAAGCTTTATGAAATTCGCAGTCTTTCAAAACCCTAGATCTAGGATTTGTGTTAGTTTGCATTGCATCTCATTTAGGGTTTCACAATTTCATTAAGTGTTTTGAATTTGCATTTTGCATTGTTTAAAATCTTTTAAAAAATCCAAAAATTTGCATACATGTTACATTGATTTTACATAGTAGTTGCATATTAGTGTCTTTTGAAAACATTTTACATCAAAAAAATTAATCAAAATTGTGATTTCTTGCATTTACATTTAGACACTAAAATTTGGAAAATCAGTTAGAAAACAAATTCTGAAACCTAAAATAAAGAACATAAACAATAAACTAAAAGTTCATATTTCAATTTTTAAAACCTTTGTGCAAGGACCCATTCGCCCTTGGGCGAATCTATGCCTGTACAAGTGCCCAAGCAATTTTTTGGGTGCATTTCTATCTCTGTTTCTACTGTTAGAACTACAATTTAAAATTTTGAAATAATTTGATCTGAACATTAAAGAAAGTTGTTCTTTTGATGAAATATTGAGGAAAATTGAAAAAAAAAAAATTGTTCAGTATTAGATTCTTTCAAATATGTGGTTATTTGCTTTAATTTTTACATCATTTCATAATTTAGATAGATTAGTTTTCATTTTGTAAACAATGGAAACCATACACTATCCCAAAACATTAAACAAAGAACCATATACCGAATGATAAACCTTGGAGAAAGCATAGTTATCTTATCATGTCAAATCGCTTTCTACAAGTTAATATATCCTTTAAGCCCTTTAGTAGTGATGATTTTGACATGTTAGATGAAGCCCTTGAGGATTTTCATCTCATAAGGTTCATCCACTAAGGCTTGTAATAACAAACAAAGGGAAGTTAATGCAATCACACCTCAACTTGTCATCTACCCACCTTCACAAAAACCACAATTCCAAAACAAACATGTGCTTATCATAAGACCACCTAAAAAAAGACCATTACCTCCATGGGCTATTTGAATTTTGCAAGGAAACTCACTAGTAACAATGCTTCACAATAACCTAGTTATAATATCGTTGCTCACATATACAATACAAGGAACAATAGACAACCACAAACCATACCTACTTCATTACCACTACATCAACCTATTTTTCCTAGTGCTCTTTGTTTTCCTTTACACAATGGAAAGGAGTATGATCTTGTGGAACAACTTAAAGACACTCCTAATATTTCTTTATGGGATCTTATTCAAGCTTCACCTAATTATCATAGCATGATTCAAAGTTATTTACAACAAGTTGTGGTCCCTCCTAGTGCACAACCAAATGATGTAGCAGCCCTAATTCAAGGTATGAATTTAGTTAACATTGACATTGTATTTCATCAAGATGAGTACCTCCATTAGAAGTGCAAAAACAAAATGAGGCTTTGATGATAGTGGCCATTATTAATAAATGTGGCATAAGGCATACCCTCATTGGTAATGGTTTAGCACTCAATGTTTGTAGTGTTAAAGTAGGAAAGGTAATATTGCAAAATCCTATTCATGTTATGCCTCAAGAGCTCTCATTTAATCTTCTCTTAGAAAGACCTTGGATTCATGAAATGAATGGTGTCCCTTCAATGCTTCACCAATTAATGAAGTATACCTATCAAAAAAAGGTCTACACAATCAAAGATAATCATCAATCTAACACTTGTTTGTAAACTGAAAAAGGCATGAAAAGTCCTTTGAGAACATTGATACCAATTTCAAAAGTTGAACCTAGGCACGAGAAAGAAAAAGAGAAGTATTTATCATCAGTCACAGAACTATTAGATGATGATTGGGGTTCATTGGATTTTACACCTACATCTATTGGAGAATATAAGATCACATCGAAAGAATCAAAAAAGGACAAAGAAACAATGGTAATGTCAACAGAACATGAAGAATAATCATCACAAGCATCCAAGTTGACAACTTTTAACAAAGAAGACACAAATTACATAACAAGCTATGATGAGTTTGATCGTGAACAACCACCATCCTCGAAAGCAATGGAAGCTCTCTATGGGAGAGGATATCAACTCTTGAAATAACTTGGTTATAATGGAAAAGGATGTGGTGTGAATGAACAAGGCATTTGTGTCCATATAAAGCCTAACATACAAGAAACAAAAAGTGGTCTTGCATATTGTCCTTCGAAAGCATTGAAAAAGCCTTCATTCAATATCAACACCATCATGCAAGATTCTCCTAAGATAACTCTTACATTGAAGCATCTCGATTTAATAGATACCACAAGTAATGATGAACCATTGGATTATTTTCAACATGATGAAGATTTAACAATTTTTTTGGGAGTTTATGATAATTTACCAACTCATCACCACAAAAATTCACTTGTACCTTAAACAGTAAGGGATACTTTGGTGAAGGAAAGGAAAAAAGTGATATTAAATAAGATGAACATGAAGAAATTCCTAAAATTTAAACCAAAGTACATTACTTGTGGGAGATATGATCAACATACCAATGGATACATCTAACGAAGAGAAAGTGATTCAAATAGGAAAATGTCTTGACGATGAAGAACAAGAAGATCATGTAGCATTATTACATGACTTTATTAAAATATTTGCTTGGAAATATTCATATATGTCGGGTATTGATGCTAAGATAGTCACCCATAGCGTTGTTCTTGAAAAAAATTCTAAACCTGTAAGAAAAAAGATCGGAAAGATGAATCCTAAGATAGCCTTCTTGGTGAAAGATGAAATTGAAAAACTTTTGGATGTTGATTTCATTTGTTCTATTGATTATTCACCTTGGATATCTAATATTGTGGCAGTAGCATAACCTAATAATTGTATTGTGGTTGTAGCATAACCTAATAATCATATTAGGATGTGTACGAATTTTCATGATTTGAATAAAGCATCATTAAAAGATGATTTTTCCCCTTCCTAATATTGACATGATAGTGGATTCAACTATAGGCCATGCTTTATTGTCATTTATTGATGGTTTTTCTAGATATAATCAAATTTTCATCAACCCTCAAGATCAATATAAGATAGCTTTTACCACACCTTGGGGAAAATTTTGTTGGGTTGTTATGCCTTTTGGATTAAAGAATGTTGGAGCAACATATCAACGAGCTATGACACTAATATTTCATGATTTCATCCACAAAATTTTGGAAGATTATGTTGATGATATTTTGGCTAAATCTTTAACTTGTCAAGATCATGTCACAACCCTTCAAAATATCTTTGAAAGAATTCATAAGTATTACATGAGGTTAAATTTGAAGAAATGTTTCTTTGGTATGGATAGTGGAAAATTCTTGGGTTTTATAGTGTCACATAGAGGCATTGAGGTGGAGACAAAGAAGATTAATGCTATCATAAACATGCCAACTCCTAAAAATACTTCTCAATTGCATAGTTTACAAGGAAAGATTCAAGCAATCCATCGATTTGTGGCATCATTGGTGGATTAGACTCTCCCTTTACCCAACTTCTTAAAAAGGAATTAGAATTTAAATGGAATGAGGATTGTAAACAAGATTTTGAAAATTTGAAAGAGTATCTAGCTAGTCCTCCCATCTTGCAACCTGCTATTCAAGGAAATCCATTCATTCTTTACACATCAATAATCAATCATGTTGTAGCAGCATTATTGGCTCAACGAGATAAAAGTGGCAAAGAGCATCATGTTTATTACATTAGTCGAACTCTAATTGATTATGAAACTCGATACACAACCATAGAAAAACAATGTTTGGCTTTTGTGTTTGCTACTAGTAAATTGAGACATTATTTATTAAATGTAGAGGTGCATGTTGTTACAAAGTTTGACCCTTTGAAACAACATTTTTCTAAAACAAATTTGTCAAGATGCTTAGCTAAAGGGGTTATGTTGTTGACTAATTTTGATCTTAAATTTATTCCTCGAAAGGCTCAAAGGACAAGCCTTGAATGACCATTTAGCTGACTCTCCCTCACCATTAACATCACCTAATCATGAATCATTCCCTGATGAAAGTGTGTTGACAACTGAAAGAGATACATGGGAATTTTATTTTGATGGTTCTAAGTGTCGAATTGGCTTTGGAGTAGGGGTTGTATTAACACTGCCTTCAAAAAATCCTATTCTCTTATCTTACTATTTAAACTTCCTATGCATGAATAACACTGCAGAGTATGAGGCCCTACTTGTTGGAATACGTGTGGCCTTATTCTTAGGTGTTCAACACATTCATATATTTGGTGATTTTCAATTATTCATTAAAAAAAATGGATCTTATCAAGTGAAACATGACAAGTTATCCCAATATAAGGACCTTACAATGACATTTCTAGAACTCTTTCACTCATATACCATTGATAATATTTTGTGAAAGGATAATTGGCATGCAGATGCAATGGCAAGTGTTGCTTCCCTTGTATCTCCTGATGATCCTTCAATTGAATTCAAATTGGTAGTTCACACAATCGCAAAGCCATCAATAGATGAAAAGATCAAATAAGCGTTAGTGACCAATATTGAAGTCTCTAGTGAATGGTACAAACCGATATTCAATTTCTCAAAGGAAGGCACCTTTCCTAAGCCAACCACTAAAAACACCAAAGCTTGTATTCAAAAACTTGCAACTAGGTACATAATCTTAGTTGGTGCCTTATATAGAAGATCCTTTGACGGTCTCTTACTTAGATGCCTTCAACTAAGAGAAATGCATATATCCCTTGAGAAAGCTCATGTTGGTGCTTGTGGTGTGCATTTTGGGGGAAGATCGTTAGTTAAAAATTTAATCTGTAGGATATTTTTGGTGACATATGGATAGACTATTTTGATCATGTTAAGAAATGTCACAAATGTCAAGAACGTAACAATTCCATACTTCCAAACTTCGTGCTCAAATTCTTATTTGGCCATTTCTGGTTTGGGGTTTGGATCTCATAGGTAAAATATCCCCGTCTTTTTCCTATGGACATATGTTTATAATTACTGAGACAAATTATTTCACAAAATGGGAAGAGGTCATTCCTCTTCATTCCACAACCACTGATGCAATTTTTCATTTCACATTGGAACACATTATTGCTTGCTTTGGTCTTCCTTCCACATTAGTTTTAGACAATGGTACACCATTTAAGAACAATGATGTGAAGAATTTTTTGGAAACATTTCACATTCAACATCGTTTTTCAACACTATACTACCCACAGTCTAATTGTCAAGTGGAAGCAACTAATAAAACCCTCAAGCAAATCTTGCACAAAACAGTAAGAAAACATGTTACACCCCAAGTGTTATTACCTATTTACTATTACCTTGTTTGTTAAATTGTTTTAATATATGTGAATGTGTTTTATATATGAATCCCGATGGAAATATGATGAATGAATGTTTGGTTCAATTTAATGTTTTATAATGATTATGTATATGAAATATATGTGACACATATGAATGTATTGTTATCAGATAAATATTGTTATGATGTACTAAGCTAAATGTGGGAATAAGTTCAAACCTCTGGAAGAGAGGGGAAGTATCACTCAGGAGAAGAACTTGGTCTGGTAACCTTTAATTCAGTCTTACTGAGCATTCACACACTCATACCCTAGTTGGTCTTAGTTGAGTCAAGTTAATTCAGGTAAATGGTAAGTGATCTTCAGTTTTGGTTGTGAATGTTTATATTGGTTTGTGATCTTGTTTTATGAATGTTTGGATTGAGGAATGTGATTAAGTCTTGATGTTGAGTGGAAGTCCTTCCTTGTGTGTTTATTACTATGTCAATGAGATATATGCATAAAATGTATATATATGTATATATGTACGTGTCTACGATAAACTCATACATGTGAGTGAATATGTACATAAGTATACGTAGGTAGACATACCTACACATGCTCATGGATAGATTACCATATGCATGGGAATACTGATTGGACTAAGGTGACATATATATGTATATATACACATTATGTAAATATTTTGATCGATGGATATGAGAGTATGTGTTTTTATAAAAGTATTAAAATAATATTATGTATTTATATTATATATAGATTAATATATATGTATAAAATAATATAGCTATATATATTAATATATATTTTTATATAATTGTGTATATATATACGTAATGTTATTCGATATATATTTATATATGTTTGATAATTGACAATTAATGTATTTGATAACCATGTGAAATGAGTATGAGTATAATATATATATATGTATAATATATATATATATATATATATATATATATATGTATTATATATATTACGAAGGATATATATACATATATATATACATATATACATATATGTATATATAATATATACATATATGTATATTATATATAATATATATAATTGATAATCATTTGAGATAGTTATAAAGTGCAATACATAGTTTTATGGTTAATAATAGTAAAGCGCTTAAATGAAACATAGGCACGTATATGGTGTTGCCTTGGTAATGTGTTGTATAGTATAACTTGGGCATAAAGAAAACAAAAGACCAAGTCAACAAAGACTATGAAGCACATATGAAATAAGTGTTGTTGTGTGCATGTTGCAAAAGGAAGTGAGTGCAGTTTTAAGCAATGTAGAAATAGTCTACCTACACTATCTTCAAGGGTACTCGTTTATGAAATGTGGTGCCAATGCTATAGTATGTGGAATGCATAAGAAGTTTTTTTACTACACATAAGTCTGGAAAAAAAATATCTTAGCCATGAGACTCAGTCAATTTGTAAACTTGGAAAAAATATAAGAAGGAATTTGATTTGCAAACCGAATAGGAAACTTTCTTAGAAGCTTGTTGTTCATTCAAGACATAGTAAAAGAGTTTTTTTGTCCCTTGAAAAAAGTCAACTCGGCCATTTCAATGGTGAGGACTATTATGTGTTGCAAACCTGTAAGTTAGTTTGATGAGTCATTGCATGGGTATAGAAAGGTGGCAGAAGTATTAGCTTGTTTGTAGCATTTGGTTGCTCACATTTTAGTATATATAGAGGTGCTCATTCTACCATTGATACACTTTTCAATTTGATTACCTTGTTGTTATTCTACTATATTTTTTGTGCAAAGTGAGTTGAGAGCTTGAGAGTTAGAGAGTTGTTTTTTTTATTTGCATTAGTATTGTTGAGAGATTCGGTGATAAGCTAGTAGTGGAATTTGGGTTGTTCTTGGAGGAATTTGTAAGTGAGCTTGAGCAATTAAGCTAGGAGGGAAGAATATTCGATTAGAGATTTAAATAGGCATGTTGATTTCTACTCCTTTGTTATTATGTTGGAAAGATTATTTATTATGTTGTCATGTTTGGAAAGATTGTCTTTCATGTGTGTTAGGATGCTTCTATGTCTCTTGTTTATTTTTTGTATTTGTGAAACCTTTATTTTTTATTTATACTTATATTGATATTTATACTATATTGGGATTTATACAAATGTATACTATTTATACTATGCGTAGCTTGTCAGTACTATACGTAGTATGACAATACTCTAGGTGTGTAGCATAAGATAGAGTTGTTTCGAGATACTTAGTAGCAATGTCATTTTAAATGTGAGTTAATGGGAAGGTTGTTCTTGGGGTTAGGATAATCCATGGGAAAGGGGATAACCTTAGAATAGAATACTAATGGTCAATACAAATCAAGCAATTATTGTGGTGAAATAGATGACCCTCACTCAAAGTACTGGGTGATGAATCTTTAGCCAAAGCATGTAAGTAGCCACTATTTACAATGTCAGTTCATTGTGATCCAATTTACATTCTAGGCTAGGGAAATCATACATGTAGTAGTAGACATTATGGTAGCTCTAGATATGTAAGACACATCACTATGCTCAAGAAAGGCTATATGAAGGATGAGGTTACCAAACCAATCTCTTCGTCAAAGGGAGGACCATCTTACCAAGTTTTGGTAGATGTGCAGGGGACCACAGTAAGTCCATGGTTTGCAAAAAAGCGCTTGAGTGATTCTTCTCCTCATGCAGTTGCCGACCAAGATTTGGGAGAAGGACATTCTAGACCATTTGTATTTCTAGTTCATGTAAGCTTGTTGAAGCTATGTATGTAATCATGTGTCCATCTATATAAAAATTGTAAATTTGAAAAGTTATCTTGAATATATTTATGTAAATTGAAATCATACTTATATTATTGAAATGATTCTTTGATTATGCAATAGAAAAGTTTGGAAAGGTTATATTTCAAATGGTGCACTTCTTATTGAAAAGAAACTAATTTTTTTTATTGCTAATTATGTTAGATGCATAAATTATTCACTTGTGGGTAAAACATAGTAAAATTGCTAGGTAGAACAATGGGCATGTTACATGTGGTATCAGAGCTACCAGGTTCATCTTTGGAACCTATGTGCTCATTATGTTTCCAATCCAACATTATTTGAGTCTAATGTTTGGAAATTCTTGTGTCAATATGGTGCATCTCAAGATGATTGCAAGAAATTTGGTAATCGAAAATGAGTGCTACCTACGAGCCAAGAAGGAAAGAGAAGCCCTTGTTCGAACCATTGAGGGAACCAATTATGACAATGCCATTTGGCTGAGCGATATTGGGACTTTCAGTCATGCCCTTTCATGAATTAGTCAAGAGAAGAGAAGGATGAGAGAGGCTTCCAACTTCAACTTCTTAACTCCTGTCTCTCAGGCCAAGTCAGGCTCTTTATCACTTTCCAGGGATATGCCCTCGAAATTTAGTGTTAGTCCAATCATGATATCTAGGGATCTTCATGATCTTCCTTTAGTGAAAGTTATTGTAATAGCCACAAGTGGTGAATCAAAGGGTTATGTACCTCAAAACTTTGTGTCTAAGGATAGATTAGAGGGTTAATTTCCTTTCGATGATTTATATGAGAAAAAAATTGAGGGTTATACACCACATTAGAAAGTGAATTTGAGGGATACTCTCCCTTAGACTATTTGAGTAGTCATTCTATGAAAACTCAAGAAAATTGAAAATCCTTTTTTATTATAATGAAAAACATGTTTTGGCAAAATTTGTGAATGAGTTCTTTTAAAGAATATCTTATGTGAATGATAGATCTTTTGGAATGTTGTAAACATTGAGAAACCCTTCATAGATCTAATTAAAATGAAACCTTCAGGTATAACTATTCTTGGGAAAAATGGTTAAAAAAAGAACTAACTTTGGGGGAAGTCAAGAAGTAGGTCAAGGTGTTGAGAATTTTGAAGCTAAGTTGGATCACATTTTGGCTATCATGGATGAAACTAGAGGAAGAATAGGAAACCTCAAACAAGAAGTTAGGGGAAAGGAAAGAGAGGAACACAAAGTCCCAAATAATGAAGAAGAAGTTCCCAACAATGAGGATGAAGGGGAGAGAATTCCCACAATCACATGCAATCTAGTAATCATGAGAATGATAAGTGAGGGAACCAAAAGGAAGTGGTTGGCAAGCGAGTTATCACGTGACATGAGAAAGATCACACCACCAAAATTTGAAGGTAGTACTATTGGAGATTTGTGGCCGAAGCATGACTTACAGAGATGGAGAAGTATTTTGAAATTAGAAATTAATTTGAAGTCACTAAAGCTGTTTGGGGAGAATTTTAGTTGGTTGGTGAAGCATCCAACTGGTGGATGAATGAGAAAATGGAGCTTGGGCTTAGTTCCTTAAGTCTCACTTGGAGTGATTTTTTGGAGATTTTCTGAAGGGGATGGTTTCCCCAACTCTGCTATGACCAAAAGCTCACTAACTTCCAAAACTTGAGGCAAGATGACTCCTCAGTGAACGAGTATTGGGAGAAGTTTACTTGACTCCTAAAGTACATACCGATGTACCAAAATGACGAGAAATTTCATATAAGGAAGTTTATCATGGGTCTTAATGTACAAATAGGTGGTGAGGTAGATGTGCATGGTCCAACTACCATGTACTTGGTGTATGAGAAGGAAATTGAGTAGGAACAAAGGCTTAAGTCTATCTTGAACTATCGAGAGAGAAATAAAAAGAAGCAAGCTCACAAGAATCCTAATGAAGGGAAAAGTTTTCAAAAGCAAGGGGACAAGGTACCCCAAAATAATTGGAATGAACCAAGGAGATATTGAAGTGGAAACAACAACAATTTCAACAACTTCAAAAGCAATGCTGGTGGAAATGAAATTAATTTTGAAAGACCTACGAAAAGGAGGGGACTAGCGAAGGGATGTTATACATGTGTTGGGGATCACTATGCAAGTAATTGTCCAAGCAAACCATCTGGGTCACAACCACATGGTAACTCTCTTCCACCTCTAAGAGTTGCATTCCAACAAAGGATTCATGCTGCAATGGATAATCAACAAGCGGAGTACCAAATTACTCTAGTAGAAGTTTCAAGTACTTTGTCTGGAATTCCCATTTCAATTTTAATAGATACTAGTGCCACAAAAAAAATTATTTCTCCTAGAATAGCTAGTCAAATGTCTAGAAAAGTTGGCTACATAGAAAATTCTTGGGTCAAGTAGAATATGTAAACCAAAAAAAAGCTAAAGTAAGTCAATGTCTTTGAAGCAAGGATTGAAATTCCAAGTTTCTCAATGGAAGTGAATTTGTGTGTAGCTCCCTTAGGTTCTTATGATGTCATCTTAGGGGTGAATTGGTTATTGAAACATAGGGATAAAGTAGATTTTCATGGAAAAATATTTGAATGCATAGACGATCTAGGTAACTGGGTGTCATTACAAGGAACACGTAGAGAGGTTAAGTTACGATAGATATGCATGTACGGATGCATAGAGCAAAGAAGAAAGTCTTTCAACTCTTTACATTAAAAATAGATAAAATTGAGGAATGCAAGAAATTCATTTCTCAAGATGATGTAGTATATTATGGACCTCAAGACTCCCGAGATGTCGAAGAAGGTGAAGTATTAGAATCTGGAAAAATGGATATGGAGAAATATCCTATTTTATGGAAATTTGTGGATGTACTTCCAAAAGAATTACCTAGATAACCTCCTAAGAGGATATTTGATTTCTCCATCGACATAATACCAGGGTCCAAACCTGTATCAGAAGTACCTTATAGGATGACCACAACTGAATTAATGGAGTTAAAGGCACAACTAGAAGAGTTATTTTTTAAAGGATTAATAAGACCCTATTTCACCCTGGGGAGCACCAGTGACCTTTGTAAAGAAGAAAGATGGTACACTATGCTTATGTATTGATTATCAGTTGCTTAATAAAGCAGCGATAAAGAATAAGTATTGATTTCCATGTATCGATGATCTCTTTGATCAAATGCGAGGAGCGGTAGTGTTTTCAAAGATTGATCTACGTTCTAGATATCACCAACTAAGAATCAAGGACGAAGACATTTTCAAAACAGCTTTCAAGACTAGATACGACCATTACAAGTTCACAACCCTACCTTTTGGGCTAACAAATGCATCAACAACATTCATGAACCTAATGAACAATGTATTTAGGGACTATTTGGATAGGTTTGTGTTGGTCTTCTTGGATGACATCTTAATCTACTCCAAGAATGAAGAGGAAAATTTCAAGCATCTAGAGATTGTTCTCCAATGATTGAGGGAGCATAAGCTATATGGAAAATTCTCAAAGTGTACCTTCTTCCAAAAGGAAGTACATTATTTGGGTCATGTGATTTTTCCTAATGGGATTGCAGTTGATCCAGTGAAGATAAAAGTTGTGCTAGAGTGGTCGGTGCCTACGAATGTGTTGGAAGTTAGAAGTTTTATGGGTTTGGTTGGGTATTACCATAAGTTTGTTGTAAACTTTTTAAGAATAGATTTTGCCATCATGTCATTGCTAAGGAAGGGGAATAAGTTTGAGTGGTCTGAGAAATGTTAAGTAGCATTTGACCAACTTAAGGAAAGGTTGACCACAACACCAATACTAAAGGTACCAAATCTAGATGGTAACTTTGTAGTTATTACAAATTCTTTAGAACAAGGTTTGGGTGGATTATTGATGCAAGAGGGGAAACTCATAACTTGTGAGTCAAGGAAGATGAAGCCCTATGAAAAAAATTATGCTTCGCATGAATTAGAGTTAGCAAAAGTTGTCCATGCATTGCAAATGTGGAGACATTATCTATTGGGAAAAAAATGAATTGAAAACTGATCATCATGGTTTAAATTATTTGTTTACTCAACCTAATCTGAATGCATGAAAAAGGAGATGGTTGGAGTTGATATTTGATTATGATTTCAATATCAATTATATCAAGGGGAAGGAGAATCGAGTTATCAATGCCCTAAATTGTAGGAGCCATATCTCCTCGATGATATCAATCCAAACTGATTTCAAGGATCAAGTGTTGCAAAAATGTAAGGGTGATGAGTTCCATGAACAAGTCAAGCATGCATTCTCATACAATCCGCAAGATCAAAGGTATGAAGGATATGACTTTGAACCTAATGGTTTATTAAGATTTAAGGGAAGGATTTATGTACCTAACACTGGGCAATTAAGGAGCATGGTATGGAAAGAAGTTCATAATGCACCATATTCAGGACATCTTGGTGTAACTAAGATGTTGGCCAATGTAAAACCATTATATTTTTGGAAGGGAATGAAAGGGGATGCAGTGAGATTTGTAGAAATTTTCTTAGAGTGCCAAAGAGTGAAGGCAGAGCATCATCATCCTATAGGTCTTTTCTATCCACATGAAGTTCCAAAAAGTAAGTGGCAAGTTATTAGCATGGAGTTTTTGCAAGGTCTCCCAATGTCAAGGAATAAGCACAATGCCATTCTGGTAGTGGTTGAAAAGCTTACAAAGGTAGCTCACTTCATACCATGGAATCTAATTAATCGAGCTCCTATAATAGCACATAAGTTTATTCAAGAGATATTTAGATTGCATGGAATTCCTGAAAAGATCATTTCTGATAAGGATGCTCAAGTGGCATATAGATTTTGGTAAACCTTGTTTACTTCACTTGGGACTCAATTGAACATAAGTTCTACTTATTATCTAGAAACGAATGGACAAACCGAAAGGTTGAACCAAGCATTAGAAGACCTACTAAGGATGTAATGTATGTATCAGCAATACAAATGAGAGGATTACCCACCTTTGGTAGAGTTTACATATAATAACTCCTATCATTTTGTGATCAAGATGGCTCTGTTTGAAGCATTATATGGCAAGAAGTGTCAAACTCCTATAAGCTGGAATAAGCTAGAAGATAGTATAAGCCTTGGGCCAAAGATATTATCAAAAATGGGGGAACAAGTTGGAATTATCAAGCAAAGGTTATTAAAAGCTAATGATAGGCAGAAAAGTTATGTTGATCCTAAATGGGTACCCAAGAATTTCATAGTAGGGGATAAGGTTTTGTTGAGAGTTAAACCTCACAAGAGTTCTATCAAGTTTGGAAAGTCATCCAAACTAGCTCCATGCTACATAGGTCCTTTTGAGGTTCTTGAGGAAATCAACCTTGTTGTGTATAGAATTGCCTTGCCGCCAGCTCTTGCTAGGATGCATAACGTATTTCATGTCTCGTATCTTAAGAAGTATATATCAGGCGATAACCATGTTATTGATTGGAATGATTTATAGGTACAAGAACTAGGGGTGGTAACAATCAAGCCTCTCAAGGTGCTCAAAACATGTAAACTCCACTTACATAACATAGAGGTTCTGCAATGCAAGGTCCAATGGGATCAGTATGCAAAAGATTTTGCCACATGGGAAGACTATGCTGAAATGAAGCAAAAGTTTCCACAAGTCGTGCTAGATTTTGAAAACTCTTGAAAATAATGATGTTTTGTGATGTTGTGCTTTATGTTATGATCATATTTGATACTTAAAAATCATTGAGGACAATGATTCACAAGGGGGGAATATGTTACACCCAAAATGTTATTACCTATTTACTAGTACCTTGTTTGGTAAATTTATTTAATATATGTGAATGTGTTTTATATATGAATCTTGATAGAAATATGATAAATGAATGTTTGATTCAATTTAATGTTTTATAATAATTATGTATATGAAATATATGTGATGCATATGAATGTATTGTTATCGGCTAACTACTATTATAATGTACTAAACTGAATGCAAGAATAGGTTCAAACCTCTAGAAGAAAGGGGAAGTATCACTCAGGAGAAGAACTTGTTCTGGTAACCTTTAATTCAGTCTTGGTGAGCATTCACACACTCATGCCCTAGTTGGTATTAGTTGAGTCAAGTCAGTTTGGGTAAATGGTAAGTGATCTTAAGTTTTGGTTGTGAATGTCTATATTGGTTTGCAATCTTGTTTTATGAATTTTTTGGATTGAGGAATGTGATTAAGTCTTGATGTTGAGTGAAATTCCTTCCTTGTGTGTTTATTGTTATGTCAATGAGATATATGCATAAAATGTATATATATGTATATATGTACGTGTCTATGATAAACTCATACATGTGAGTGAATACATACATGAGTATACGTAGGTAGACATACTTATACATACTCATGGATAGATTACCCATATGCATGGGAATATTGATTGGACTAAGGTGACATATATATATATATATATATGTATATGTATATATACATTTCATGTATATATGTTGATCGATGGATATGGGAGTATGAGTGTTTTTATAAAGGTATTAAAATAATATTATGTATATATTATATAATATAAATATTAACATATATGTATAAAATAATATAGCTACATATATTAATATAAATTTATATATAATTGTGTGTGTATATATATATATATACGAAATATTATTTGATATATATTTATATATGTTTGATAATTGACAATTAATGTATTTGATAACCATGTGAAATGAGTAAATATATATATATATATATTTAGACTGCAAGAATCGGTCAAGTATCCGTCCCCCTATAAACTGCAGTGCGCTTGGTAAAAAAAATTCACGTGACTGGTGGCACTTTGGGCGACACGCCCTTCGGTACCACGGGTTTGGGGGGAGACTAGATCTCGTGACCTCTTTCTTGCAACAAGATGCTTTAGTCAGTCGAGCTAGGTCCCCCACCCCAAAATGAGTAAATATTAATATATATGTATATATATTACAAAGGATATATATATATATACATATATTATATATAATATATAATTGATAATTATTTGAGATAGTTATAAAGCACACTACATAGCATTGTGGTTAATAATAGTAAAGCGCTTAAATGAAACATAGGCATGTATATGGCATTGCCTTGGTAATGCGTTGTATAGTATAAATTGTGCATAAAGAAAACAAAAGACCTAGTCAACAAAGACTATGAGGCACGCATGAAATAAGTGTTGCTATGTGCACATTGCAAAAGGAAGTGAATGTAGTTTTAAGCAATGTAGAAATAGTCTACCTGTGCTATCTTCAAGGGTGCTATTTTATGAAATATGGCATCAATGTTGTAGTATGTGGAATGCATAGGAAGTATTTTTACTGTGTATAAGTTTAGAAAAGCAATATCTTAGCCATGAGACTCAGTCAATGTAAAGTTGGCAGAAATATAAGAAGGAATTCGATTTGCAAATTGAATAGGAAACTTGCTTCATTTGACTCAGTAAAAGAGTCTTGTTGTCCCTTGAAACAAGTCGACTCAACCATTTGAATGGTGAGGACTATTATATGTTGCAAACCTGTAAGTTAGTTTGATGAGTTGTTGCATGGGGATAGAAAGGTGGTAGAAGTATTAGCTTGTTTGTAGCATTTGGTTGCTTGCATTTTAGTATATATAGAGGTTCTCATTCTACCATTTGCTAAACTTTTGAATTTGATTACCTTGTTATTTTGTAGTATTTTTTGTGCAAATTGAGTTGAGAGCTTGAGAGTTAGAGAGTTGTTTTGTTGATTTGTATTAGTATTGTTGAGAGATTTGGTGAGAAGCTAGTAGTAGGATTTGGGTTGTTCTCAGAGGAAGTTGCAAGTGAGCTTGAGCAATTAAGCTAGGAGGGAAGAATAATATGTTGGAGCTTTAAACAGGCATGCTAATTTCTACTCCTTAGTTATTACATTGGAAAGATTGTTTATTATGTTGCCATGTGTAGTAATGGAAAAAGTATCCCTTTTTCCTTGATTTAGGAATAATTAACAATAAATGAACCTAATGTTGCCTTGATTTAGTGTTGTAATGTGTTTTACACATTCACATTAAGTCTACGACCCTTTTTTAATAAAATTGACTTAATGATGCCTTATTTAGGGTGTTGTAAAGTGTTTCTTTACACTTTCACACTAATCTAGGGATTTATTAATTAATTGAGGTTAATTAGAGCTTAATTGGGCCCTTAAATTCAAATCCAAGCCTTGTTTATTACATTTTATGAAGGATAAATCTCAACACTCATTAATAATGTTTCATAACACTTAATTCGGAAAGGTTTGAGTCCTAGGCTAGTGACCTAGGACCCATTCTCCACCTAGCTAATGGGTCCTTCCTAGGTCCTAGGACCCCCTTTTGGCATATTATTTCATATCCCCGAAGCATTTCCCAGTTGAGTGTGCTAGGACCCATTCAGCCTCTGGCGAATGGGTCCTTCTTAACTTAGGACACCCCTTTTTTAACTTATTCTTGGTGGGATTTTAATGATTTCAAATCCTAGATTTGATGTCGGCTTGTGATATTTGAGTTATGGGATTAAATATTAAGTACAAATATAAGGTTATTTCACATAGTTTCATCTAAGAAATCCCAAATCTTCATAAGAAATCAAGAGTACATTCACAAGAGCGTTCAAGAAGGAATTCAAGAGCAGATTATCAAGGTTTTATTGCAGCAATCAAAGATCATATCATGTCAAAGATTTAGTGCACCATGCATGTTGCTAAGCTTATGTGTTGATGTAGCAAAGAAGATCCATTTACAAGCATTGTTCACATCCAAATTCAAGATCAAGATCTACATTCTTCATAGCCACTTCATGTTAGATTGTTGGTTTGACATCCAATACTTCATCCAAGGTATCATTGTTTCATGTTTCATGTTACATGTTCAGTTCTCATTCTTTCATCATAAGGTTTAATTACCTAAACGGGGTTTGACCAAGGAAAACCCCTATTCCCTAACAATCAACAATTTTTCTTCTTCCTTGATGTGTGATTGTAGGTTTTAGGTTGAAGATCAAGTGGAGAACAAAAGTTGTCAAAATTGTCAAGATTGCAAAGTTGTAAAAGTTGTCATCTTTGTTGCAAGATCATGAAAACTAAGGTATGGAAATTATTTCTGACTTCCAGGATTTGAACACCTAGAGTTCAGAGTTGTAGACATTGAAGAACATAACCCAAAAATCAGTTTTTTAGAACCCTAACAGGGACCCATTCACCAATGGGCGAATGAGTCCTCAGTGAGCCCCAAAACAACACTTTTTCAACAAGGTACACATCATTTCAACATCTCAAAACCTTCCTATTTGTTGTTATAACAATTAGGATTGATTTTTTATTGTTATTTATACATTTTATCTCTCATAATTGAGTGAAACACTAAGCAAAATTAGGTTCATCATTTTGTTGATCTCATTATGGTGAACTTTTTCTTTGTTTCACCATGTTCAAAAAGATTGTCTTTTATGTGCGTTAGGATGCTTGGATATGCTTGCATGTCTCTTGTTTATTTCTTGTATTTGTGAAATCTTTCTTTTTGGTTCACACTTATATTGATATTTATACTATATTGGGTTTTATACAAATGTATACTATTTATACTATATGCAGCTTGTCAGTACTATACGTAGTATGACAATACTTTAGGTGTGTAGCATAAGATAGAGTTGTTTTGAGATAATTAGTATCAATTTCATTTTAAATTTGAATTAATGGGAAGGTTGTTCCTGGGGTTAGGATAATCCATGAGAAAGGAACCTTAGAATAGAATACTAATAGTCAATACAAATCAAGCAATTATTGTGGTGAAATAGATGACCCTCAATTGAAGTACTAGGTGATGAATCTTTGGCCAAAGCAGTGTGAGTAGCCACTATTTACACTGTCAGTTCACTATGATCCAATTTACATTCTATGCTAGGGAAATCATACATGTAGTAGTAGACATTATGGTAGCTCTAGATATGTAGGACACATCACTATGCTCAAGAAAGGCTATATGAAGGGTGAGGTTACCAAACCAATCTCTTCATCAAAGGGAGGGATATCTTACCAAGTTTTGGTAGATGTGTGGGGGATTGGAGTAAGTCCATGGTTGGTGAAAAAGTGCTTGATTGATGCTTCTCCTCATGTAGTTGCTGACCAAGATTTGGGAGGACATTTTTGAAGCTATGTATGTAATCATGTGTCCGTCTATATGGAAATTGTAAATGTGAAATGTTATCTTGAATATATTTATGTAAAGTGAAATCATACTTCTATTATTGAAATGATTCTTTGACTATGCAATGGAAAATTTTGGAAAGGTTATGTTTCAAATGGTGCATTTATTATTGAAAATAAAAGAAAAAATTTATTGCTCAATATGTTAGATGCATAAACTATTCACTTGTGGGTAAATCATGGTAAAATTTCTAGGTAGAACAATGGGCATGCTACAAAACATAAGAAGGATTGGCACACTCAATTATCTTATGCATTGTGGGCCTATCGTACAAGTATTCAAACATCCACAGTAAATACACCTTATAACCTTATCGATGGTGTTGATACAATAATGCCTTTAGAGTTAGAAATTCCTTCATTGGGAATTTCTCTTTGAGGGCTTATTGATGATACCACCTATAAAGAGAAACAATTGCAACAACTTGAAATTCTCGATGAATAGTGCATCAATGCTCTCAATTATCTTCAAGCTTATTCCAAAAGAATACAATGAAGTTACAAGGATAATGTCATTCCCCATTCATTTAATAAAGGTGATTTAGTGTTATATGAAAATCAATATAATGTTAATGCTACCCCAAGTGAAAAAGGAAAGTTTAGCCTGAATTGGTTAGACCCTACATAATTGATGAAAGCTATGGGTTTGGAGCATATACATTAACCAAAATAGATGGTACACCTCTCAAAGAACCTATCAATGTTGTGCATTTATACAAATATTACACTTAACATCTCTTTTGAATAGTATCTATATTAAAGCATGTTGTTAGATTAAGTAGATAATTGTCTATTTTCTCTCACATTGTTTCATTCTTGACAAACAGTCTTGGTGTGTCTTGAATTATGTAGAGTAATTGTTCATTAGGTTGAATTATTACTTTCCTTTACATGCTATTCAAAATTCATGTGTTGTGTTAAATTAGATCATTACATGTATTTAATTTTATAATAAGATCATGGTGATATTTATTAAAAAATATTACTAAGATTGTTTAATAGATTAGATTGACATCTAATTCAATAAAGAACTCATAGAAACAAACACAAATGCTCATATATATATATATATATATATATATATATATATATATATATATATATATATATATATATATATATATATATATATATATATCATGAAATTTTATGTACATAATCACCACATGTGGTATAACATAACATAACATATCTAGTCTATCTTATAGCTACTAAACTCCTCAGGGCCTGGTGGCAATGCTCATCATGAGACAGTCGATCATGATTTTCTCATGGAGCTCATTTGATCTCATAGGCCTCATACCTCACCTAAATCCATTGCCTCACATATGAGTGTTACAACGTGCTCCTAATCTATACAGTCTATGTCAGCCTATACTATAGCTAGCTCTGCCTAAACTCTAGTGAGCTTCCCCTACAACCTATTGAGTTTTGACTTGCTCTCGACTCAAACCTGGGTGGCTTGAAGCTCCTCATATGCAATCTAGAGTTGTGCAAGCTCCACTCTAACCTACTCCTCTCTAGCTATAGATAGATCAGTGATCCTTGTAGTCTCCTCATATGCTATCCTCCATCTCACTAAGGGATTGAAAAGGTCAACATGACACCCCACACTATGTGGTGGCATGTACTCCTCTCATGTGGCTTGATATGGGGGTAAGGACAAGGCCATCTTTGTAGTGACTCGATGGAAGAGGTCTCCCACTCTCGCATGCACAGTGCAAGATGAAAAACATAAAGAATCTTAGAACATGACATGATATGTAAACATACATAACTATAAAAAACAATAAAACTTTAAAAACACATCATTACCTAGATCTCTAGCCTGCCAATCAAGATCTTGATGTGGGATAATAGGTCCCTTGTGAACATGAATCATGGAAGTTACTGCACCTTTTCCCTCCCTACTCTCATGAATGGTGATGCCTATAATGGTTTTTGACCATGCTCGAGTGACTTGTAGGTGAGATCCTCTAGCTCATCAAGATCATCACTCATTGGTTGTGGATCCTCCTCATCACTCTCCTCCTCTAAGTCCTTTGATCTATCATCATCATCTATATCCCCATCTACAACTCCATACTCTCTCTCATCTCCATGACTTGGAAGAGATCCAACATTGCCTGCAAGGTGATGTACAGGGAAGGCATGTGTAGGTCATGCTCTCATCCACCAATGCTCATAGGCTATCATGGTGCCCACGTCATCCA
>VDFB02075321.1:432268221-432279505 GCA_007258455.2 Sequoia sempervirens
GCCCACGTCATCCAAGTCTGATGTTGGGGCACATCCTGGTTCTCATCATCTGAATTATTGAAATCAACATCATTAACTATGGGACGTTGGATGTCTCCTAATCTAGAGCCACTCTGTGTTGCTCTCAAGTATGTAGGTCCTGGCCTAAGAGATAAATGAACCTATCCAAACTACTACATGACTAAATCATAATAAAAGGGCATAACTATATAGTCATGTCATCCAAGCAAAAACCTATCTTGTTGCATCTTGATAAGTTGTCATATGAGATCTAGTCATTGGGGTATGGTGTGGCAAGGTCTCCATACTATCTCATCCTCTTTTAGATGATCAAACTGAACCCTCTAATATAACAGATCCCTAGACTACAAAACCCATCTAAGTGTGTAGTTGAATGCTCGTGGATAACCCATGGGCACTATTGTCGGATAACCTGTAGGCCTAGTACACGCGATATGCTCAAAGGCCCAAACTTGTAAAAGTGTGCAGTGGATTATGTTGTGTAGCTTTGGGTATATAAAGAACCCAAGATCATAATAGAGATGATCTAACATATTGCAACCCTAGGAATAAACGGTCCAATGTTGCTCCATCTAGAAAATAGTGTGAACGAGGCTTCCATCTAGGTGTGTGCCTCATCTGGTACAAGAGCTAGAGCCATAGTAATAACCATGATCCATCATAGCAATGGTGAGTGCACATATAGTAGCCATTGTAGCTCAACGCAAGCCTCGATGTCTCTTAGTAGAATAGAGTGACCCACACAATACTCAATATCCCCTCTTATCTACCTATGTGTGTGATCCACCTTTATATGGATGGTCTCACCCTAGATGGGTAATCTCAAAATACAGTGTACATCCTCTAGGGTCACCATCATCTCTCTTGAAGGCAGATGGAATGTGCATGTGTCTACGCTCTATCTCTCTACTAATGCCATCAACATAGCATCATAATACCTCATGGGTGGCATGATATAGATCTAGAATGAACTAGTATAACATAAAATGTCAACCCCCTCATTGGAAAGCTAAGTAACCTACTCTTGGAGAAGGGTGAATAATTTTCCTTCTAAACATTGGCAAGTGCGTAGAAAAACCTAAAAGAAATAAAATAATTCATCAATAACATGCTTAAAAATATTAACCACACAACTAAAAGTGAAAAAAGGTTGCTTTGGGATGCTTGGGCCAAAATTGGACACTTGGGCCATTTTTGGACGCAGGGGGGGTCCTGGACACTTTAGCCATTTTGGGACACATGGACCAAAATGGGACAAGTGAACCACTTTTGGATAGGGTCCCAAAACCTTTTAAAAATACATTAAAAAATGTAAACATAAAGCAAGGTAAAATAGACTCACCATGTGTTAGAGCTCACCATGTGCCACCTCATCCCATAGAACATCCAGTCTAGGGGGTCAGTATGGTCATCAGCTCGACATCTCTAGTCATTCTACAACAAGGTAATCTTTCAAATGGTAAATATCAAATGATGGTCAAAAGCATAATTTTTCACTAACATATAGTAAAGACTTTTAATAGCATATTTCATTCTAATCATCATAATAGGGGCTAGTGAACTCTGTTTTCGATGTCATTTGAAGCATTAGATTCATCATTTCATCCCTAAACTTATTTAATTTCTATTGATATATAGTATTGTCACCTCAATACCCTATTATCAATATTCACATCACCAAGTAAAGCAATTCGATGAGGCTAGATTACTACCTTGATTCCACCTCCATAAAGCAAGCATAATCAGGGGGCATACATCTACCCTCAAATTTGATTCTCCATAGAAGTTAGACATGTTTTAAGATGATTTTGAATGGTTAATGAGTCGATTTTGCGGGATGTAGTTCCTAACATTGTGGTTTTGCATATGACTACATTGGGGGCTTCAGTCTCCCCATTCGCAAAGGAATTATAATATCCATATGAGTATCCATTTATGAAGCACAATTTAATTTGAGTATGTTAGCTTGCATATGCACATAGTATCATATAGCCACTAAAGTGGGGGCTAAATGTAGTATAGAAAATTATACTCCTTTCTATGTGATAGTACAATTTCACACTTAATTTGGACCTATTTTAGTGACCTTACATTTATGCATTTTTACCCTTTATAAATAGGCCCCTAATTACCCTTATTATGCATCCCAAGACCTATTTTTATCATTTTTTGACATGGAAACATGTATTTAATAAATGCATTTAATTAATTAATGACCTCAAAATACATTGATCCTAGATTTTTAGGCTAGGACCCATTCACCCTTGGGAAAATGGGTCCCCTTTAAGATCCAAAATCAAAATTTAAATATGTTTTTGATGGTATTTTAAGGTTCCAGATTCAAGTTTTAAACGTTGGCTATCGAGATCTAATATTTGGGAAATTAGAGAAGCCTATAAATCCTATTATTTTCACCATTTCAAACTAGATTTGCAAGAGATCAAGGAGAAAAGGAGAAATTTTGGAGAATATTCAAACAAGAAAAATTAAAGTCTTGGAGCAACATTTTGTTTGTATTTGCAAGTCTTCAAGCTCATTTTGTCAAATATTTGATCAAGCATTGTTCATGATTGAAGGTTGATGTTTATAGTGGATCATGATGGGTTCTAGGTTTGGGAGATTCACTTGGCCATTTTCCTTAACCTAATGACTTTTTCTCTAGTGATCCCATCTTCAAGCTTCATTTTATCAAGCTACCTAAAGCAAGGTATTATCATATTTCATATTTATTGGGGTGTATGGACTTCTCCCTAATTGGATCTTTATCATTTATCATTGTCAAATAGGAATCATGCTCTAATGCACTTGATTAACGTTTCTTTGCATATTATCTCTTAACAACCTTAGATGCATTTAAGGTTAGTGCTTGCACACACTATCATTTATCATATTTACATCATTTCATCAAGGTTTAATTACCAAACTTAGGGTTTTACTGAGGAAAACCCCTATTCACACAAAACAACATTTTCTTTTGCAGATTTGCTACAGGTCTAGATCTAGAAGCCCAGATTTACAGGTACAAGAAGAAAGTACAGATAGCGGACATACCATTCTGCCCTTCTTAGATCTGCTTGAAAGTTATTGTTTCCATTTTTGATATCATAATACTCTACAATTCAAGTTTTAGGTCATACAATTGATTTTAATAAGGCATTTAATTTTATCTCCCAAAGCATCCAATCAGTCATTTGTGTCATTTTTTTGTCATAAGAAAACAACAAGTCCTCCTAATAGGGTTGACTCACCTCAATGTTGAAATTCAATCCTACCTTTGGGAGATCTCTTTTTCTAATGAAATTAGGAAAAAGTGAGGGTGTCCTAGATTATCATTCCATTTTGGGTAAGCACACTCTCATCCATTTCCTTTCATCTCACCAAATAATCAATATCTCATTATTTACAAATTGGGTATGCTATTTTTTCAATATGATTTAAACATATCCATACAATGTTTCCCAAAATTTTAGGAAAACCCAATTCACTTAAATAAAGTTATAATCTCCAACACATACTAGTTTTTCTCACATCAATTTTAAACTAATTTTTATAAAAAAGCATCTAACTTTTTTAAATCATAAAAGATAAAATTTAACACATTAAAGCGTAAATTTTGGAGAAAATTATTTTTTGATAATCTAGAATCGCATACAACAAATTGAGAAAAACCTAGATCATTGTTTAATATTTTCATAATTTTCTTCTTGCACAAGAATTTGATTAATATAACATCTTCCATAAACAAGCTATGTTTGTTATTAATCTAAAATAAATATATATTTTTTTAAATAGTTTTATGAAAAGAACCCTACATCAACCTTGTAGAAATTTAAAAATTTAATGAAGAACCCAAATAATATAGTAGAAATAAAAACCTCACTTCATCCACACACAAAAACACTTTTGAATTCTTCAATCTTCAAACCTATTTCATCTCCTTTTTCTCTTGCATAATAAAAAAATAATCATCAAAAAATAAGCATAAGAAGAATAAAAATTAATTATTTTTTTTTCTCCACTAAATATATTGTGACATATGAAGAGGAATTAAAATATAATATCTTTATTTTTCATTGAATGTTTACACTCCCCTTGAATTAATTATTCATGAGTGATGATTGTGAATTTCTAATTATACTTCCTAACTGAAGGATAACAACAAAATTGATGATGAGATTGATGACTTGGATGAAGATTTCTCAACTTCACCTCTACTTGTCACGATAAAATTGACATAAATTTATGTGATTAATATTATTAAAAATTCATCATAAATTTTGGCTTTGGTGAATTAACATGCTATAATATTGAAATTATAAGTGGAATTCTACATGTATTTTGCAAGGGAGTATAAAGAAATTCTAGCCATTTTGGATAAAAACTTACTACAGTGTTGTATGATTCCACCATCCACTACATGTTGGATGTTGTCGTTGTGTTGTTGATATGTGGTTGTCACTGATGTCAACACTATTAGCATTGATGTATTGTAGGCTATATATGTCGAGGATATTGAGAAATTTGTTAAAGAAAGAGTTGCAGGTTGACAGTGGAACAGTGAAGGTCATGAAAGTGTTGCTCAATACGTTGATGATCAGTCATTGTGGACTAAAGGGTTTATTGCTAATTATATCTAGTTTATCCACCGAAATTTTTAGAGGTATGCATGAAGATTTAATCATGTTATGAACAGTTGTATTTTGATAGTTTTTCTATGGCTTCAGTTAGTGTTTATGATTGAATTTGATGTGATTCTAGTAATTTCAATTATTGTGGATGCTTCTCTAATGACTCTTGATGCTTGTAGAAGGTTCTAGATCATGCTCTATCTTTGTTGCATGTTTGCGTTGATTGATGAGCTCGTGGTCGGTGATTTTTCTCTTGTGTGTTCAGGTTTTTATGTTCTTGGCTGACATGGTGGTTGTAACGTATTGTAGATCCTTGGAGATTAAAATTTGAATGTTTGGTGCACTCGAGGATATTTTTTTAAGTCTTCATTATGTTGTGGCTGACGGTGTTTGATTTGCATTGAAAATTTACTTGTAAATTTGGGCCAACATTGTGTATATGTTTTATATTTTATTTTGGCCGACGAAGTTGTTGATGTAATTCCATGTTGTAGATATATAAGAGTAGTTGTTTGTGCGAAGTTAAGTAGAGAAGAAGTTCCAGAGAAAGAGAAAGTGTGCGAATAGTGACCTAATCATTCGATTGCAGAGCAGAGTGTGAAGAAGTTTGAGCGAAGTGTGAAGGAGTGTTTATGTGCTTAACCAAAATTGTAATCAGGCTTTTGTAGAAGCTATTATCTCAATTCATACCCTACATATCTAATCTAAAATTTTGTAAGACAGTGTGTCTTCTTTGGGCAGTGAGCCCTCTTGTATTTGAGCAGTGAGCTCTAGGAAGTGTGCCTGAATGCATGTGCATTCCCATTATTCTTCATTATACTTTTAACAGGGTATAATATTGTGGACTGACATCCACCATGGTTTTTCCCTTAACAAGGTTTCCACGTAAAAAAATCCTTGGTGTTCTTTGTGTTCCTGATGTACTAATTGTTTGTGGTTTATTGTTCATTCATCAGATCTGAGATTAAGTTAAGTTAAGTTTGAAAAGTTTAAATATTTTGTGACAACTGATTCACCTCCCCTCTCAGTTTTTTGTCCTTGTTTTTCCAACACTACACAATATAATGTGGGGTATGACCATTCTAGTCTCTAGAATAATTGAACAAAAATATAAAGTGCACAAAAATTCACCCATACCAAGGAGGAAACTAGGTTGCACACCAAGTTGAAAAATATGTCCAAGAAGTAAATAGTCTATGCAACGTGACATTGAGCAACATTCAATTAAACATTTGATTAAAAACCAAAGTTATATAACTAGTGAACTAGAAAAAATATATGAAAAAATAGACAATTTCCCAAGTTACCCTCTTGAATTAAAAATCAATAAAGTATATTAAATATGTTATGAGAAATTTTAATAGTGAGGAGAACATGGAGAAAAGAAGGGTGGTTATGGAAGGAGGCGTGATAATTTATGGTTGAGGAAGAGGTTATTCCATAAACTCTAAAAAAATTAATGGAAGGAAAGTGCACCAAATTAGGAGACAAAAAAAATCCAAAAAAGAAAATTTGAAGTAATCATATGTGTGTTATGTAAAATTTCACATAACGAAGCATGCTATATAAAGCAAGTTAATTATATATAGTTTTAAGAAAAAAACATTTATAGTAGAGAGAGGGATAGGGAGAGATAGAGAAGGAGAGAGATGGAGAGATAAAGAGATTGTGTTAGGAGAGGAGAGATGGAGATATATATAGAGAGAGAGAGGAGAGATAGAGGGGGAGATAAAGAGAAGGAAATATATAGATGGAGAGAGAGATATAAAGAGAGGAAGGGAGATATAGAGATCAAAGAGAAAAAGAGAGATGAAGAGATAAAGAGAGGGATAAAGGGAGAGGGAGAGATATAGATAGATATATAAAGAGGGAGAGAAATATAGAAAGAGATAGAAATACATAAAGAGGGGGGATGGAGATGGAGATAGAGAGGGAAAGATATAGATAAAGAAATGGAGATACAAAGAGGGAGAACTAGAGAGAGGGAAGAGAGAGGGAGAGGGAACGAAGAGAGTGGATAGAGGGGAGAAAATAAGGAGAATTGAACGAGGAGACAGATATGAGGTTGGAGGAGTGGAGGAGAGGGGAGACAGAGAGGAGAGTGAGTGAGGGATATGGATGGAGAGAGAGGGGGGTTAAGAGGAAAATAGAGTTAGAGAGATAAGTATATAGAGAGGGATAAATAAAGATTCAAAGAGAGAGGGAAAGAGAGAGAGAGTGAGGGAGAGATAGTATGATATATCTAGAAAGGGAGAGAGACAAATAAATATGTAGTGATAGAAAGAGGGAGAGAGAGATATAGATAAATAGAGACAAGTTAGATATAAAGGGGATGATAGAGGAAGAGGTAGAGATGGACAAGGAGAGGGAGAGAAGAGGGAGGGGGGAGGAGACACCCCAGGATGAATAAGGACATAGTGCCTATTGGCCTGTGGCTTAACTATTTGCATACTGCCTGATCTTAGGTTCATACTAGGGGCTTTAGTGGGAGGTAGAGAGGGAGAGGGAAAGATATAGATAGGGAGAGAGATAGAGACAGATATAGAGAATGAATGAGATGTAAAGATATAGAGAAAGAGGGAGACATATATATAGAGAGAGGTGGGAGAGAGAGAGGGAGGGAGTGAGGGAAGGAGATAAAGAGAGATGAAGAGATAGAGAGAGTAGAGATAGAGATAAAAAAAAGAAAGAGAGAGTGCGAGAAGAATAATTGGGAGAGATAGAGATAGAGCAAACAAATATAAATAAAGAGTGGGATAAGGGAGAGGGAGAGTTAGAGATATAAAGATAAAGAGATGGAGATATGGATGAATGGATAGAGAGATAGATATAGAGAAAGGGGGAGATTGAGAGAGAAATGGAGAGATAGATAGATATCTAGATAGAGGGGAAGATATAAAGAGCTAGAGAGGTGTAGATATTGGTAAAGAGATATAGGGAGATATAAAATAGATACAAAGATGAGAGAGAGAGGGAGAGTAGAGATATAATTTTGAGATGGGGGAGGGAGAGATAGAGAGATAATTCAAGGTTTAGATTTCATCTTTAGGGGTTCAACATGTAATGTTTAATATTAGTATTTATTGATTTGTGTTTAATTATTTGGTGCCAATGTTTAGATTTTAGGGTTCATATTTAGGTTTTAGTGAGAGGTAGAGAGGCAGAGGGATGAGGAAGAGATGTATAGATAGAAATGATAAGTTAGAGAGGGAGAGGGAAAGATATAGATAGGGAGAGATATAGAGACAGATATAGAGAGTGAATGAGATGTAAATATATAGAGAAAGAGATATATATAGAGAGAGAGGGGGGGGAGAGAGGGAGGGAGGGAGGGAAGGAGATAAAGAGGGATGAATAGATAGAGAGAGTAGAGATAGAGATAAAAAATAGAGAGTGTGAGAAGATTAATTAGGAGAGATGGAGATAGAGTAGAGAGATATAAATAAAGAGTGGGATTAGGGAGAGGGATAGTTAGAGATATAAATATAGAGAGATGGAGAGATGAATGAATGGATAGAGAGATAGATATAGAGAAAGAGGGGTACTGAGAGAGAAAGGGGGAGAAGATATCTAGATAGAGGGGAAGATATAAAGAGATAGAGATAAAGATAGAGAGATAGATAGAAAAATATAGATCTAGAGAGAGTGGGAGAGATAGAGGTGTAGATATTGGTAAAGAGATACAGGGAGATATAAAATAGATAAAAAGATGAGAGAGAGGGGGAGAGAGATAGAGATATAATTTTTAGATGAGGGAGGGAGAAGAAGAGGGAGATAGAGAAAGAGGTAGAGAGAGATGGAGATATAGAGAGACAAAGATGAAGAGATACAGAGAGAGGGAGTATGGAGAGATAGAGAAAATGAGAGAGGGAGAGAGAAGGAGAGAGCTAGAGATAGAGAGGGACGTAGAGAAAGGGAGAGGTATAGATAGAGAGGGAGATATAGATATAGAGATGGAGAGAGAGCAATAGTAGGGAGAGAAATATAGATAGAAATGGAGAGAGATAGAAAGATATAGAAATATAGATGGATATAAAGATAAGGAGAAAAAGATAGAGAGAGGGAGAGATACAAAGAGGGAGAAAGAGGAATAGAAAGATATATAGAGACTAATCTAGATATAGATAAAGAGGGAGAGAGAGGGAGAGTGAGAGATGGAGACAAAAGGGTCGAGAGGGAGAGATGGAGAGATATATAGAGAAGAGAGATATAGATATAAATAGGGAAAGAGAGTTAAAGTGGAAGACATGGAGATATTAATATGAAGAGTGTGAGAGATAGAAAGAGATATACATAGGAATAAAGATAGAGATAGAGAAGGAGAGATGAATAGATATATAGAGGGGGAGAGAGAGGGGGAGAGATAGAGGAATGAGGGACTAAATCATTATTTACCAAAGCATATGTAAAGTTTTAAGTTGGATCATATCAAAGGTTACCATGTGTTTCCCCATTTATCTCACTTGTTGGTTATGCACATAATATGCTTGTGCTATGTCTCACATTATTTATTCAAAATTGTGTCTTTCCATTTTAGGCTTTCAAATAGGTTTGGATGACCAAGCCTAAGGATTGGAACTATATGATACCTCCCAAAGGAACATTTGTATGTTTAATAACATTTTTAAACTTTAATAATTGATAAATTTATCTATTTTATAGCAAGATTGTATGAAATCGCCACCAAACTAACAAGCTACTACTTACCTTTATAACCATATGCTTTTTAATATTTTAAGTTAAGATATTTATTTTTTATGTTTTTTGAATAGTGTCTTCATATTCCTCAAATACATATGTATTGATTTTTTGTTATAAATTTTGATCCACTTATCCAAATTTGATAAAAAAAATCATATAGGGTTCTATATTTCATTCTATGCACATTCAAAAATATACATTTTTATTATTTTTACTTAAATTGTGTGACACACTTACTCAATGATGTAGTTTTTAAGTTGCTTCCACTTTACAACCATAAAAAATATTCACACCTCTTGTAGTACTCACTATTGGCTATATTTATACTAAACAATTTAAATACCTAATGCAACATAAAAATATGAAGGTGTGCACTAGACCCTATGTTAAACTTTAGTGATAAAAGTTGGAACACTTTTATGTGTGTTGAACATTTCATCTTGTAATACCCCTTGTGTTGTTGTTAATTTCTAGATACTCTTTTGTGTTGAGTTTTGTACTTGGGTTTGTGATGGCGATTATTTCACTGGTTTGATTTGTGTGGATTTATAGTTTAGTTTGGTTGGATGCACTTGATACTGCTTATTATGATTTATGACATATGATTTGTGGTGTTCGTACTATTTCGATATGTTATGGTTTAATGCTTGTTTATGGATTATGATGTGTATTCCTGCGAGTCTTCCAAAAAGTTACCCAAAAATTAGAAACCCGCCCATAAATAGAGCTCATCTTTAGTTTGGAGCCAAAACAACATTCAAATTTGAGTTTAGGTGGTTCGGCACCGAAAAATTACAACTTGAAGTTCAAATTTCAAAAGAACATTTGCAATTGTATCTTCTAGAAAGTGCGCCCACTTCTCAGGGCCATAACTTTTTATTTGGGACTCTGATTCGCGAACCGTTTGAACCATTGGAAAGATCTCGAAGTCAAGAACATGCTCAAAATTAGCTACACCAATTTCGGCAAGTTTTAGGGCCGATCCGGGAACTCTAAGTGCCTCAAATCTAGCTTAGAAGATTTTTAGGTGCAAATCTGGGTAACTAAAACTGCAATATCTTTCAACCCAGGAATAGAAAATAAAAACCATAAATTGGGAATTTCATTATGACAAAAAGGGTATCCAAAAATGTAAATAACATCTAAAAACTGAGAAACTTGAAATTTAACTATTTTTGGGTGATGCAAGATTGCCCTTACACCACTGGATGCTCCTGCATCAGACACCCAGGGTAATTTGAGAAGTGGCCCCATCACGTCTCAGATGGAGGAAAACCCAAATGCTCAACCTCTGCCTTAGGCAACCAGGATGAATCTTCAACAGGCCTTCCTTTCCATTTCACCAGATATTCTTCATACTGTATGTTCCTAGTACTCCTTCCCACACGACTATCCAGGATTTCTTCAATCTCCTTTTTCTAAAGTAGGTGCTAGAATCCCACACTGTTCCATTGTTGGTACTTCCTCTGCACCACCTTCATGATACTCTGTCAAATCTGAAATGTTGAACATAGGGGAAATGTTGAATCCATCTGGCAACTCTACCTCATATGCATTCCCTAAATCATGCTTCTTCAAAATTTACAGGGACCGAACTTCTTCATCTTCAATTTGTTATATGTTCCCACTAGAAACCTTTCTTTCCTCAAGTGGACCATCACTTCATCACCAATCTGAAACTCCTTATACCTCCTCTTCTGATCTGCCTTAGCCTTATACTGCATATTCATCTTGTTAATATGTTCTCTTACCTTCTCATGTATATCCTTGATGTGGTCTACAAATCTTCAGCTTCAACACTTATTTTCTTCTCTTGGTCTATCTTCCTCAATTCTGGAGCTATTCTAGGGCTACCTCTATACACAATTTGGAACGGTGATCTACCAGTGCTTCTGTTGACATAATTGTTGTAAGAAAATTCTGCCTGGGGTAAG
>VDFB02075321.1:432281653-432323285 GCA_007258455.2 Sequoia sempervirens
CCAAAACTTTGTGGTCTTCAACTAGGAATCATATATGAAAAGCTTCCTCTTCGGGCCCAACTTTGTGACCATCTCTTCCTGACACACTAGATTAATTATTCCCACCATCAATAATGACATCACAACATTTTCCTTCACACTTGCACCTTGTGCGAAACAGATTCTTCCTCTGTTTTGGTTTCTTTTCCTCAGTCACCAGGGCTCTCCTAATCACTAGGGCTTCTCCCCTTTTAGCATCATTTGAATGTTTAGATTGGGCCTCCTCATCTACATGCGCAACCCTTCCATGACCTTCTGGCCTTTTGTCTACCCTTCCTTGGTGTTGTGGACATTCATAGGCTCGATGCCCTTCTTCACCACACTGGAAACACGTTCCTTTGAAACCACCTCTTCCATATCCTTGTCCATATCTCCCTCATCCTCTACCTCTTTGATCACCACTGTTTTGATCACGAGGGCAGTAGAAATTGTCATTCATTTGGCTTCGGTTGGTACCCACATCTTCACTTTTCTTTTCATCATCATTTCGGCTTCCTGAAGGTCTTCCACTACCCCTTCCACTTTGACCTCCTCGTCCTTTTTGCTTGCCTTCAAATATTTTGTTCAACTTCTCTTCCACCTTCAGAGTGAACTGATACACATCCTCAATGGTGGTCATTCTGACTAGGCTTAACTCCTCCTGAATGCTCGGTCGTAACCCATTAAGATATCGGGCTACCTTCTCCTTATTGGCCTCTGTGTGGCTCGTTCTTATGATTATCTTGTGAAAATATTTAGTATATTCTTTCATAGACCTGCTTCCTTGCTTCAACCCTTGCAATTTCTTCAACAGATCTAACTCGTAGTCCACTGGTATGAACTACTTCTTCAGTTTCCCTATCATGCGATCCCATCTGGTGATATTTCATTTTCCTTTTTGATTTCTTTCCAACTGGACCTCTTTCCACCAAATATTGGCATGGCCCTTCAGCTTTATTTTTGCAAACTTAACCCGATCTGGGTCCTCTATTTCCTCATACTCAAAATATTCTTCTAGCTCATTGATCTAGTCGATCAATTCTTTTGGGTTCAGACTTCCAGAATAACTGGGGACTTCTACTCTGGGTCTTTTCCTGATCTTTGAAATGGCCCTTATTAGCCACATTTCGTCTTGATCAATTGCTTCTTCTTCATCTTTTGCATTTGAACCTTCTTCCTCTCCTTCATCCTCACTTTCCTCCCTCAGGTTTAACCTCTCACCGCCTTGTAACGCATCAACTATCTTTGAGGCTGCCAAGGCATCTTCCACCAGCATTTCGCCACCTCACCACCTCCGGCACCACCATGCCTACTGCATCACCTTGAGGCATTCGACTGACCCACAACCACTGGGTCCCTTGTGCAACCGCCTCATCACTCCATGATCCACACACGCCCAAGAAAACCCGCTCGATACCACTTGATGAGGGCACAACCCGAGACATAGAAAATAACCCACAAATAAGAGAATAATTTTATTATTCAGAAAATAGAACTTCTTACATGCAAAGGATCTCAAATTCCCCAAGTTTTACAGCACATGCAAGTTACAGAAAGCTACAGAATCATCCTTTCGCAATATGCGAGCTTGTCCCCCAAAAAGTTACCCAAAAATTAGAAACCCGCCCATAAATAGAGTTCATCTTTAGTTTGGAGCCAAAACAACATTCAAATTTGAGTGTAGGCAGTTTGGCACCGAAAAATTACAACTTGAAGTTCAAATTTCAAAAGAACATTTGCAATTGTATCTTCTAGAAAGTGCGCCAACTTCCCGGGGCCATAACTTTTGATCTGAGACTCCGATTCGCGAACCGTTTGAACCGCTGGGAAAAAGATCTCAAGTCAAGAATGCGCCTCAAAATCTAGCCATACCAATTTTGGAAAGTTTCGGGCCAATCTGGAACCTAAGTGCCTCTAAAATCTAACTCAAAATATTTTTAGGTGCAACTGGGCAACTAAAATCGCAATATCTTTCAAACCTGTGAATAGAAAATAAAAATCATAAATTAGGAATTTCATTATGACGAAAAGGGTATCCAAAAATGTAAAAACATCTAAAAACTGAGAAACTTGAAATTTAACTATTTTTGGGTGATGCAAGATTGCCCTTACACCACTGGATGCTCCTGCATCAATGCAGGTACTGGACACCGACTCCACCTACGTGACAGGTCTGAGTATGTCCCATAAAAACAATGGGTATGAAGTTGAAAGAGATTTTATAAGGAAGTGTCCCCATCCCAAGTTCGTCACCCCCGTTGTTGTGTGTAATGGTGTCATTGTCCACAATCCCGTCTTCGTTCTACATGTTATTGTGTTATTCATTTATTTTAATCTAAATGTTTTATGTGTCATTTAATTAATGTTTATGTTTGACATTTCTTGATAGATTAATAATGCTATTTTAATTAATATGATTAAATAGTAGGTAAATGTTGTTTAGTGATTGTTAAATTTAAATTAGTATATTTTAAAAGGTTGTTAAATTAAATGTTGTTTATTTAATTAAGAATAAATAACTAAAGTAGATAATATTGTAATAATTATAAATTGTTATTTGTAAAATGAAATAATATAATTTAATGATTTGCTTGATTTTTATCAAGTTGTGGATAAATACTAAAAAAAGAGATTGTTATTAATTTATGTGAGATAATTATGAGCTTTAAAATCAAATAAAAATAAAAAACAAAAGATTTCATTCGAAAAGGAGAAAAAATCATAAAAAAGAAGAAAAAGGACGAATGCATGTGTAGTTCTTTTTTAAAATTAGAAAAGCAATGGAAACTTGCTTCTTGGATGGATTTTTGTTTTCGAAAAGGAAAAGATTTTATTTCTAATTAATTGAAAAGAGAAGTTGTGAAAACAGAAAAAACTTTTTGGGTGAAGAAAATTTTCCTGCAAAAAGTATTATGCCTCTCTGGTCTTTCTCTGTTATTCAGAATTTAGTTTCAAAGAAGAAATTGGGAAAAATTGTTGAGCAAGGAGAAAGAAATTTGTGAAGGTTGTTTCCAAAGAGGAAGGAGGAGTTTGTCATGCTCGTTACTTTGATCCAAAGCATAGGACTCCAGTTGAAAATGAATGTCCAGTTTCTCCATATTTGAATTCGTGATCGTATTTAAAAGAAGTTTGTGTTTATGAAAATTGATGCTATTCAACAAGTGAAAGTGTTTGAAAAGTTTTGATTTAGTTGTTTGGCTGAATGCAAATCTTTGTAGATTTTTGTTAAAAAATTATATATATGTCCATAAATTATATGTTGTTATAAAATAGATCGACATGTGACTATTTGTCTTTGTATTCACAAAAAAAAAATTGTATGGGATTCTTGTTTTTAAAAGAAAAAGGAAATTATAAAATATATATATATATAATATTTTTGTTTTAAAAAAAATTAATTGGGGGGGCGGGGGGGGTTGGGGTCGGCTGTTGCCATACCCCATGTTCCCCATTAACTTTCCCCACGCCGGTGCGTAGGAGGCTACGAGCAGCCCTGGCTGCTCACAGCAATCCCAGGGACTATTGCACGGCAATCCCTAGGACTGTTGCGCGCAGCCTAGGCTAGCCGCAGCCTCCCCATATGGGGAGGTTCACAACCTCCCCTGTTACAGTGTTAGATTTTTCTTTTTTAAATTAATTTATAAATTTCATTTTTATTTAATTTATTATTATATATATAATATGTATATGTATATATATAAATACATATATGTATGTATAAATGTATATATATATATAATATAAATATTGGTGTGATTTAGCAGTTAATTATGTTGATTTTTTTTATATTCAAAATTATATATATATATGTACATAGAAGTATGTATGTATATATGTATATATATGTTTGCATATCTATTTGGTGAAAATATATGAAAATCTTATGATGTTAATTACAATGCTTGATTATATGCTATGATCGGCTAAATTTAAAAAAAAAACAAGTATTTTAATAAATTGTATTGAGTGATTTTTATTAAATTGAATATATTGGGTAAATTTGATGTTTATATTTCATAGATGGAATCGTGCATTTGTAGTTGCAATGAGTTTATTTTTAAATGTGATTGTTGATTTAATATAAATTCTTGTTTATAACTGAATCTTGAAGTCATGTAATTGTTGTTATTCTTTAATTTCCCTTGGGTCATTTGTTTTTTTTCTTGAGTCAGTTTATGGACATGTGGGAACCCTCAAGGTCATTTTACCCTCTATTGGATTTTTTAGTTACTTGGATTTTTAGGCTTCCAGAGGCGAGAGTAAATTTGATATTTATTGAGTTGTCATTTGACTTGGTACTTGACAATACTTTGATAATATTTGTGATTCTGCGATTATGCTTGGGTGTACCTGTTTTCATGAGTATCTATGGATATGGATGTTAGCGAGATGATTGTGCCTCACATGTGTTTCAGTTTTGAGATTCAGTACTTCTTTGTGATGGTACAACCCCTTGGAGCTTTGGCTTTTGTGGTTTAGGTTTCTAGTGAGAGTGGCTCTTCATGGGCATCGACGCACAAAGGGGCGTTACACATCCTCTTATCCTTAACCCTTTTTACATATACATAGTAGTTTAGAAACTAAATTTAGATTACTATAACTCTTGATCTTATCATATTTTTTAAGTTTCCAATGTACACATCTTGAATTACTCATCCAAATTTAGGTTTAGTTGAATTCAAGAAAAAATTGGCCACTTTTAACCCCCTTTAGACCCCCCACTTCCATGCACTTACCCTAGTGTATTTAGACTATTGCAAAAATTTGGTTGCATACAATTACCTTGTCATATCTAACAAAAATAATTATAACCATTGTTCTTTCCTTTTTGAGCAAAATTTTGATGATAATATTTCATTACAATTATACTAAAAAAAGGAGAAATATAGACAACAATTCCCCTACCAGCCCCATTGGAAAGTAACTCCTACATTTAGTGAGTTTGTATTTAATGAGCACAAATATTTATTTAGATACTTTTTTTTCATATTGCTACTATGACTAATTATATTTGTACTTGACTATATATTTGTATTGAATTTGTTTTTCTTTATGGATATCAACATGATCAATGATCAAAGAGGTACAAAAAAAACCACATCTAGTACTCCCCATTTGTCACCCCCACACCCATGGTAACTTACTTATTTACCTTGTTTGGAAGGTTGGAATAATATTCTTAATTGTAACACATTTAGATTTCCTAGTCTCGTGTGGTAGTGGTCCCCACCTTTTTCTACTCCATCATTATGTTTACTTACAAGCATTCATGCAATCACCATTAAGAGATGTATAATAGAAAACCCCATCTTTCTACTCTAACACATGTGTAGAGGAATTTCGCTACTCTCAAGACAACAAGATTTTAAGGATCACATAGCTCTCAACTACCTCAATTGACATGACTCAAGTGAACTAGAAATGGAGAAATGTGAGTTTTAATGGATTACAAAAATTATCTGGACCCATTTAGACATCAGAAACTGAAAGTGCAAGGTACAAAAGTTTTTTGGACAATTCAACAAGATCTTTGTCTAGGACTAACAGGTAGTTGTCACACGACAACATGCCATGCTAGTGTCCCATACGGACAAAAAATAGAAACTATCACAGAAGGACATAAAATACTCTGCAAAGACTTTTGAATGTGAGAGGGGTGTAAAACACAAATATACAGTGAATGATAGAAATATAAATTCCAAAGAAACTTGGATGAAAATAACAAGTAAAGGTTTAGCCTATCACCGAAGATATCTGATGAAGTCCAAGCTTTCTCCAAGGAGTTCCTCTACCTACACCTACACAAACAAGACCAAATATAAAGGTTTGGGTGGTTGTAGAGGATTTCTCCTTAGTCAAACCCTTGCATTGGTGTTTCCACCTCCACAGATAGCCTTAGATAAGATAATTGAAATAGACATACAATGATAAAGAAAACATTATGCTAATAAAATAGATAACATGCTTTAATGAAGAGACTTGAATAGTTACCACTCCCAAGCACAAAAGCTAGGTAGCTTGTTCGTGCAGTGAAGAAGTAACAAGAACCTCCAAGATGACAATGGCCTCTTTGCAAGATAAGCTTGTGTTTGCAACAATGGAGTTTACTTTGGCGGTTGTAGAAGAGTACTTTGAAATATATATGTAGAGAGATGGAGAATTTTGTGAATTTTCAAGAAGTGTTGTAGAATGTTGAAGAATGGGAGAAGAAGAGAGAGTTGTGTGTGTATTTTTCCAAGAGAACAATATTGAATGAATTGAATCCTCAAGAAAGAGGGAATTTTTGGTCTAAACAGCCTGCTCGAGTGATTTCCAATGGGGTTGTAGGTTGGAAAATATGTTACACTACCAAAACATTGTAGGTGTAGCATCCCAATAGCCAAGTCAGTCATGGATTTTCATGGGATGCAACTTCGTGATATGCATTAGTCCATAAGAAAATCGAACTTCAACAATTGAGGAAATGGGCATGCTAAGTGGTGAAAGATGGTTTGGATTGAACAAGAACATAATTATCTTAATTTATCTAAAGGGAAAGGCATATGTAATGTGAAATTGCATAAGATGCAACTTTTGACATTACATTTTTTCCCCACTTTAGTGAACATATGTTTTCAAGAGGAAATATGAGCTAAAGTAAAGAAAGGAGAGTGTTTTACCTAGAATATGAAGGGGAAGTAGAATCTTCTATTTATATAGAGCTACCCCCAGGGAAGAGACCTAAATCAATGCTGCATAGAATGATTAAGTTGTATCACCACAAACATATTAGCTGTAGACAAAAATGTTAGGTCAAAAGAAAAAACTTAACATCAAAAATTATTATATAAACACAAGACGACACCAATATGTATGGGTAGAAAATTGTGTTATGCTAGGGACCATACGACAATCCAATCGCTCATGACTGCTACAAACTATGTTGTACAACAACCACACAAAAGAGATATAGATATTCATAAAAACAAATTCTAGTGGGTTTCCCCTATGCTAGACGATAGATAAGATAGTTGGATGCAAACACTTTTTGAAAAGAATCATAAGATAAGAGATCTATAATATGAATATGATATTCCCCCTTAGAATGGTTTATGCTACACAAAGGAGCACTAGTTATTATAAGGAGAAGAGAAAGAGAGATGTTGTGTCATGAAAACATAATGAGATGTATTCATAGAATGCTACCTGATGTGAAAGGTGTTTGATCCACAGATAGCACATGGAACCCACAACGTCAACAAAAATAAATGCATAAGAGAGATACATAGATTCTAACATTCAAGGTCAATATGATTCATGTTAATAGCATCTATATATAAATGTGTATGAATCATCATTGTCCCCAAACATTTTTGATCATGAAGAAGGAGCACATAAAGACAAAGTAAAAATAAAAATTTGGGTCAACATGGAAGAAGGCCTAAATGCTCCCAATGGTTTGCACCATACCCAAATGTCAAAAACCAAAGTACGACATAGAGAAGAATGATGATACATATAAAATAATTATACAATAGATTGTCTCTCTTGTATCTAAGAACCCATGTGAATATCTTGGGTTCAGGAGGGACCACAAGCATATCCAAGCAAGTATGTAGGAAAACAAACAAGCAAAATAAACTCTAATCTAAAGACATGAAGGGAATTGCTCTAGTCAATCATTCCTATAAATTCATCTTCCTCCCACTCTAGATCATAGGGGGAAGGAGGTTAAGATCACAAAAAAACAATGACTAAGGTGGTACCAGGTGTCTCCCCTACAGTAAGGGCTAGAGATGAGGTCACTTCAATGCCCCCATCGACTAGTTCTTGTGAATCGAGTGTTGATGACTTTGTAAAATTAGTTGACAGAGTTGGAATATCCTCTAGAGATTCAAACATACACTTATCTAAAGAGAAGTGTGGTGAATCAACTATAGGATATGGAAGAATAGGAGCCTTGGTGTGAACCTTTGGAAGAGGAGCAATGAAAACTCTAGTGAAGAAGGAAATTCCTCAATGATTAGAATAGAAGAAGAAAGAGGATTTGAAGGAGCAAGCTTTCTATGGCAAGGTTTGGGGATGGTACTTTTCTCTAGCTTGTGTTTAGATGAAAGGATACAGTGTTGAGAGGTGAGAGGAAAAAAAAAAAGGACACGTTATACATGGCCTTTGCATGGAGCATGTATATGGGTTGCACAAGTAGAGGAACATCAGATAAAGAAATGATGAGAGGCAATTCCAAAGAGGGAGCAATGAATACTTGCACCTTTTGGGGTGAGGCTCATCTACATATTTTAGAGGGACTAGAAGTAAGATAGAAATAGGAGTGGAAACATAAGAATATTGAGGAGCTGAAACAAAATACTTATCCTTGATATTTTATCTAGCATCGCATTACCTTTCCATCATGGATCGACAATGCTTACACCTACATGCAAGATGGTTCTAAAAAGTATGGGGAATAGGAACAAAATCTTGAGAAATTTTCAAGGCAACTGGTGAAGTTTCCTTTGCATCCATTATTGGAAAAAGGACAAGTTCCATAAGAGAGACTAGAGAGGCCAAGGGTGTAGGGTCCTTAACCTCAACTGTGGGCACCTTTCCTCTTTACATTTTTTGGGAAGGAGGAGGAATAGGAGGAACCCTTAGGGGTCGAGATATTAGAACTATAATCGAAGGACCAATCAAAGAAGGTTGCTCACCCTTACAAATACATAGTAGGGAAACGAATGTTAGGAAGAATTAGAAGCTCAAATATATAGGATCTCAAATTTGACAGCATGCGGGCCTTTCCTTTTCTTGTGCTAAGCACAGTAAAAGAAATAGAAGGCACTACTAGAGTTTACAAGGTCTTGGAAGAAGGGGGAGGTCTACTTGAGAGGGTGTGCTTGTCCTTAACCCTCGACAAAGAAGGCCCAGAGGATGAAGCATGATGTTGCATAGGAGTAGGCTAAAAGGGGATTGTGGAAGAAGGTGGTGGAACCAAATCATATGCTAGATTCTCAATCTTATATTTATAATATTCTTTATACAAGTCACTACAGGTTAACATGGGTCCCACTAGAGCAAGCCAGAAATGGTAAAGAGAGAAGCCCCCACATGAAACTAGTGGCTAGTATCTAGTGTCTTGGATATTTTGCACAGTGCCCTGATGAGGAAATTTCATACACTTATGGACAACAAAAGTGATTGAATTCATGGAAATTAGCCAAGGAATGCCTAGTTTCACTTTGAATATGTCAAACTTTGGTACCACAACAAATGTCAATGAGACAATCTTAGGTCCCACAAGGACTAATAGGGAAATAGATCCCAGAAGGGAAAGAGTAAAACCATCATGTGTGTAAATGGTATCCTTACATACATCATATCTCACCCTATGTAGTCCATTAATGAAGAGTGTCTCCTCAGTTATAACATTGACCCTGCTAGCAAGGTCATAATGCCACTGATGATATTATCGTTGACTTGAGAAAGAATGTAGAGGGTGTAAAGGATTAGATTATTTACCCTCAATACTCAAGACAAAGAGAGTATTCAAGGATAAAATAACCTTTGGTTACCTCAAGGAATAGAGCTTAGGTGACAAGATAAAGAATAGAAGAATATTTGCACAATTTAATCAAATAAAAACTGTAGTGTAGAAAATTGTACTCCTTTCTAAGTGAAAGTATGATTTCACACTTAGTTTGAACCCATTTTAGTGACCTTGCATTTAATAATTTTTAAAACCTCATTAATAGGACCCTAATACCCTTTATTATGCATCCCAAGGCCTATTTTAGTAATTTCCAAACAATATAATTTGCATTGAATAAATGAAATTAATTGATTTAATGCCCTGAAATAATCTAAGTCCTAGAATTTTAGGTCACGACCCATTCACCCATGGGCGAATGGGTCCCCTTTAAGTTCCTAAACTCAATTTAAAATATGTTTTTTGGTAGCATTTCATGGTCCCAAATTCAAATTTTACATGTTGGCCATTGGGATTTAATAAATGGGAAGTTAGAAAGGAAGCCTATAAAACTAAGTCTTTCAATAATTTTACACTAGACAAGAGAGAGATTCACATAAGATCACAAGTATTTACACTCAAGATCAAGGATAAATCAATCAAGCTCATTTTTTCAACAAGATAAAGCATTGTCAAAGATTGATGATAGATGCCTATGGAGGATCATGATGGATTCTAGGTTTTGGGAGATGCACCAAGCCATTCAACCAAGCCTAATGATTTGTTTCCTAAGTGGTTACATCTTCTATTATCATTCTAATTTCTGCCTAAAGGAAGGTATTATCAGATTTATGATCTATTAGGGTGATTTGACATCTCCCAAAGTAGGTTTGCACCATTGTTCATGTTTCATTTAAGGATCTTATTTTAACACTTGAATAGGGTTTCTTTGAATTTTAGCTCTTAATAATATTAGACACACTTAAGATTAGGGCTTGTACACACTTTCATGTTTCAAATATGTACTTTTCATCAAGGTTTAATTACCAAACTTGGGATTTGACCAAGGCAAACCCTTATCCACCACAAAACAACATTTCTATTTTGCAGATTTATCACAGGTACAGATCTGGGAGCAAAGATTTAGAAATGTAGGAAGGAAGTGCAAACAAAGGACTTAGATCTTAGTTCCTTATTTTTCAAAAAGGGAGACCTGGACCCATTCGCCTATAGGCTAATGAGTCCCTGGCAGCCCTCTGAAACAAGATTTTTGTGACAAGTGCGCAACATTCAAACCTTCCCATATCTACTAGGAATTTGTTGTTTTTGTATGTGTTATGCTTTGAATTGAAGATCTAAGTGTTAGCTTGCATAATTTTGATGATTTACTATTTTTAGTTTTTCTCCCAAAATTGTTGTTTAGGCTGATACCACCATCCTCGATCATAAGGAAATCAGTAGATTCTCTCATTGAGTTGACTCACCTAAGGGTTATAAGTCAATTCTTTGTGTGGATCTCATTTCCTAATGAAAATAGGAAGATAGGTCCATCATATCATCCCAAAAAACATATCATCTTGATCCCCCCACCTATTTTTCTATGTTTCATTTTGGTGAACCTGATTTTGTACAACAAAATTCTAAAAATTGGAGTCTTTTTCAACCCTAGATCTAAGTTTTTCATTAATTGTGTATTAGATTTGTATTAATTTCATTAAATTTAGGGTTATTTAAACTTTCATTAGTGATAATTGCATTTAGGGTTTAATTTTACATGTTTTCATCCCTTAAATTTATAAAAAATTAGAAAAATTGCATTAGTTTTGTATTCATCTTGCATCATGATCATTATTCAGTCATTTAAGTTTATATTTAGGTTCAAATTGCATTATAAAAATACTCACTTTTTTCATCATTTGACCTCATTTGCAATTGCATTTAGACACCCTAATCTAGAAAAACCTGTTACATAACTCTCAGTTTGTAATCAAAAACAAAAATCACACGTAGTAACTTAGTTTTTGAAAGATTCAATTTTTAAAAAACCATGAGCAAGGACCCAATCACCCATGGGTAAATGAGTCCCTATACAGTCTTTCCAGACAAGTTTCTAAGTGATCTTCAACTTATGTTTTCCCTCCTTGTTTTTGTTCTTAGATCTAAGCATTAATTTTCAAAAATAGTGTGCTTTGTGTATTCAAGTAATTGCTTCTTTAATTAAATCTTACAACATTTTGGAAAGATTTCTTGAATTTTTAAGTTATACATAGTTTTAGATTTGTCTACATTCATTTAGCATCATTTCATAGCTTAGATAGATTAGTTTACATTTTTCAATCATTAGAAAACATAAACAAAAAGTCCAAAAACATCAAACAAGGCAAGCACAAAGCTAATGCAAACCCTTGGAGAAAGCATAGTGATTTGATCATGTAAAATCTCTTTTTCCAAGTTAACATATCCTTCAATCCCTTTAGTAGTGATGACTTTGACATGTTAGATGAAGCCCTTGAGGATTTCATCTCACAAGGTTCATCTACTAAGGCTTGCTATAACAAACCAAAACAAAGAGAAGTTAATATAATCACACCCCAAGTCACAATAAAACCACCCTCATATCAACCTCAAGTTAAAAATAAACCCATGCTTATCATAGGACCACCTAAAAAGCAACCATTATCTCCAGGAGATATCTTGAATCTTACAAGGCAACTTGATAGTAACAATGTTTCACAGCAACTGAGTTACAATACCATTTCTCACACATATAATACAAGGAGCAATATGCAACCACAAACCACTCCCACTTCATTACCATTTCCTCAATCTATCTGGCCTAGTGCTCCTTGTTTACCTTTACATAGTGGAAAGGAGTATGACCTTGTTGAACAACTTAAAAATACTCTTGCTAAGATATCTTTATGGTATCTTATTCAAGATTCACCTAATTACCATAGCATGCTGCAAACAACTTTGCAACAAGTTGTGGTTCCTCCTAGTGAAAATCCAAATGATGTAGTAGCCCTAATTCAAGCAATGAATTTAGTTAATATAGATAATTTTTTTTACCAAAGTGAGCTATCTCCTTCGGAAGTACAAAAACAACATGAATCTTTCATGATAGTGGTTTTCATTAATAGATGTGGGATAAACTGAACCCTTGTCAAAAATGGCTTATCCCTTAACGTGTCTAGCATAAACCTTTCGGACAAGCTTGGAATGGATATGGTGCAGAAGCACCTTATGTTTTTGTGTCTCCAACAAGCATTTTGTAAAAATTTGTATTTTCTCCAAGGAAAAGCATCATGAAGAGGTAAAATTTAATGTATTTCAAGTCTTAAATAGGTCACTAGGTGGTAATATTGAAAAGTTGCCTTTTATGAAAAAAGTTGTCAATTATTGTAAAAATGTAAAATTGCACAAAAAGCAAAAAAATCAAAAGGTGAAGAGTTTTTGAAGAGAAAATGAAGAGATGGGTTGGTAGAAGAAGTTGGAAAGTTATTTATTGAATGAGAAACATCTATATAAAGCTTGAAGAGGTCGAGCAAGTGATAATCCATTGTATTCTTGAAGATATATTATCAAATAAAGTGCTATGTTTATAATTTTCAGTGCTTCTTTTTGTTCTGTCAGTTTTTGTACGAACTGTACAGTAGATTTAAAGCTTGATCTTTGTAATTTTAAGAAGTACAGAGAACTAGATTTCATTTGAGAGAGAAATCTATTGAGTTTATCATCAGTTAGAGTACATTTTCTGTGGTTCAATCAGAAACCCTTGAAACAAGGGTTTTGAGAGTCAAATAAGCATTTTAATGTCCACTCCACCAAATTAGATCATGTAGGTCAGTGGAGTAGATTAGTGTAGGATTTTTTAAACTCTGTGCATGATGGCAGGGACAGGGGAAACAAGAATGCAAGGTTTGAGGTGCTACTACAGGGAATTTTGAAGGGTTTCCATTCATTTGTTGATGCTACAATCAAAGGATTGAAGACATATTAGTTGCAGAGGCTTTGGAATGGTTTCTAAAGAATTTGAAAACATAATCAACCATGTTTGAAGCAATTTCAAGGAGGCAAGAGGTTTGTAAAGGGTGACTTCAATAAACCCTTTGAATACTTAGTTCAAAATGTGTTAGAATAAGGGTTTTAGTATTCAATGCAATAATGAATGGTTTTCTTGAGACCAATTGTTGTTTTGGTCATTAAATAGCATGAATAAATACTTTTTATGATTCTTTGAGGATTTGAAGTTAATTTAAGGGTGTTTTCTTCACAAAACAGGCCTAATGGAGCCTTAATTTTGTAGAACAATCAATTGAATTGTCATATTTCTTAAAGAAACAATACCCTGTGTTTTGATATGTTAAAGAAGATTGAAATGGGTTTTTGAAAAGGTATAGGGTCAATGGTGAATCAGTATGGGTTTGATGGTTTACCCGTTTAAGTTGTTTTGCAATGCTACTAGATTTGAGTCATGACTATAGGAAAGAAGTGGAACTGAGTAAACAATAATATGAGTGTTTGTTCTTCGTTTGAAATTTCCTAATTAAAGTTTTCAAGGATTTCTAAATGTTTGGACAGAGCTGAGAAAGAACTCTTGTTGTTTTGGGTATTTGTAGCAATGAGGAAACTATGTGGAAAAGGTGATTTGACTATAAGAATCAAAGAATCTGATAATACAATGTTTTGTGAACATGTTCTTGGTTTGATTCAGTTAATTTGATGATGTTTATAGTGATGTAAAGGTCTGGAGTTAGTTTGTAAGAAATAAAATATGCTTAGTTGTCTATTTTCCTTAGGAAGAGAGTTATTGAGGAGTGTATATTAGTGAATGTTGAAGTATTGGTTGGTTCAATGCATTTGATCAATTTTTTATGTTAAGTTCAGACAATTTGATGTTGATGATGGTCTGGAATATGGTTTTGGTGAATTGAAATACTAACATGTTGTTTTGAAGTCTTGTAGTGATGTGGAAACTAGTGAAATTGATGAAGTTTGATGAAGGAATAAGTGAGTTGTTAGTTGATCTTCTCCAAATTAAGTTTGGTTCTAATGTACCCTAGATGAATTGTGTTGTTGATAGATGCTCTTGCATTAGGATAAGACCAAAATTGAACCTGATTCCTTGTCCATTCATGGGTTTGATAACATAGGAAAACAATTGCTTGGTGTGATCACATTACCTATACAAGTTGGAAAGGCCACATTGCAAACTCCTATCCATGTTATGCCTCAAGATATTTCATATAATCTTCTTTTGGGAAGACCATGGTTTATGAAATGCATGTAGTGCCTTCAACTCTTCATCATATAATGAATTGTCTTAACAACAAAGTATACACAATTGAGGCCAACCCTAAACTAGAAATTTGTTTGCGCACTAAGAAAGATAGGTAAAGTCCTTTGAAAACATTGACACCAACTACAAAAATAGAACCCATGCAAGAGGAAGAAAAGGAAAATAATACTAAGGAACTCACAAAGTTAATGGAGGATGATTGGGGTTCCTTATATTTTACACCTACATTCATGGCAGAATACAAGATCATAACAAAAGAGTTTGAAAAGAGAAAAGAACTAGCGGTAATGTCAACACAAAATTTGGAAGAACCTTTGAAAGTATCCACTTCAACCACTTTAGATGAAGAAATAAATTACACAACAAAATTTGACGAATTTGATTATGAACAACCACCAAACCTAAAAGAAATGGAAAGGATTTATGGAAGAGGTTATGAGCTCTTGAAACAACTTGGCTATATTGGAAAAGGATGTAGTGTGAAAGAACAAGGTATCTATGTTCCTATAGATCCTAATACACAAGAAACCAAAAATGGTTTTAGATATTTCCCTTCTAAAACAATGAAAGAAACAAAAATACCTTTGCTTAATTTCAACATTGTCTTGTGTGGTTCTTCTAAGACACCTCTCACTTTAAAACATCCTGGATTGATTGATACAAGTAATGCATCATTGGAATACTTTGAAGATGAAGAAGCCTTGAAAGAAATTTTAGGATTTTATGATAAATCGCCAATCCCCCTTTACATGCAAGGATTCACTTGTGCCATGGTTAGTATCAAACAAGTTGATGAAGAAAAAAAAAAGTGACATTGAACAAGACAAAGAAGAACACATTCTCGATGTTCCAAGACAAAGTGCATTACCTATGGGAGATACAATCAACATACCGATGGACACATATAATGAAGAGAGAGTGATTCAAATATGAAATTTACTTGATGAGGATGAACAAGAAGACCATGCAACATTATTACATGAATTTCATGAACCCTTTGCTTGGACTTATTCAGATATGCTAGTTATTGATGTTAAAATCATTGCGTATAACATAATCCTTGCATAATATGCTAGACCAGTAAGACAAAAGATACATAAGATGAATCCTAAGATAACTTTATTGGTTAAAATTAAGATTGAAAAACTCCTCAATGCTAGATTTATCCATCCTATTGACTATTCTACATCAATCTCAAACATTGTTGCAGTTGCAAAACATGATAATAGTATTAGGATGTGTATGGATTTTTGGGACCTTAATAAAGCATCTTTAAAAGATGATTTTCCTCTTCCTAATATTGACATTATAGTAGATCCCACTATGGTCAATGCTTTGTTTTCATTTATGTATGATTTTTCTAGATAAATCAAATCTTTATCAACCCTCAAGATCAATACAAGACAATATTTACTACACCGTGGGGAACATTCTATTGGGTTGTCATGCCTTTTCAATTAAATAATGTGGGTGCAACATATCAAAGAGCTATGACATTGATATTTCATGATTACATACATAAGATTCTAGAAGATTATGTTGATGATATTCTAGCCAAGTCCTTAACTCGTTAAGACAATCTTAAAATCCTTAAAAAAATCTTTGACAGAATGGGCAAGTATAACATGAGATTGAATCCAAAAAAATGTTTCTTTGGTGTGGATAATGGAAAAAATTTAGGTTTTATAGTATCCCACAGAGGCATTAAAGTCGAAATGAAGAAAATTGATGTTATCATTAACATGCCACCTCCGAAAAATATTTCTCAGTTATGCACTTTACAAGGAAGGATTCAAGCTATCCACCATTTTGTGGCCTCCTTAGCAGATTAGACATTATCCTTTACACAACTTCTTAAGAAAGAATCATAATTTAATTGGAATGAGGATTGTAAAAAATATTTTGAAAGTTTGAAAGAATACCCCGCTACTCCTATTTTACAACCTGCTATGCAAGAAAAACCATTTATCGTGTATACAACAACATCATCCCATGCTTTAGCAGCATTGTTGGCTCAACAAGATGATAATGGTAAAGAACATTGTGTTTATTACATTAGTTGAACTTTGATTGACTATGAAACTTGATATATAATGATAGAAAAACAATGTTTGGCTCTTGCATTTTCTACTAGTAAATTGAGACACTAATTATTAAACGTGAAAATTCATGTGATGACAAAGTTTGACCCTTTAAAACATCTTTTTGCTAAAACATTTTTTTGGGAATTTAGCTAAATGGGTTATGTTGTTAACTAAGTTTGATCTATATAGGATCTAGACTAGATTGCAGTATTTAAATGCTTAACTTTTACAATGCTTTTACAATGATTATTTCAAGTTAATTAAAACAAAATTAACTTAAGGAAATAACATAAAGAACGTAATAACAAGGTGATTATAACAGAAAGAAAAAAAATGAGAGACAGAAAGAGAGAGAAGAGAAGTGCAAACAACGCTTGATAACGGAGTTCATCACAGAATGTGACTACGTCTCCGGGTCCACTCCAATAGAGAGACCGATCCGATTAACTCCAAAATCGATTACAATGCACCACAATCATTCTCCAAGCACTTCGGCAGCGTAACGACGCTCTAATATGCAAGAATGATCTGAAAACTCTTCAACAAGACCTCTCTTTGATTATCTCCACAGCTTCAAGACTTCGTCACCTGAAAGAAAACTTGGTTTCTCTCTCACCTTAAGCCCCCCTTTAAATACAAAAAAATTTACTCAAATTGGTTACTAACCAATTGATTTACAAGATATTCCTTATCTCTCCAAAAATCTTCAAATCTCCCTATTTTACATTAAAATCTCTATTAAATCCCCTATTTTACATAGGAAAATCAGAATAATCTCCCTTATTATCCTTATTCGGGCTTAAGCATCTTCCTTTAGTTACATTTAATCCTTTAAAAAGGATTATTGTTTGTTAAAAAATTTTAAAATAGAGAGTTTGTTTTCATTTAGGGGTATTCGGTTTTCACCAATTAACAAAATCAACCGATGCATTCTATATTCCAAGGATACCGCATGGTTCACCGGTGGCTTAACTTTTTGTTAGCCGGCCGGTTCGGGGTTCCAAACCCGCCGGTTGGCTTTTCACCAACAAACAAATCTGTTTGTTTTAACAAAACAAACCGCCGATAAACTATAGTTAGCGGACACTGCGTGGTCTATTGGTATCCCGCGTGGATAGGAAACCAGCGGTTGAGGGTTCGAGACCCTTGCGGGCAGTTGAAACAAAATTTTTGTTAACAAACCAACGATCGCCGACGACGGGGATGAAGATGAGGCCACGTGTCGCACCAGGCGGGTGCCACGTGGCCAGCTCGCATTCGCTGAATTTAAACACGTGTCGCTAATGCAATACCAACGTGGCCTGCCAATTGTGCCACTGACTGAAATGATGTGTCAGATGACTCACATACCAACCGCCAACTCACCTGCCACGTGTCCATTTCTGATTCGCCAGACATGCTGACTGGACTGCCACGTGCCAAGCGCTCATTCGCTGACAAAGACATGTCACTGCTGACTGGACCGATGACACGTCGCCACGTGGATGCTGACTAAGTACTGAGTGATGACGTGGCATGCTGGCTGGGCGTACGAACTGCCACGTGTCACTCTGTGATTGGTCCGTACAAATGCCACATGTCACACTTTAATTTTTCCATATCATATTCCGTACCACATGCTGACGTCAGCTGTACGGATGATGACCATCACTGTACCTTCAGTCCACAAGTCAAACCTAAAACTTTGACCAGCTGTATCTTGAGCCTCCGATGTCGGATTTCGACGAAACGAACACCATCGGAATCGTCTCGATGAGCTCTTTGACTTGACGCTGCTTCGGTTGATTTATGAAACAATCATTTTTTTCGCTTCCTGGATGTCCCTTTATCCAGTTTGATCGAAGGTTTGACTGGCTATAACTCGTGCAAACGGACTCCTTTTCGCTCCATTCGAGTTGCGTTGGAACCAGGACGCCGAGATCTTTCTGATGGTGCAGATTTTGGAGAAAAATAAGACACTTCAATTTTCACTGAAAAATGTCCACCGGATCAGGCCTCCCCACTGAAGACCTTTTGGACCTCCAAAAGTGACATCTACTCTGACAATAAGTGAGGACTTGGCCTCCCCACTTGTCCTGTATCCTCTGTACATCTGAATACCTGACTTACAAGCACAATGAAGACTGCAGAAATATTGTTGAACATAAACATAACTTTATCACTTCCATAAGCATCTACATTAAATGTCGTAGCCACTAACCAACAAAAATTGACTAGCATCAAGCTGAACATCAATGCAAAAATGAAAGAAATTAAGTCAACAACAATTTGATCCTTTACAACAGGAACATTTTTATCCAAGGATCCATCAATGCTTTGAAGCATCATTTTCTCATGCTGTACTGCGGGTGCATCCTGCAACATCTGACCCTGGTTAGCTACTCCAAGTTCATGTTTAGAACCACCTGTACTGACAGACATCAGAGTTAATTCCTTACTTGCATTAATTACCCTCTTTAACTGCCCTGTGTTTGCAAAAGATTGATCAGTCTTAATCTTGTGAGAATGTACTATGTACTGAATGCTATCCTTAAACAAGTGATAATGATTCCGTTCCCTGTAGAAGATTGCTTTTCTGTCATAAAGATAAGGGCTACCAAGCACTATCCCACAGATATCCAGTGGAACTACATCAAACTGAACTTCATCCACAAATTTACTAGTGATTGTGAACCTTAAGGTGCATTGTTTTGTTACCTGCAGCTTATCATTTTCACAAATCCAACCTAGTGGATAAGGTCGCTTATGTGGTGTAGTTCTTAATCCCAAGTTATTTACAACACTTTCTGAAATTAAATTAACCTGAGATCCACTATCTATGAGTGCATCAATTTTACTGTTCTTAACACCAACCCTTAAATGAAAAAGCTCATTCCTTTTTACATCTTCAGAGAAATCATTAACTGTAGATGAAGAAGCACAACTAGCAACAGAAACACCAGAAATAGAGGCTTTACCTTTTAGACCCATAGCTGTTATCTTAGTCTCATCATTTGAATCTGAACCAAGATCCATAACAACATTCATGGATTTATCCTTACCCTTCTGTTTCTGATTCCGTCTTTGAGCCCACTTAGGCTTCAATTCAGGATGCAACTGCCAACAATGTTCTTCATCATGACCTTTCCTGTCACAATGAGAACAAGAAAGTTTTTCATCCTTCTTAACCGTAGCTGCCTTCTTTCCTTTCCCTGTCTCTACATTCTTAGAAGTTTTCTTTACATCATTATCAAACTTATCAATAAACGATCCTTTACCCCTTGACTCTAAGTGTGTAGCTTGAACAAACACTTCATCCAAATTACAAGGGTTCAAAACCAGGATAGAATGCCTAAGGTAGGAATGTAGGCCTCCTATGTACTTCAACAACGTGTCCTGGGTATACAAAGGAACATTCAAAGCAATAGCCCTTTTCCTAAATTCATGGGTGTACTCTTGGACAGTTTGACCTTTCCCTTGCCTAAACATTTGCCAATCCATCATTAACTGCTGCATATGTCCTAAGGGATAAAACTGCTTCTTAAGTGCATTAACAAACTCTGCCCAAGTTAAACTGACTCTACCATGTTGTGAAACTTCTGCCTTAGACCTACTCTCCCACCAGGTTAAGGCTGTACCTCCTAAACGAAGAGTAGCTAATTGGATCCTATCAACATCATCTAATAGGTTCTGGACTCTACAATATACCTCTATTTGTTGAATCCAATCATCCAATTTTTCAGCATTAAGTTCACCACAATATTTAGGCAAATCAAATTTTACATCCAGTTTTATTTTAGGCTTATACCCACTCTTGAAAGGATTAGAAGAAATAGAATGAGGAGAAGATGGAGAAGAAGGAGAAGGAGAAGAGGGAGGAGAAGAAGAAAAGGGATGATCTGGTTTCTTGTCACCATCTCCATGTTGTTTCCCTTTCTTGTCTTCACGAGCATCTTGCTTCGACGAACCTTCTTCACGTTCCTTCCGTTCTTGTCTCTCCTGAAAAAGAATGTCCACCTTTGCCTTCATGTCAAGGAATGCTTTTCGAAACTCCTGCTCACTGATTTCTTCAGGAACCTCCATTCCAGAAACTGACATCTTCGGAAATGTTCTTTGTTTCCCGATCTCAGGATTAAAGTCTTCGAGCTTGCCTTCACCCTTTTGAATCCTGGATCTCGTTAGCATTCAAAAAAACAAATAACTGCAATAATAGCCAATTAGGCTCTGATACCAACTTGATCTGTATAGGATCTAGAGTAGATTGCAGTATTTAAATGCTTAACTTTTACAATGCTTTTACAATGATTATTTCAAGTTAATTAAAACAAAATTAACTTAAGGAAATAACATAAAGAACATAATAACAAGGTGATTATAACAGAAAGAAAAGAAATGAGAGACAGAAAGAGAGAGAAGAAGAGAAGTGCAAACAACGCTTGATAACGGAGTTCGTCACAGAATGTGACTACGTCTCCGGGTCCACTCCAATAGAGAGACCGATCCGATTAACTCCAAAATCGATTACAATGCACCACAATCATTCTCCAAGCACTTCGGCAGCGTAACGACGCTCTGATATGCAAGAATGATCTGAAAACTCTTCAACAAGACCTCTCTTTGATTATCTCCACAGCTTCAAGACTTCGTCACCTGAAAGAAAACTTGGTTTCTCTCTCACCTTAAGCCCCCCTTTAAATACAAAAAAATTAACTCAAATTGGTTACTAACCAATTGATTTACAAGATATTCCTTATCTCTCCAAAAATCTTCAAATCTCCCTATTTTACATTAAAATCTCTATTAAATCCCCTTTATCCAGTTTGACCGAAGGTTTGACTGGCTATAACTCGTGCAAATGGACTCCTTTTCGCTCCGTTCGAGTTGCGTTGGAACCAAGACGCCGAGATCTTTCTGATGGTGCAGATTTTGGAGAAAAATAAGACACTTCAATTTTCACTGAAAAATGTCCACCGGATAAAAGTTCGATCTTAAATTTGTCTCTCAAAATTCAATTAAAGGACAATCCTTAATTGACCATTTAGCTAATGCTCCTTCTCCATTAGCATTACCTAATATGGACTCATTCTCGGATGAAAGTGTGTTGAATATCGAAAAGGAAACGTGGGAATTGTACTTTGATGGATCTAAGTGTAGAACTGGCTATGGAGCAAGGGTTATAATAATTCTTCCTTTTGGAAAGCCTATTCCCTTGTCTTACTGATTAAACTTCCTATGAACAAATAACACCACAGAGTATGAAGCTTTAACTGTTGGATTAAGTGTAGCTTTAGCTCTTGGTGTTCAACACATTAAGATATTTGGTGATTCTCAATTGGTCATTAAGAAAATAAATGGTTCATATCAAGTGAAACATGAAAATTTATCCAAGTATAAGGACCTTACAATGATGTTATTAGAATGTTTTGAATCATATACCATTGACAACATCCCACGAAAGGATAATCGACATGCAGATGCAATGGCAAGCATTACCTCCCTTGTATCTCCTAAAGATCCTTCTATTGACTTCACATTTGTGGTCCATACAATTACAAAACCATCAATAGATGATAACATCAAAGAAGTGTTATTAATTGATATTGAAAATTCTAGTGAATGGTACACATCAATATTCAACTACTTAAAAGAAGGTACCTTTCCTGAGCCAACAACTAAAAACACTAGAGCTCATCTTCAAAAACTTGCATCTAGATATATAATCCTTACAGACGTTCTATATAGATGATCATTTGATGATCTTTTACTTAGCTGTCTTAAACAATTAGAAATCCCTATATCCCTTGAGGAAGATCATATAGGTGCTTGTGGGGGACATTTTGGAGGAAGATCGTTAGTACAAAAGTTAATCCGTATACGATATTATTGGAGACATATGGAACAAGACTATTTTTCTCACATTAACAAATGTCATAAATGTCAAGAGCATAATAATTTGATTCATGCTCTCACTTTCGAGCTTCGTGCCCAACTTCCTATTTGGCCATTCTCAGTTTGGGGTTTGGATCTTATTGGAAAAATGTCACCACCTTCTTCCATTGGACATATGTTTATAATTATTGCAATAGATTGGTTCATGAAATGGGTAGAATCTATCCCTCTTCGTTCCACAACCACAGACACAATATGTCATTTCATATTGGAACACATTATTGCTCGCTTTGGTCTTCCTTCCGCATTAGTTTCAAATAATGGAACACCATTTAAAAATAATGAAGTAAAGTTCTTTGAAGCATTTCATATTCAACATCATTTCTCAACACCATATTATCCATAATCAAATGGTCAAGAGGAATCAACCAACAAAACTATCAAGAAAATCCTAAGGAAAATGGTAAGTAAACATAACAAAGATTGGCACACTCAATTAAGTTATGCATTGTGGGCCTATCGTACAAGTATTAGAACATCTATAGGAAACACTCCCTATAACCTTGTTATGGTGTTGAGGCAATAATTCCTTTAGATTTATAAATTCCTTCATTGAGAATTGCTATTAGAGGGCTTATTGATGACACTACATATAAAGAATGATTGCATCAACTCAAAATGCTTGATGAACAGTGTATGAACACTCTTGAGAATCTCCAAGCTTACTCTAAAAGAATGCAACATAATTATAACAATCATGTCATTCCTTGTTCATTTAATAAAGGTGATTTGGTATTATATGAGAATCAACGTAATGTCAATGCCACCCCAAATGAAAAAGGAAAGTTCAGCCCTAATTGGCTAGGACCTTGCATAATTGACGAAAGCTATGGGTTTAGAGTGTACACATTAACAGAAATAGATGGTGCACCTCTCAAAGAGCCTATCAACACCACGCATTTGTGTCGATACTATGCATAACATCTCTCTTGCGTAGTATGTATAATAAAGCAGTGTTCTTAGATTAAGTAGATAGTGTCCTATTTTATTTCACATTGCTTCATTCTTTGACAGACAGTCTTTGTGTGTCTTGGATTATAGAGTAATTTTTCAATATGTTTGGATTATTACTTTGGTTTACATAATATTCAAATTCATCTTGTGTGTTGTGTTAATTTAGATCCTTATATGCATTTAAAGCTCTAAAATTAGATCATAGGTGCATTTAATTTAACATAACATACTCAATCACAATGTAGTATCTAATGTAAACTAAAAATTATTTCAATTAGATCACATAAAATTAGATCATGAAGACATTTATTAAATATTCTTACTAAGACTATTTAATAAATCACACTGACATCTAATTCAACATAAACTCATAAAACCAAACATGAATGCTCATATATTATATATATAAAAGGTTCGATTGCATATCATCAATCATATAGTGCTAGTGTGGCCTATGGCTGCTAGACCCCTCAAGGCTTGGTGGTGGCATCCGTCGTGAGATAGTAGAATGTGACCATGATCTACTCATGGATCTCACTAATGTCTGTAGGCCATGTACCTTTCCCACCACCCTAGCCTCCTTGTATGTCACGATGTGTTCCTGCTCTATGCAATCTCTGTCTACCTATAGTATGGTAACCTCTCCCTCTAGCCTCAAGAGTTACAACTATAGGATAGCCTAAGTCTCAAAGTCAGTCAAAACCCGAGATGCTCGAAGCTCATCATATACAGTCTGTAGTGCTGAAATCTCTCCCATAGATCGCTCTTCTCTAGATGTAGATAGGTCAACATGTCTCTTCGCACTCTCATACACTTCCCTCAACCTCGTAATAGGCTCGAAGAGATCTATATGATGCCCTGTAGTAGGTGGGGGAATGTACTCCATTAGTATTTCCTCATCTAGGGGAAAATGAGGCACCATTTTTGTAGTCACCTGCTCTAGAGATATCACCACTCTCGTATGGACCTTGCAAAATGGAGATCATTAAATATATCAGTACACATCATGATATATAAATAACAACCATATACATAAATGCAAAATCATAATAAAAACATAAATAGCACATCACCACATGAGTCTCTAGCCCGCCAGTCAAGGTCTTAATGTGCAACAATGGATCCATCCTATATAGGAAGTGTAGGTAGTTTTCTACCACTAGCCTCCCCATGATCATGAGTCTTGACGCCTACTGCAGTTATTGATCATGCTCTAGTGACTCAAGCAGGAAGTGAATCTCTCCTCTTGAGGGAAGTTGGGGCCTCATATGCCTCATCAAACTCATCACTCATCAAGTGGACATCCTCATCATCATCATCACCATCATCGGGAAATAAATCTAGTATTCTTCCCTCATTATATGAATCTCCATCAATGACCCCATCATCCCTATCATCCTCACGACCTACAATAGGTCCCACATTGTCTATGGGATGATGCATAAGACAAACATGATTTGGTCATTCTCCAACCCACCACTACTCATAGGATAGTGTGGTTCCTATGTCATAGACATCTAATACTAGTGGCATGTCATGGTCCTCATCCTCTGAATCACTAAAATCAACATCATCAGTGGTGAGATGACGACTGTCTCTGGGCTTAGATGAACTTTGTGCTGACCGTAGGTACCGCCTAGGTGGAACTTGAACCTGCCCAAACTGCCACATAACATGATCATAGTAAAAATGCCTCACTATGTAATCATGTCACCCCAGTAAAAATCGATCCTACTGTATCCTGACTAGTTGGTGTGTGACATCTGCTCACTAGGGTACCATGAGGTATGGTCTCCATAGTATATCATCATCCTCCATATGGTCAAATCTGACCCTCCAATATAATAGATCTCCATCCCACCATGAGTGTCTTAGAGAATAACTGTAGGCCTGTGGATATCCCATGTCCACCACTATCAGATAACCTATCAATTTGGTACATGTGGTATGCTCAAAATACCATACCTGCAAGATCATACAATGTACTATATTGTCTAGCTCCTGGTAGACGAAGCATCCTAGATCATAATATAAATGTGTTGCAACCCCATGCATACACTGTTCGTTGTTGCTCCACATCTCAAATAATATGAACTAATCTTCCATCTAGGTGTGTGCCTCTTCCATCAAGAACTAGCACTAGTGCCATGGGGTAATAATCAGGATGTTCCTTAGTAATGGTGACCACACATACAATAGCCATTTTAGCTTGACGTGGGGTCTGATGATCGCCTCCCGAATGGGATGACCTAGGTAGTACTCAATATCCTCTTGTATCTCCTCATATGACCACTCCTCTGACGAATGGATGATCTCACCATAGATAGGTAACTGTAGGATGTGGTGAATTTCCTCTAGGGTAACTGTCATCTCTCTTGTAGGGAGGTGAAAGGTGCATGTATTCACATCCCACCTCTCTACTAATTCCATAAGCATGGCATCATGGTACCTCATGGGTGGCATGAGGTATATCCAAAATAAGTTGGTCTCACATAAAGTATCAATCTCTTCCTCTGTAATTTGGTTGATCTACTCTTGAAGGTGACAAAACAATTTGCCTCCTAGACATTGATGGGCTCGAGAAGGGGCCTAAAGAATAAAAATAAAAGGAAATCATCACTAAAATTCCTAAATATATGCATTAAATAATTAAAAATACACTAAATTTTCTCTAGGACACTTTGTGACCAACTTGGATATTTGGGTCATTTTTGGATGGGGTAGTCTTGGACACTTTAGCCATTTTTGGAAACTTTGCAAAAAAGGGGGATGCTCTACGACAAAAGAGGACGCTTTGCGAATTTTTTGCCAGGGTCCTAAAAAACTTCTAGAAATTCATAAAAGAAATACTATAAATACATAAATGTGAAGATAAAGCATAGTGGAATCTACTCACCATATGATGAAGCTTGCCTCGTGCACATCGTCATGCAAAATCTGCAGTCTTGGAGGCCTGTATGCTCGTCTGCTCGACATCTTCAATCACTCTACACCAAGGTAAATTTAAAAATTATTATCAAAATCATATTCTTTTCACCAAAATATATTGAGCATTCTTTATTTTATTTATTTATTAAAAACACTTTTCATTAAAATCAACATAGTGGGGGCTAGCGAACTCTATTTTTGATGCCATTTGTTGTGTTGGATTTATAATTTAATCCCTAAGCTAATCCAATATCTATCAATATGTGGTGTTGTAATTCTAATACTCTATGATATACATTTACATCATCAAACCAAGTAATTTGATGTGGTTAAATGGCTACCCTGATTCGACCTCCATAAAGCAAGCAGAATCTGGGGGGGCATACATCTACCCTCAAATTAGATTCTCTATAGAATTTTGATTAGAGGATTTTTGAACAACTAATGAATTGGTGTTGTGGGATGCGGTCCCTAGCATTGTGGTTTTGTATATAACTACATTGGGGGCTTCATTCTCCCTATTTATGAATGAATTCATATGAGTATCCTTTTTATAAAGCTTATTGTTTGAGTTCCTTTAGCTTGCATATGCACGTAGTATCATATGGCCACTAAAGTGGGGGCTAAATGTAGTGTAGAAAATTATACTCCTTTCTAAGGGAAAATACAATTTCACACTTAGTTTGAACCTATTTTAGTGACCTTGCATTTAGGTATTTTTAAAACTTCATTAATAGGCCCCTAATAACCTTTATTATGCATCCCAAGGCCTATTTTAATTATTTCCCAACAATATAATCTGCATTTGATAAATGCAATAATTGATTTAATGATCCAATATAATCTAAGTCCTAGAATTTTAGGTCAGGACCCATTCGCCCATGGGTGAATGGGTCCCCTTTAAGTTCCTAAACTCAAATTAAAATATCTTTTCTAGCGGCATTTCATGGTCCCAAATTCAAATTCCACATGTCGGCCATTAGGATTTAATAACAAGAAAGTAGAAAGGAAGCCTCTAAAACTAAGTCTTTCAATCATTCTACACTAGACAAGAGAGAGATTCACATGAGATCTTAAGGATTTACACTTGAGAGCAAGGAGAAATCAATCAAGCATTCAAATTTTAAGTCTTGGAGCAACATTCTATTTGTTTTTGTAGGTCTTCAAGCTCATTTTTTCAACAAGATCAAGCATTGTCAAAGATTGATAATAGATGCCTATGGAGGATCATGATAGATTCTAGGTTTTGGGAGATGCACTAAGCGCTTCAACCAAGCCTAATGACTTGCTTCCTAAGTGGTTTCATCTTCTATTATCATTCTACTTTATGCCTAAAGGAAGGTATTATCAGATTTATGATCTATTAGGGTGATTTGACATCTCCCAAAGTAGATCTTCACCATTGTTCATGTTTTATTTAGGAATATTATTCTAACACACTTGAATAGGGTTTCTTTGAATTTTAGCTCTTAATAATCTTAGAAACACTTAATATTAGGGCTTGCACACACTTTCATGTTTTAGACTTGTAATTTTCATAAAGGTTTAATTACTAAACTTGGGGTTTGAATGAGGCAAACCCCTATCCACCACAAAACAACATTTCTATTTTGCAGATTTATCACAAGTACATATCCGAGAGTGAAGATTTAGAAGTGTAGGAAGGAAGTGTAGAAAAAGGACTCAGATCTCAGTTCCTGATTTTTTCAAAAAGGGAGACGTGGACCCATTCACCTATAGGCAAATGAGTCCTCACAACCCTCTGAAACAAGCTTTTTATGACAAGTGCACAACATTTAGAACTTCCCAAATCTACCAAGACTTTGTTGTTTGTATCTGTGTTATGCTTTAAATTGAAGATCCAAGTGTTAGCTTGCATAATTGTGGTGATTTAATATTTTGAGTTTTTCCCCCATAAGTGTTGTGTAGGTTGATACCCTTGTCCTCAATCATAAGGAAATCAGTAGATTCCCTTATTGAGTTGACTCACCTAAGGGTTGCAAGTCAATTCTTTGTGTGGATCTCATTTCCTAATGAAAATAGGAAGATAGGTCCATCATATCATCGCAACAAACATATCATTTTGATCCCCCCACCTATTTTTTTGTGTTTCAGAAACTAAACTACTAATAATAAGAATACAAAAAATACTTAATTATAGAAGCACATATGATGAAATTAGAATCTCTAGCATATGGAAATGTTAAGAGAAGAAGGTATAGATTTTACCCCTAAGAGGACTAAGCCTTGACCATAGACGACAATGCACCATGGGGACGTTTGTGCCTCACGTTGTTGTCTTTGATAAAACAAAGATTAAGAGCCTTAAATTTGTAACACCCACTTCGTCAAATCCATACATATGTACACATAATAGAGAGGAAAAATTTTGAGCATTGTTTTGGGGCTTACCTCAGTCAAACCCCCGTTTTGGTTTTTCCACCTCCATGGATAGCCAGATAGATAGATATAGGCAAAAAGACATGAAATACAAAGACGTGTGATAAAAAAATGCCACAATGGAGGAGAACCCCTATCACGAATATAATAGACGTGCAATAGACAATATTAAATAAACAATACAAAGAGAAAAGAGAGTGTTACCAACAACCTGTGACTCCCCTCTTGGCTTGATAAACGTGATAGTTTTATGTGCAAGATAGCCTAAACTATTGCTTTAATAGAAATCTAACAAAGCTTCACTATAGAAGCGAGAGAGAATGAGAAGAGTGAAATATAATGAGAAGAAGTAAGATCAAATGAGAGAGAGTGAGAATAAATGAGAATGAGAGTGAAAAGAGGAATTTTGTGAGGTTGCATGGGCAAGAAGAGCCATTATATCCATGTTTCTTCCACGATGACACATGGCATAGGAAAGGGATGTGAAATATTCTCATTTGGATCTCAAAAAGTTTGGGGATGCCAGCATGTCGTGGGGACATCTCCACGTCGTGCAAGTATCCTACTTAAAAATTTGTAATAATGAGACATCCAGGCTATTAGTGCTTCATTGTTGTCATCTATGAAGTTGTGTTGGCTAAAAAATTGGGCACCCTAAGATTTACTTCTTAATTCCTAACTCTCATTCCAAAAGGTGCAATTGTTCCCAACAACTTTATATAATTGTTCTCTAGAAGAAACAATCACCCTCTAAATTTTTGAGGTATAGCTACCTCACAAATTTTTAATGAATTCAAAAAACTAAAAAAAACCATAGGTATGCTTTTGAAATGAAAGCAATAAAGGAAAATAAACCTAATACCCGAAAAAATTTTGATATCAGATGCAATAAGAATGAAATACCACAAATACTAGCACAAAGACTAGCATGTATTGAATAGATCATAAATAATAATTACCAACCCAATACCATTTGAAAATGAAACCAATTACAAAGATAAATGGCCAAGAATTCACACAAGAGAAAGCTTAAACACACAAATTTAGGATTCTCAAATTATCTCCATAAACCAAACGCACACAGGCAATTAGAAGTTTCAATTGCAGTATATTATATTGAAATTGTAAATATCAGGTCTTTCAAAAACTATCTAGAGAGAGTTTCTTCGGTTCCATTTATAAAAATATATAAGTGAATGAGTAACCACTTATTTTTCAAAGTAACTATACAAAAATAAATATTCTTTCAAATAATAAGTCTAGAAAGCAACTAAAAGGTCACAACGGTGGTGTTTCATCAACCGGTTCTACAGTTGATTGATTTCCTGATGTGACGAGCCTCTTCCACAAAGCTTAGAGCCTTGACAACATGTGGCATTTCCTTATGTTGAGGAATAGTAATATTCCCTACTCACAACATCCAATCCATTTGATCATCACATCCTACTTCAATCCTTTTATCATATGTACTTGTCAATCCAGTTGTCTGAAACAAAACAAAGTCTATCTTGTTGAATTTCCTCAAGCTTTCAGCATTGAAAGCTTGATAATTAGTAATATCATCAATTACCTTCTTGAATTATCCTTCACGACTTTAATGTCATCATCATTGCCACTTCCTTCCCAGATAAGCTCTAAACTAAGTGTGGAGAGATTCTTGTGAACTTCCAAAATTGTGTTTCTTTCAGTTAACACTTTGCTAAATTCCAGCAAACTCTACTTTACAATTTGTAGTTTCCATTCAACACTCTTATTCCAAATTAAACGACAACCATCAGCAACATTAGGAATGATCTTCTCACTAGCCAATTTCTTTTCCCCCATACTCAACATCCCCTTGATCTCATTCAAGTATGCAATCCATAGTGCTTCCTCATTTTTTATCCAAAGCAATATCCTTTTCTATTTCCATTTTCAAAGCATATCTATCATGTTTCTTACCAGCATGTTTCCTATCAGCAACATTAGGAATGATCTTCTCACTAGCCAATTTCTTTGCCCCCATACTCAGCATCCCCTTGATCTCATTCAAGTATGCAATCCACAGTCCTTCCTCATTTTTATCCAAAGCAATATCCTTTTCTATTTCCATTTTCAAAGCATATCTATCATGTTTCTATTTTTAGATAGTGCTTCCCTTATCTATCATGTTTCTTACCAATTCACCTATTGATTTTCCATACACCTTATAAATTTGCATCTTACTTACTATCTCTCTTCCCATCACTGATGTTGGATCAAAAGAGGCTTCAGCTTGAGATATTGGTTGAGGGGTAAAGTCAAAAACTAACTTTAGGCATTCAGTTAGAACCCTGATCTGGATTTTCAATTTATCTTTACTTTTCTTATCCTTGTTAGTTTGTTCAAATAACTTGGTTGTTGTTATCTAGAATTTGTGTACATCTTCATCCCTTGTGGAAGGTCCTAAATTTATCTTGGCAACTCGAAGTCACTCACAGTTTCCTGATTGAATTCTCTTCGTGGAGTAAGGTGAGCAACTTCCACACAAACATTTCCTCAATTTTTTTCCTCTACCAACCTAGATGTAGTCTTCAACTTTTTCAACTTAGGATTTCTCTAAAGCAACTGACTCACCATGTCTTGCTCAGGAAGATCTATTTGTATTACCTTCCTTTTATTTTACAATGTATTTTCCAACCAAGATGATGCGAAAGGAACAACAACTACTTTAGAACTAGAAGAATCAAACAAAGTCCTCCTTAACGGAGGGGTGATAGTCTATGCATGTTCTAGTGAAGAAGGTGCAAAAAGTTTCATCCTAAGAGCCTCATTTACTTCCCTACTAGTAGATGACCTATGAGAGGAGGAAGAGGTATTAATGGATATGTTACTAGTATCTTCTTCACCTTTAGCTATATCTTTTTCCTTATTCTATTGATGCAAATCAAAAGCATCTTCTCCACATGCTCTTTCTGATAGATTCCTTTTGTGAGGCTCGTCATCACCATCACCTTGAGTTCCCAGTGATATCTGATGTGAATTCAAACGTGAAGTTCCTAAGATTACGAGTGGCTGATTACTCCCACCTATAGGTTGAGTATCATGTGACCTGGTTTGAGGAAACTGATGCTTTGTCTTCTTCTTAGCAACCCACTCCTTTGTTCTCTTTAATACAACTGTATTTCTTGCCTCAATGGTTTCAACCTCTTTGATTCTCCAATCCATGATAACAATGGGTTGAGTAGAGATATGATTGGTAAAAATAGGATCAACCTAATCAAATTCGACATTTTCTATGCCTTGAACATCCCATCCCAAATCAAATATTCTTATCTATCTCAAGGAAAATCTCATCCAACTTCTTCTCCTAACTTCTTGCTCATAAAGGAATTTTTCCTAATAATCTTCTAAATGAGGTATTGATGGAAACTTGGGCCAAGTTGTAAATTATTCTTCACATAATCTTTATTGTCAAAAGGGAAACATTCATCATAAAACTGTAGAGTATATTTAGCCAATTCTCTTTCAATGCTAAGAACATTTGACATTGAGTTGCAAATGAAATAACCAAAACCTACAGGAAATTGTAGACCCACTTTCTTTCAATCTTGACATCTCTTATTTGCATTAGCTAGTTGCCTGCAGATCTCTATCAGCACAAATTTATCCTCTGCATACCTTAGAAGCTTTAGTGGATAGTCGTTGAAACCACCAACCTGAATGTATGAAAACCTTTGGAATCAGATGAAATGACTTTCATACATTCCAACTAACTGCATGGATTCAATAGTAAGCCTTAATTCAATCTTCCTCTATATCTCTCGAGTCACCCTCATGGTAAAAGTATCAATAATCCTCATGTGATGAAGATAGTTCTTACTCAATTGTAACTTATCATAATATTTGAAAATTAGGACTTCATCTCGGGGAAGTGGAATTGGACTTAAACCTGGCCAAGGCCTAGTACTGGTGATTGCATATATTAGATATGAGGACATATGGAAGGATTGATTGATTGCAAATAAGACAAACATTTCATGCATCTGATCACTAATAAGTTGTGCCCAATCTAAGAATTGTTTCCCTACGAGCATAATTTGGATAAAGAAATCCATCCACTCTTCAAACTCGTGCACTCTTTCATTGCCTCTCAATCTATGCAAAAGCACAACTATATCTAAAATTTCATCAATAAAATGGTTTATGTGCAAACCTTTGGGTAATTGGGATTTACCCTTTCTGGGTACGTCAGCCAGTTCTTAGCAATTATGTTTCAGTAATACCCCTTTTTTGTTGAGAACTCAATTTATGAATTAGTAAAGTTGAGACCTAAAAACTATTCTCTTTCTGGAAGTTTCATACAAGAGGTAAAAGTAGTTATTTGGATTTTATCCACCAGGCTATTTTCATGAGTTCTGACTTCATGGGTCTAAGAGTCATAATGATTGATGCATTTAATAACTACGTCTAGGCATTGAATCGCAACAGGAAAGGAAGATGCTTCTATTAATCTACTTGCAATTACTCTTTGTGTGATAAGTGGGGGATCTAGCTTATTAACTCTCTCCCATAATTCATCTAAGCTTACATGTCCTAGCTTAGTATCCCCAATTTCTAAAATTATGTTGGTTAAACCTGAAATATATTCATAACCCTAATATTTGTATTTCATGGTGGTTGAAACCTTAGGGTTTATGTACAGTTGACACAAGGAGGTTTGCACAGGTGGAAACACTTCTATCTAAAATGCAATAATTGATAGCTTACTAAAAAGAGCAAAAAAAGAAGTACCTTGGTAACTTTGAGCTCCAAGGATCAACGACTACACCAGTTTTCTCCTTTACTTTCCTATTTTCTAGTGTCTCAGTTGGAAATACTCTTCTCACTAGCTCACATTCCTATTTAAACCTTTTGTAATTAATTACTAAGTAGATGAACAATTAATTGTTCCCTTGTTATGGTTGGTGCATGTAGTCTTTCACATTAGCTCTTCATTGTAACCACTTTCAAAAATTTGAATTGGAAACAACTACTTGATCAACAAAAGAAAAGTTTTGATAACCTTGTCGATGGTCGATAGGGGTTTTAGAACCAAAATGAAACATCTAAAACCCTTTATCTTTATGCTTTAAAAACTTTATCAACATTGGGCAGAGAAAAAGAGAATTCAAACAACTTTTTCGAAGACCGATGCAAGTTTTCTAACTTAAGCAAAACTCTAAAATAACTTAACTTTTAACTTAAACAACTCTTCATGAAAGTTAAGGAAAAACTTAAAGATACTGACACACTTTAGAAATTTGCAGCATTGGACATTATGTGATGTGTCAAAAATGGGAAAGGTTATGAAAACCTGAGTGGTGATCGATGAAGTCTTGAGAATCAACCCAAAGACCAACAAGGTTTTGACAACCAAATTTTGAGTGAAAAGGAAAGTTTTTGAAACGGGAAAAAAACAATGATAACAATGGGCTCTAACTAGGGATGAAGACTACTCAAGATGAAGCAAGGAACCCAAAAGCTGATGACACATGACCAATGCATTATCCATTGCCCAAATGAGTCAATATCATTGTTTGGACCAAAAAACTCTCAAATGACAAGGAAAGAAAACATACCAAAAGCGAAATAAACTCCTAAACTAAATATGTTCAAGAGGGGCCCTTCACAGATACTTACATCTGATATAACTTGATATCTTTCCCATTATAAGGAATGGGCAAAGAGGTATTGTCAAGATATGGCAGCCGAAAGGTATTTTGACCACATTCTTTAGTAACTTTGAATTGACCTTTCCAGAGAGCATTGAATTTCTTATGTGCGCCCTTTGGTTCTCTTTGTTTATCCGATAAGGCCATCAAATCTCTAATCATAATTTTTCTTGTCTTGGCCTTCTTATAAAAAATTCTCTTAACCTTATCCCATTGCATTGTAATTATATCCACCACTTCACTTCTTTGTTCTTCAATTTTAGAGAGGTACAGGATCCTCTTCTCCAAAGCATCACGAAACTCTTGATATTTTATTGCAATCTGTAGTTACTAGCTGATAGTTCCAGTGGAAGAGGCAAGGCACTACCTATTGCATATACCAACTCAAAAGGATTCATGCCTATAGCTTTCTTTGGGGTTGTCCTGTCTGCCCACAATGCTTCAAAAACTTTCTTGTGCCAATTTTTCTGGTTTTCATCCACCAACTTCTTAATAATGTTGACAAGATTTTTGTTACTAGATTCTACCTTCCCATTTCCTTATGGATAATAATTAGTAGAATGAGAAAGAGATATTTTGTATTCATAATGGAAAAGAGAAATTTTGCTAGAGGAAAAATTGGTACCATTATCAATAACTAGTTTAAGAGGCACTCCAAACATGACTAGAATATTTTCTTTAATAAAATTGCAAACCACTTCTAAGATCATTTTCAGAACAAGAATTACCTCCACCCACTTTGTAAAGTAATTTGTAGCAGTAAGGATATGATTATTACTGCCACTTGACTGAGGGTTGATAGGTCCTACGAAATTCAGACCCCATTGCTAGAAAGGTTCTTTGATCACCCCAAGCCTTAATGGAAGTGTTGTCAACTGAGTTCTACTTGCAAACTGTTTACACTTTTCACATTTGGCCACCCAATAATATGTGTCCTTAAACATCCCAAGCCAATAGTAACAATGCCTTAAAATTTTAAAGGCACTCATAGTAGAAGAGAAATTTCCATTGCACGCTTCATTATGAAAAGTCTCCAATAACCTCTCCTATTAACTTTTGTCTACAGATTTTAGAAATGTGTCATTTAATCCCTTCTTATACAAGGTATCTTCCTAGATCATGTACTTAGTATCCTTTAATTTAAGGTTCCTCTCTTGATTTGGAGACATATCCTTTGGGCATTCCCCATATGTCAAGTGGTATGCAATATTTGAAAACCACTCATCTTGGAGACTAACTGTTAACACCATAGGGAGACTATCATTATCTTCTTCTCTAGGTTGATTTTCAGCCATTAATTTACACAATCCCCTACCTCTTACCACTTTAGTGGGATTAATATCTACATCATACTTCTTCACTTTTGCTACCCATCCCCCTCTTCTATTACAACCAATATCTTGTTGAGTGAGTATACCTTTAACAATAGGATCTAACACATAGATAATTGAATAAGAGTGCAATATGTAAAAATGGAACTGCTTAATGGCTTTGGCAACTACAAATGTGTGTTTCTCAATCAAATAATAATTGATCTCGTGTCTTTTCAATGCTACAATCATAAAAGTAATAGGTTCTTGAACATTTTGATCATCATCTTAGAGTAGGATGGTGGACATTGTGTGTTCGGGGGCATAACAGTAGATAATGAAATCCATGTTGAAATTTGGATGAACTAAAACAAGGGCACGAGCGATAGCTTCTTTGATTTCTTTAAAAGCTTATTTTCCAACTTCGTTCCATTTGAAAACCTATTTCCATTTCATCATATCCAATATATTTTAGTGATCTCTGAGAAGTTTGGTACAAATTTCCTTAGGAAATTAACTTGACCAAAAAACATTTAACCCCAGTTTTGTTAGAATGTTACACCTCATTGTGTATTTACCTAATTAGTATTACCAAGCTAGATGAAATACTTTAATATATGTGTGTGTTTGTAAATTTTATAGAAATAAATGTGTTTGTACTTTTCTTATATGTATCATTGGAAATATAATGAATAAATGGTTGATTCAATTTGAAGTTATATATATGTATTAATTCTGACTATGGAATATATGATGCAAATGATTATTTTGTGATCGGTTGACTACTAGTGCAAATGTGTCAAGTTGGTTGCATGTACAGGTTCGTGCCTACGAAAGGGAGGGGAAGCGTCACTTAGACTAAGAAGATTTTTGGTCTGGTAACCTATAATGATCCTAACTGAGCTTTCACACACTCACTTTTAGATTGGTCAAGTCAAGTCAATAGTTATAGGAAAAGAGTAATATACCTTAGTCTTGTTGTGTGTGAATTAGGAGAGGTTATGGTTTTATTGTGAAACGTTCTTGATGTAGTTAAGTATTTGAGTTTTCTTTTTGTCAGTGAGTTCTTCTTTATGAGTTTACTTTTTAATTGATGAGATATATGCATAAGATGTATATATACATACATATATGTGTGTCTACGATGAACTCATACACGAGTAAAAATGTACATGAGTATACGTAGATAGATGTATCTACACATGCTTATTGATGGATTACCCATATGCACATGGGAACATCAAACAAACAAGGAGGCATATATATATATATCATGTATATATGTCAGTTGATGTTATTGCAATTGTATATCTTTAATTATTTGGAGGCAATATTATATATATACGATGTTTATATGTATATGTATATGGCATACGAAAAATTCACCGCCAACAATTCATCGATGGAAAATTCACCGCCAACAATTTAGCACGGGAAGTTGGCAATAAAATTCACCACAAGTAAAATTCACCACCAACAATTCACCGTTGCGGAAAATTAATCGCATTAATATTTTTTAATATATGGAAAATTAATTTTTCATGGTGGTGAATTTTACTTGAGGTGAATTTGTCATGGCAGTGAATTTTCCCACGGTGAATTTTTGGCAGTGAATTTTCCGTCAGTGAATTGCTAGCAGCGAATTTTCCTAAAGCCATGTATATATATAGTTATACATGTATGTGTCGATGTAATGGAAACATCCATCCAAGTGTATTAATATATATATATATATAAAAATATACATATGTATATATACACATATGTATATATATACATGTGTGATATTATTTTGGAAATAAATGAATATAAGTATATGCATTCAAATATCGAACAACACATTCTATAATTGTGTAAGTTAATATATATATATATATATATATATAATAAAATGTAATGTTTATATATATGTATAAATACATATATATGAGATATATATATTATATATATGTATATATATAGTAAATATATGTATATATATAGTAAATATATGTATATATATAGTAAATATCTCATATATATGTAACATATATATAGTATATATCTCATATATATGTAACATATATATCTCATATATATATATGAGATATATATATTATAATTTTTAAATAGCGCTAATTATATAATAAAGTGCATTTCATATGTAAGGCACATATCATACATGTATAATGTAAAGGGCGGCCATAAAGGATAGCACATAACATGGCAGCGCTATGGGCATTACATAAGTATTAACATGTGTAATAAATACATGCAACGCTATGAAAAGCATGTATAAATGATTTGCAAGACAGTCAAATGTTATGAAGGAAATATGAAACACATAAACAAGCTTTCACTTAGTCTTTAAACTGAAACACCAAAATAGCACGCATGATGTTTATGTGGTTCCAAATTATGAATAATTGCATTCCTTTAGAAGTATGTTCTAAGAACTCTGTCCAACGATGGAGGCAAAATATAAATGAAAGAATTAGTCAAATAGAAGTTGGCTTAAAGAGAGTCGATCTATGAGAATTATTACCTTGCATATCTTAATGGCATTATTGATGTTCATCTGAGAAATACGACTCATTCACCATGGTTGTGTATGTGTTTACTATGCATCAATTTTAGCTACCATATTTTATTTACCTTGCTGAGTTGAACCATTTGAGCTAATAAGTGCAATCCTAATACCCTATTTCTAGCCTTCACTTGCTGATTTTTGTGTATAAATAGAGGTGCTCTCTACCTCAAAAGGATGCATATCTGCATTCTACTGTTATTTTCTAAATTATTGCTCTGTTCTTCTAAGTTTTGTAAGAGATTTAGTGAGAGGTTTTGCAAGAGGTTTAGTGAGAGATTTTGTGAGAGAATTTGGGAAGAGTGGAAGTGATAGTTGCTAAGTTGTAAGATAATTTTGAGGAGGCTAAGCTTGGAAACCAGTTAGTTCAAATTGGATCTTTGCATATATATGCATGTTGAATCTTACTCTTTTATGATTTAAATGTATTTGGAAATATTCTATGTTTTGCTTGTTTTGATTGGTAAATGTGTTATATTATTAGGGAAAGGTTATTTTCTTTCCATGTGAAATTGAAAGTTTCTTGTTGCTTCTAGTTTTGGAATATATATTTCTTGAGTGTTTGTATGTACTCCATATTAATGAGTGAGTACTTATATTAGTATTAAATACTACAATAGGGTGAATTCTATTTAGCTAAAAGCTTAATTTGTGAAGATAGGCTATGGAAACACTTTTTTTACCTCCTAGATGAGTCAGTGAATTTATGAGAATATAGGTTATTCTTGGGATTAGGATAATTCAATGAAGGGGATAGCCTACGCATAGTATATGAATGGTCAACAAAAATCAAGCTAGAATGGTGGATGAGTGTGTGATGTCCATTCTGAATTAGGGGTGATGAATACTTTGGCCAAAGTGGTGTAATTTGCCACTGGTTACACTGTCAATTCATTGTGTTACCTTTTAGCATGCTAGTATGGGATTGTCATACGTGTAGAATATAGTCATTGTATGGGAAAGTTCTAGGTATATAGGACGCAACACCAAGCTTGGGATTGGCTAGTATTTTGAGGTTTCCAAACCAAACCCTTCATCGAAGGGTAGGTCCATCTTGCCATATGTGGTAGATGTACGAGGGACCGCAATAAGTCCATGCGTGGCAAAAAATCACTTGAGTGATGCTTCTCCTCTTTAGTCGACGAGCCAAGACTTGATGGGGGATTTCCTAGATAATATGTATTTATAGTTCCAATGAAGCTCAGATGAGCTATGTATGTATCTTGTATCTATTTCTATGAAAGATAGGAAATGTAAATTGCATCTTGTTTATAAAATCATTTCTTTGGAAAGATTGTAACATTTTGTTGAATGAAATAAGAAAGATGAATTATTTCTATATCAAATGTGCATGTTATCTTATTTTTAAAATAAAAATTTTATCACTTTGTGTTTGGAAATTTAGTTTATTCACTCATGGTAAAACATAGGAGAAATCATTGAGTAGAACAATGGGCATGTTACACATGGTATCAAAGCTACCAAGTTCAACTCTGGAACCTATGTTCTTGCTTTGTTTTCCCTTCCAACATTATATGAATCTAATGTTTGGAGATTCTTATGCTAGATGGTGTGTCTGAAGTTAACTACAAGAATGTCAATAATCGAGAATGAGTGCTACCTAAGGGCCAAGAAGGAAAAGGAAGCCCTTGTTCGTACCATAGAGGGAACTAACTAAGTGATACTAAGACAATCAGTCATGCTCTATCATGAATTAGCCAAGAGAAGAGAATGATGAGAGATGAAGCCAACTTCAACCATTTACCTCTTGTCTCTCCAGCAAAATCAAACTCATTATCACATTCTAGGGATATGCCCTCAAAATGTAGCGTTAGTCTAGCAATGTTGTTTAGAGACCCTCATGTTTTAGCCATGGATGAAATAATTGTAATACCCTCAAGTGGTGAGTTAGAGGTTTATGTACCTTGAAATTATGTATCAGAGATAACTCTGAGGCATATTATCCTTTTTGGGATAAAGATGAGAAAGTAAGAGATGAGCAAAAATATGAGGGGTACACCCCATTGAGTTATGGATGAAACTAGGGCAAGGTTAGAAAACCTTCTACAAGAAGTGAAAGGAAAAGAAAGAGAAGTGTAGGAAGTTCCAATTAATGATGAAGAAGAAATGCCTAATGAGGATGAAGGGGAGAATTCTCATGATCTTACCTCAATCAATTCAACATAGGGAAGAAGAATCTCAATCCAAATTTGAAAGTAGAAAAATAAAACGTGTGGCAACTAAGTTGTCTAGGGATATGAGAAAGATTACCCCACAAAAATTTGAGGGAAGCACTAGCAGAGATGAGGTTGAGGCTTAGTTAATTCAAATGGAAGAATATTTTGAAATTAGAAACTATTCTGAGGTCACCAAAGTTGCTTAGGGCGCCTTCTAGTTAGCTGGAGAAGACTCTAATTAGTGGATGAACAAAAAGATGGAACTTGGTCTTAGTTCCCTAAAGTTAACATGGAATGAGTTGAAATATTTTGGAAAATATGGCTGCCCCAACTCTTTTATGACCAAAAGCTCACTGATTTTTAGAATTTAAAACAAGGTGATTTGTTGGTGAACAAATATTAGGAGAAGTTCACTCCTCTTCTGAAGTACATTCCAATGTACCAGAAGCATGAACGATTTCAAATTAGGAAGTTCATCATGGGACTAAATGTTCCAATAGGTGGTGAGGTGGATGTACATGGTCCGGCTACTATGGATCTAGTATATGAAAAGGAAATCAAGCAAGAGAAAAAGTTCAAAGCCATCTCAATCTACCGAGAGAATAATAACTGAAATAATTTTGGTGGGTCTCAAGTTAATAAAGCTCCAAAGAATTCTAATGGAGCACAAGATTCTCAAAAGCAAGGAGATAGGGGATCTCGTAACAACTGGAACAAACCAAGGAGAGATCGTCGAGGGAACAACAATTTCATTAGCGCTGGAGGAAATGTCAGTAATTCTGACAAGTCTGTGAAAAGGAAAGGACCAATGAAAGGATGGTTTGCTTGTGGAGGGGATCATTATGTCGTTTAATGCC
>VDFB02075321.1:432323385-432339822 GCA_007258455.2 Sequoia sempervirens
CACCAAGATCCCTGAGGTCTTGTGTTATGCTGGGGCATCCTTTTGTGCTTGTGGTTATCTCAATACCTGGCCCGACCAAGGTCTTTCTGACCTTGGGGTGTTGGGATAGCCTTCTTGTCTGTTATATTTATTTGATGCATTAGACACAATTACGCCTTGGTTCTTCATACCCTGGTGTCTTGTGTTTGATGCTATAGCAAAAACCAGTGCTCCAAAGATGATAAATTGCATTTAGAATTGCATCTCATTCTCCATTCTATCGTCTTGCATATATCCCCCCATCCATTCATCATTCATCCTTCATCCTTATCTCTATCCAATCTCCATCCATTCCACTTAGCCTGCATTACCTAATCATATCTTTGGTCTTGTCCCCAGTCTCGTTACTATCCTTGACCCCCCATCATCATCATCATCCCTTATTATCATTCCCTATCCCTTCGGTGTTGTTTTGGGATGTATCCTTCCCTCATCAACAACACTTTCATCATCATCGGAGGTATTCCTCCCTATCCTTTTGTGGTGTTTGGGATGTATCCTTCCCTCATCCATACCACTCAGAGGGATGTATCCTTCCCTATCCTCATGTTGTTTCGGGATCCTTCAATCCTTCATTGACAACCTCCATCCATCATCAACCCATTTTGGTTTCTCAGGACCTTGACCGGGCAACATCACCTTTTGTCCTCAACCATTTGTGCTTCAATTCCATTTCCATATTTCACTTTCTCTTCCCCCATCACCCTTGCATCATCTTTCATCCCCTCGCATCACCACGAGCACACACACGCAGCCTCTTTCAACCTCAAGATGTCCCTCTCGAGGCATCATTCATCCCCAACTCTCACACCCCCATCTTCCCCTCCTTCCTAGTCACTCTTTGAAATGATCACCTTTCCAATCTAACCATCTTCTTCTAGGTTCTATGTTTTAATATTCTTTCAAATGATGTTATTTCGCAACACCATCTCAAAAGAGGCAAATAGACATCCAAATTTGACACTTAATTTATCCAAATTTATCACTTTTCGTCTAAACATCCTCTTATCCGAGTTAATTAAGTAATATTAGTATTATTTAATTAATATCTTTAATTCTGCCAAATCCCTAAGGTATTTAAATAATAATTAAATACCTTACCCTCCTTAATCCCCTTTCATCAAATAAATTAAATAAATATTACATTTATTTAATTCCTCACATGTCATTTTCATCTAACTTAATCCATCTCCCATTCTTTCATTATGATGTGCACATGCCTAATCCTTGATTAGGATGTGTCACATCCTCCAACTTTTGCAAGTTGGCTTTTAATCCTAATTAGCCCCTAATTATCCTCTAATTACTAATTAATTAAGCCTAATCATTCTCCAAGGAATTTTTAATTCCTTTTTATTCTTCCTAGATTCCCCTCTTTTATATGTGAATTTTTAATTCACATTCCATCCTTCCAAGGCTTCTAGAACCTTGGACTTGTCACAATCTCCACATGTGATCAACCTTGGACTTGTCACAATCTCCACATGTGACCAAGTCCCACCTTTTTGGAGCCCACCCTTTATCCTTTAGATCTTCCTATGAATGTGAATTTTTAATTCACATTTATATCCCAACCACCTTTCCTTTTCCCATGTAGATTTTTGAGGAATTCCAAAATTCCTCAAAAGTCCCTTTCACTCCCACTTGGGGACAAGAAATCTCTTTTTGTGGAAATCCTCTCATCCCCAAGGTGCATGTCCTTTTCCACCTCATGTACCTTTTTGACAACTCATCTCCACCTCATATCCTCTTGTCCATTTCACCTTCCACATGTCAAGATGTGAGGGCTTGTGGGTTCTCAACCCACCATAGCCCTTCATCTTAGCCTTGTTGGATCAATCTTGACCGTTGAATTCTCTAGAGAATTCAAATTCTCTATAAATACCCCCTCCTCAAGGGCATTTACACAACACTTTAGATTTGAGCACCCTTATGCTGTTATTTTGCAACACTTTTCACTTCCATACCTACATGCTGTCCATTTGAATCCTCAAGCATTTGCAATCAATTAATCATCTTTGCTAGTCATCTTGCCTATAGAATCTTGCATTTTAGTCATTCAATCTACCATCTAAGGAGCACACAACCCATCCAAGCAAGGGCCAATCAAAGAAGTTTCAACAACAAGGGAGGTAAAAGTGTTTTGTGTTTCATTTTATTTGCATTCTTTTCGTTGTAACTCTCTTTTGGCTAATCTTGAGGTGTCCTTGGTGTTTTGTCTTTCATGTTTCTTAGTTAGATTCACACATTTAGAGTAGCATAAAATATCAAGGTATACAACTACAATAGGGTGAATTCTATTTAGCTAAAAGCTTAATTTGTGAAGATAGGCTATGGAAACACTTTTTTTACCTCCTAGATGAGTCAGTGAATTTATGAGAATATAGGTTATTCTTGGGATTAGGATAATTCAATGAAGGGGATAGCCTACGCATAGTATATGAATGGTCAACAAAAATCAAGCTAGAATGGTGGATGAGTGTGTGATGTCCATTCTGAATTAGGGGTGATGAATACTTTGGCCAAAGTGGTGTAATTTGCCACTGGTTACACTGTCAATTCATTGTGTTACCTTTTAGCATGCTAGTATGGGATTGTCATACGTGTAGAATATAGTCATTGTATGGGAAAGTTCTAGGTATATAGGACACAACACCAAGCTTGGGATTGGCTAGTATTTTGAGGTTTCCAAACCAAACCCTTCATCGAAGGGTAGGTCCATCTTGCTATATGTGGTAGATGTACGAGGGACCGCAATAAGTCCATGCATGGTAAAAAAGCACTTGAGTGATGCTTCTCCTCTTTAGTCGACGAGCCAAGACTTGATGGGGGATTTCCTAGATAATATGTATTTATAGTTCCAATGAAGCTCAAATGAGCTATGTATGTATCTTGTATCTATTTCTATGAAAGATAGGAAATGTAAATTGCATCTTGTTTATAAAATCATTTCTTTGGAAAGATTGTAACATTTTGTTGAATGAAATAAGAAAGATGAATTATTTCTATATCAAATGTGCATGTTATCTTATTTTTAAAATAAAAATTTTATCACTTTGTGTTTGGAAATTTAGTTTATTCACTCATGGTAAAACATAGGAGAAATCATTGAGTAGAACAATGGGCATGTTACACATGGTATCAAAGCTACCAAGTTCAACTCTGGAACCTATGTTCTTGCTTTGTTTTCCCTTCCAACATTATATGAATCTAATGTTTGGAGATTCTTATGCTAGGATGGTGTGTCTGAAGTTAACTACAAGAATGTCAATAATCGAGAATGAGTGCTACCTAAGGGCCAAGAAGGAAAAGGAAGCCCTTGTTCGTACCATAGAGGGAACTAACTAAGTGATACTAAGACAATCAGTCATGCTCTATCATGAATTAGCCAAGAGAAGAGAATGATGAGAGATGAAGCCAACTTCAACCATTTACCTCTTGTCTCTCCAGCAAAATCAAACTCATTATCACATTCTAGGGATATGCCCTCAAAATGTAGCGTTAGTCTAGCAATGTTGTTTAGAGACCCTCATGTTTTAGCCATGGATGAAATAATTGTAATACCCTCAAGTGGTGAGTTAGAGGTTTATGTACCTTGAAATTATGTATCAGAGATAACTCTGAGGCATATTATCCTTTTTGGGATAAAGATGAGAAAGTAAGAGATGAGCAAAAATATGAGGGGTACACCCCATTGAGTTATGGATGAAACTAGGGCAAGGATAGAAAACCTTCTACAAGAAGTGAAAGGAAAAGAAAGAGAAGTGTAGGAAGTTCCAATTAATGATGAAGAAGAAATGCCTAATGAGGATGAAGGGGAGAATTCTCATGATCTTACCTCAATCAATTCAACATAGGGAAGAAGAATCTCAATCCAAATTTGAAAGTAGAAAAATAAAACGTGTGGCAACTAAGTTGTCTAGGGATATGAGAAAGGTTACCCCACCAAAATTTGAGGGAAGCACTAGCAGAGATGAGGTTGAGGCTTAGTTAATTCAAATGGAAGAATATTTTGAAATTAGAAACTATTTTGAGGTCACCAAAGTTGCTTAGGGTGCCTTCTAGTTAGCTGGAGAAGACTCTAATTAGTGGATGAACAAAAAGATGGAACTTGGTCTTAGTTCCCTAAAGTTAACATGGAATGAGTTGAAATATTTTGGAAAATATGGCTGCCCCAACTCTTTTATGACCAAAAGCTCACTGATTTTTAGAATTTAAAACAAGGTGATTTGTTGGTGAACAAATATTAGGAGAAGTTCACTCCTCTTCTGAAGTACATTCCAATGTACTAGAAGGATGAACGATTTCAAATTAGGAAGTTCATCATGGGACTAAATGTTCCAATAGGTGGTGAGGTGGATGTACATGGTCCGGCTACTATGGATCTAGTATATGAAAAGGAAATCAAGCAAGAGAAAAAGTTCAAAGCCATCTCAATCTACCGAGAGAATAATAACTGAAATAATTTTGGTGGGTCTCAAGTTAATAAAGCTCCAAAGAATTCTAATGGAGCACAAGATTCTCAAAAGCAAGGAGATAGGGGATCTCGTAACAACTGGAACAAACCAAGGAGAGATCGTCGAGGGAACAACAATTTCATTAGCGCTGGAGGAAATGTCAGTAATTCTGACAAGTCTGTGAAAAGGAAAGGACCAATGAAAGGATGGTTTGCTTGTGGAGGGGATCATTATGTCGTTTAATGCCCCAAAAAAAATTTAAGATCTCAATCGCATGGAAATTATCCTCCTGCACAATTGGCAAGTAGAATATCAAATCACACCAATGGAAACTCCAGGTATTTTTTTTGGTATACCTATTTTTGTACTTATTGATACTAGATCCATAGAAAACTTTGTTTCACCTAGAATAGCTAATCAAATATCTAGAAAGGTTGGTTTTTTGAGTATGCAAACTAGACAAGAGCAATGGTGAAGCAATGCTTGTTCAAAGCTAGGGTAGAACTTCCTTGTTTCTCAATTGAAGTAAACTTGTACATAGTACACCTAGGATCTTATGATGTCATTCTAGGAATGAATTGGCTATGGAAATGTAGAGCCAAAATAGATTGTCATTCCAAAGCAATAGAGTGTTTAGATGATCTAAGTAATTGGGTTACGTTGCAAGGAACACCAAGAGAGATCAAATTGCGATAGATCTCTGATATGCAAATGCTTAGGGGGAAAAATAAAGTTTTCCAACTCTTTGCAGTAATAGAAGAATTCAAGGATTTCACTCCTCAAGATAATGTCATGTATTGTGAATCGCAAGATTCTCAAGAGGATGAAGAAGGTGAAATAGTGGAATATGGAGAAATGGAAATGGAGAAATATCCCATCTTATAGAAATTTGTGGATGTATTTCCAGATGAATTACTTGGGTTACCTCCCAAGAGGGTATTCAATTTATCCATCAACATTGTACTAGGATCAGAACCTATATCCAAGGTGCCCTGTAGAATGAATACTACAGCATTAATGGAAATCAACGCACAGTTGGAGGAGTTGTTATCAAAGGGATTGATAAGACCTAGTGTTTCACCCTGGGGAGCACCAGTGATCTTAATGAAGAAGAAGGATGGTACATTGCACTTGTGTATTGATTATTAGATGCTTAATAAAGTTATAATAAAGAATAAGTACTTTTTGCCACGTATTGATGATCTCTTCAATTAGATGTGAAGAGTGGCTTTGTTTTGAAAATTTTATTTGTAATCAAGTTACCATCAACTGAGAATCAAAGATGAAGACATTTTCAAGACTTCCTTTAGAACTAGATATGGGAATTATGAGTTCACAGTCCTACCTTTCAGACTTACTAATGCACCTCTAACATTCATGAACCTGATGAACAATGTATTTAGGGATTGCTTGGATAGGTTTTTTTTGGTTTTCTTGGATGATATCTTAATTTATTCCAAGAATGAAGAGGAGCATTATGAACATTTAGAGATAGTTCTCCAGTGGTTAAGAGAGCATAAGCTATATGGAAAACTCTCTAAGTGTACCTTCTTTCAAAAGAAAGTGTAGTGTCTAGGTCACATGATTTCAACTGAGGGAATTTTAGTTGATCCAACTAAAATAAAAGCAATGCTAGAATGGACAGTACCTAAGAACGTACCAAAGGTTAGAAGTTTCATGGGTTTGGATGGATACTATGGAAAGTTTATTGAAAACTTTTCTAGGATAGCTTTTCCTATTACTTCATAACAAAGGAAAAGGGAGAAGTTTGAGTGGACGAAAAAATGTCAAGCAACATTTGATCTACTCAAGGAGAATTTGACCATGACTTTGATATTGGAGGTACCAAATCCGAAGGGTGACTTCATTGTTATCACAGATGTGTTGAGAGAAGGGATAGGTGGAATATTGATGCAAGAAGAGCAAGTCATAGTTTATGAATCAAGGAAGCTGAAGCCTTGTGAACAAAATTATGCATCGCATGATTTGCAGTTAGCAGCAATTATCCATGCATTGAAGATGTGGAGACACTATATGTTGGGAAAGCCATTTGAACTAAAGACTGATCACCACAGTCTAAAGTATTTGTTTACCCAACCCAATCTAAATGTACGACAGTGGAGGTGGTTAGAATTGATATCTCACTATGACTTCAATATCAATTACATAAAGGGAAAAGAGAATCAGGTTGTTGATACCCTAAGTCATAGAAGGCATATCGCCTCAATGATATCCATTCAAATCAACTTTAAGGGACAAGTGTTGTAGAAATCCAAGGGTGACGAGTACTATGAGAAAGTTAAGCAAGAACTCTCAGATAATCCACAAGATGCAAGGTACAAAGAATTTCACTTTAAACCTAATGAATTACTAAGGTTTAAAGGAAGAATTTATGTGCCTAATTCTGAAGAATTAAGAATTCTAGTGTGGAAAGAAGTACATGAAGCACCATACTCAGGACATCTTGGAGTGACTAAGATGTTGGTTGATGTGAAGCCATTATATTTCTGGAAAGGGATGAAAGGAGACGTTGCTAGATTTATGGCAAGATGCTTAGAGTGTCAAAGGGTGAAGGGTGAACATCATCACCCAGTGGATCTTTTCTATCCTCATGATGTTTCTAGGAGTAAGTGGCAAGTCATTATTATGGACTTTATGCAGGGTCTTCCTATGTCAAGGAATAAGCATAATGTCATTTTGGTAGTAGTAGACAAGCTTACCAAGATAGCACATTTTATTCCTAGAAATTTAATAGATGGATCTCTTATCATAGCTCAAAAATTCATTCAAGAAGTGTTTACGTTACATGGGATTCCTAAGAAGATTATTTTGGATAGGGATGCTCATGTGAAATCTAGGTTCTGGAAAACCTTGTTTTCCTCACTTGGAACTCAATTGAACATAAGTTATGTGTATCATCCAGAGACGGAAGGGAAAAAATAGAAAGGGTGAACCAAGTGCTAGTGTAATGCCCAAAACTAACGATGAAAAATATAGCTAAGGTCATAACACAATACAAAAAAATTTAATTCACAACACACAAACAACTCACAAAATTATGTTTTTTCAAACAAGAGAACCTAAAGGGCCAAACCTAATTCCTCGGGGACTCATCTCTGATGGCCTTGCCTATGTATATAATTCATAGAGGAACCATAGTTCGACACATTGATTTGACTCTAACTTATATTTAATTGATCAATACTAATACACCTCAATCATGTTCAACTCTCTCTCAAATTATTATTAATAATTCAAACATAAAATTATTCTACAACTACAAGTTTGTTGATCACAGTGAAAAATGGCAATGTTAAAAGGGCGATAACTCTTACGATACCAAACCAAAATTTAAACATAAATATGATCTAGAAAGGGGAAGGAATGGTGGACAAATCCCAGAAATGCCTTTGTATAAAACCCAATCAATCAGAAGCAATTTGGTCTGCAACTAGAATCACTAGATTCCTATAACATGTTGATTTTAAACAAAATAGGGCCAAACTAAAATAGACATAACTCCATCATCTCTTAGCCAAATTTAAAACTTTAATATGTTTCAAAAAGGGGAAAGATCAAGGAATAAAACCCAGAATTAGTTTAGCATGAATCCTAAATGTGTATGAGTAGTTTTTTCTGCAACTTAGCATTTTATTTTCTACCTAATTTCAAATTTTCATACAATAGTTCTTCATGTGGTTTTCATGTTCTAATATTCCAATATGTTTATGCCATATTATAGCATAGAAAAAGGAAAGTTTTTTAGATTAAAGGGTCAAATATGATGAGATAGGCATGTATGCAAAATTAGAATGTCCAACAATACCTACAGACTAATTTAAAAACACAATTTCCAAAATATAATTTGAGATAGTCATGTAGAATTAGAATGTCCCACAATACATATAGACTGATTTTAAAATACCATTTCAAAATAAAATTTGAGATAGTTAAATCCTTTAAAATTAATATCGTAACCACTTTACTTATAAGTTTATGCTAATAGAGAGATATGTTATAAGGTGGGTGTTAGAACAAACATAACTGCAGACATGTTTAAATGTAAACTGTTGATCAAGTGCAAAGTTTGTTATCTTAAAGTGAAGCTAATCTTTTATAATACAGTAATCAACACAATATGAAATGAATTTATAATATATTTTATGCCTCAATCCAACTCTTCCATAATGCTAATATATTAAAAATAAATAAAGTAGACAAACAAAATTCTTTTATAAAAGTATTTTTGTTGTGAAGAAAACCCTTTGTTTGAAGTGCATCTCTTCCAAAACAGACTGATATTTCTTGCTCCCAAAAACAAACATTAACTACTTTGAAAGAATGTTGATTTAGCATTTCAATTGAAGAAGTAGAAAACAAATCAATTTGCAAAGAACCCTTTTCTAAGTGACATAAGAAAATTAATCACTAAAGCACGTGACATATTGAATAAAATCCAATTACAATAGAAGGTTCCAAAATGTAAATAAAACATCAAAATGAAATATTTTAAATAACACTTTCAGACTAGATTAAAGTAAGGATATAGCCATAGTGTGAGGGATACAAAACACAGAAGTTTAAGAACTTCGAACACAACCTATGTGTGGAAAATGAAATTAGCGAACCATCTATTGTTTAAGCATACAAAATAAAAACATATTACCAAATATAATGCAGAACTAATGCCTTCGTAAAATAGATGCAACAAAATTATTTTGGAATGAGATAAAACACAACAAAAGTGATCTAACTATGTATAGACTTTTATTTTCTATTAAAATTGAAATAATGGCAAGCGACTTACCTCAAGATTATGCTCAGTTTGTATCCGACGACACTAATACATGCTACCCTCTCTTTCTTCACCAGTCTTTGGAGGCATAATTGTTGTTGTTAAATTCTCTCATAATCAAAGCAAATGGTGGAAGGAGAACCCAGTACTGCAACTCTCACATCCACATTTTCATTGCATGAATTTGGATAATCAAAGCAAACATCTCTATGCCCATGTAGTGCTACCTCCTCAATAGTCATCCCTCGGTTCAACCACTGATATAATGTTGTGTTTATTTGGCAGGAACAAATGAATTTGAAGAAAAAGCTTCAAAACTTTCAGGAAAATGCAAGCAACAGGTGTTCAACTTGTTGAGTTTGTGCTCTCCATGATCCTCCATGAATTTATCTTTCTAACACCCCCGTAGCATAAGGAATGGTGAGTTCAAAAGAAAATTCCCTTCCTCTCCCCCCCAAGCGCATTCGCCCCTCCATCTCTTTTTAAGATAGGATGATCAACTCTATAGATAGAAAGTTTTTTTTTCATTTAGTTTTTTCTTTTTGTTTTAATGCCTAATAAAACTACAGTTATATGCAATTTAGGCAATAGATTTAGTTTTAAAGCAGCTTTATTTACTTCTTTTTTATAAGCTTTTCTAGTTTTGTTCTTGTATAGCCTGATCACAGTTTTAAAAAAACTCTTTTATATAGAGTTGTTTGTTAGCATGTTTACACATAGTTGAACAAAGATGAATATTATAGTTTGCTATTAATTTTTTTTAGTTTGCTGTTCAAATCTCTACAAATGATCCATTTATGAAACTGTTTATCCAGTTTATGGTTTTTTTTTAATCTCAATATAGTATAAAATATTTAAGATTATATCTTCCATATCCATCATTCTTTTTCCCACCATAAAATCGTCCAAGAAGGCATCCATCTTCCCAATGCTGAGTCATAGCTAGATATTATTAACATAGAGTCCAATTTGGGAGTTCCAGTTTTAAATGATATTTTTCCTTCGTTTTGATGTCATGTCTAGAGTTTATCCTTTAAATAATTCATGTGTCATTTTCCACAGTCTCATGGTTAGTTTTTAGGAATAGTTTCCACCTTCTCTAATCCTTGAGTCAATTAATATTTATTTAATTTGTTATTATTATATAATATTATAATTTAATACTATTTTAAAAAAAACAATTTAAACAGTAAATTTCAAAAATAATTAAAACAACTATTTTATATATTCAAAGAGGTTATACAAATATCCAAACAACACATACCTTCAACCTAAATACATGCTCCATCAAAATATTTGTGTCCATAAGAAATTTATATAAGGGCTTTAATTTCTAGTTCATTTTCATTAAGCTTTCGTGAATCCTCTCTTAACCATCTCCTTGCAACAACCATCTCCAAATTATGAAATCTATTCTTACTAGGTACATTATTACCTTGTAAGTATAATAATCTACAAGAACAAGAAGTCTACCATAAACCATATGAACTGGTACTTCGTTACCACATATTAGAAAATCCATAGATGTATTTATAGGGAATTGATTGAGTGGCCTTACATTCTCCCCCCCCTTATATAGACTTCCTCCTAGAAGTCGTTAGGGATTGGAAAATTAACCGTATTATAGCAACACACATCAATAAGAATAACATTGTGATTATTATTTGGAACTAAAATGACACCTTAACTATTGACACGGTCTTATAATATAATAAAATGATATCTTAACTATCCAACTATATCACAAAGAGTTACAACAAGTGGCTGAAGGGAGAGGCCTGACTACTAGAAGACCTACTGAGAATGTATTGCATGGATCAACCATACAAGTGGGAAGATTACTTACCTTTGGTGGAGTTTGCATATAACAGTTCCTATCATTTTGTGATTAAGATGGCTCCTTTTGAAGCATTATATGGTCAAAAATGTCAAACTCCTATAAGATAGGATAAGCTTGAGGATAGGATAAGTCTTGGATTGGAGATGTCAAAAATGGAAGAGAAAGTTTGAATAATCAAGCAAAGGCTAGAAAAAGCCAATGATAGGTAGAAAAGCTATAAAAATTCTAAGCGGGTACCCAGAAAATTTGTAGTAGGGGAAAAGGTGTTGTTGAGAGTAAAACTTCATAAGAGTTCCATCAAGTTTGGAAAGTTATCCAAACTAGCTCTGTGCTATGTAGGTCCATTTGAGGTTCTTGAGGAAGTAAACCCTATTTCTTACCAAATTGCGTTGCTACTAGCTCTTGCCCAGATGCATAATGTCTTTCATGTCTCATACCTAAAGAAGTATATACCAGGCGATAATCATGGCATTGATTGGAATGCTTTGTAGGTATAGGACTCAAGAGTGGTAACAATCAAACCTGTCAAGGTGATCAGAATGTGTAAGATTCACTTACGTAACAGAGAGGTTCTACAGTGCAAATTCTAGTGGGACTAGTATGCAAAATATTCTACCACTTGGGAAGACTATGCTAAGATAGAGCAAAAGCTTCCACATGTTTTACAGGTTTTTGAGAGTTCTTGAAAACAATATTTATGTGTTATGTTTTATGCTTAAATCTATGTCTACTACTTAAGATCATCATGGACGATGATTTACAAGGGGGAGAATATGTTACACCTCGTTATTTATTTACCTAATTACTATTACCAAGCTAGATGAAATACTTTAATATATGTGTGTGTTTGTAACTTTGATGGAAATAAATGTGTTTGTACTTTGCTTATATGTATCATTAGAAATATAATGAATAAATGTTTGATTCAAATTGAAGTTATATATGTATTAATTCTGACTATGAAATATATGATGCAAATGATTGTTTTGTGATTGGTTGACTACTGTTGTAAATGTGCCAAGTTGGTTGTAGGTACAAGTTCACTGTCACGTCTCAAACTTGGTTGATGTTTGCTTTTACTTTATGTGGAACTGGAACATGAATGAATGTTTGTGATAGAATAATTGTTGTGAGGTTTGAATAAGAAATTAGGTGAATAATTATTTTATTTGAAAGATGAAATGCAATGGATGATATTTTATTTCAATAAAATGAAATGTGATGATTATTATGATGTAACATAGAGAATGATATGCATTTATTTGATTAAATTTTGACACTAATCTATTAATGGGTGCCTGAGTTTATATGAGATGCAGGTTTGTCGAAGATCAAGAGTGTGGTTGAGGTAGAGGAGGTTAGCCACCTGGCAAGGTTAAGTTGGAATGGATTCTCTTGCACACACCACTTAGTAATCATATTAAAATTGCATTTTGGAGGTTATTTAATTAATTGTTTATATTGTTTTACTTTGCAATGTTATTTAAATTAATTAGTGGTAAATTTAAAATGCATAGAAATAAAATAATTAGTTTAGTATATTTTTAGTTAATGTTTTATTTAAAGATTAAGATGATATTTATTTTGTTAAATTGTGGATAATGTGTGCATAGAAAACAAATCTTGCTTTATTTTAAAATCTGATTTATTAGAAAAATTAGAATAAAATGAAATATAGGAAGATTTTCGAAAGCAAAGTGATAAGATAGAAAACAATAAAAACAGGAAAATATAAGCAAAGACGATTAAAAATAATTAGAAAAACAAAATAGAAAACAAAGCAAAATAAAGCAAAATAAGGCTAGAAAAAGTAAATAAAAGTTTATAAAAACTCTTTAATTCTCAACAAGAGCATGCATTCTGAAGTTTATTATTTTTCATTCATCTTTCATCATTTATCTTTCTAAAAACAAAATTTGAAGCAAGCAAGAATGGTTGATTTGGGTGAAATTGGGAAAAGAAGAATAGAACAAGAAAGGACAATTGAATCAGAGCAAATTTATCAAATTAGCATTGGACTCCAGGTTTTTAATTATTCATTTTCATGAAATTTCTATTCAAATGTGTGTGAGAATGAATCATTTTTTGTTTGGATTTAATTTACTTTAGATCAATATTACTTTGAAAATATATAAAAGATTTTTGTAGAAATTTCAATCAGAATTTGTTTTCCTATCAAAAACTCAATTAAACTTTGTTTTTCAGTAGAAAACCCAATTAGAATTTGCATTTCCTAAAGAAAAGATATACAAACCTCTTATTTTCTAATTCTACATAAATATATACAATTATATAAAATACACACACACACACATATATATACATGCACATAAATGTCTTTGCACTGTAATTTTTATTTGAAACCAAAGAGAGATTAGAAATTATGTTGTTTTAGGTTATTGATTTGAATTTTATATAAACAAATAAAAGAAAAAATATATTAAACATTTGCAGCCTAAAGTTGCACATCAGCTGGTTGTGGAGCACCCTCCTCACAGGGTTGCGCCCTTAGAGAGCAATGCACCCCCCTCCCTTCTACCTATTTGTTTGCTCTTATCATTGAATTCATTTCAATCTTTTAAACTTGAACCTCTATTTTAAATTCTTACCTCAAACTGGCATGAATTTGCTTTCCTGCTATAAGCGATTTACTTCAAGTTGTAGGCTCATTCAATAGTTAAACATAAACTTTTGCCTCAGCACAGCAACCGCACCCTCCCTTAATTCATTCTAATGCAAACAAACTTAGATCTATTTTTATATATATACCCCCAATTTGTATTATATTCGGCCTTGAGTTTATTCAATGCTAAGAAATTTATATCTCTTTAAAAATACAGAGAACAGGCTGCCATCATAAATTTAAGAGGTAAATATAATATATATATATATACAATAAAATTTGCGTTATACATGTATATATGTATAATGTGTATATACAACATGTTCTTGGGAATCTGTATTTTTATTTTTGTAAAATATATATACACATATACATATATACATATGTATATGTTTATATATATATATACACATAATATAAATTAAAATATACAAATTGGAATCTATACAACTTCTACTTGTCAGATAATATTTGTAAATTTGTTGATTATATATATATTATGATTTATAATGTTGTCTTGATATAAAAATCTGCTTTTTAGATGATAAGTGTAAATTCTGAATTTCATTCATGTCATATATATATTTTCCTGCATATATACATATGTATATGTTTATATATATATATATATATACACACATAATATAAATTAAAATATACAAATTGGAATCTATACAACTTCTACTTGTCAGATAATATTTGTAAATTTGTTGATTATATATATATTATGATTTATAATGTTGTCTTGATATAAAAATCTGCTTTTTAGATGATAAGTGTAAATTCTGAATTTCATTCATGTCATATATATATTTTCCTGAATATATGTATATATATATATATACATATACATATTTAAAATTCTGAAGAGTAATTCAAATCTATTTGTGAATATATTTGACATGCACGGTGACTTATGTGTTTTTATTGGAATTTTCAATCAAACAATAGTAAACCAATGAAACATTATCTTTTTATGTGAAATATAAGAATTTCAAATAGTTGAATTGTTATTTGCTTGGACAATTATTATTTGATATTTCATTGTCAATGATATCAAAAGCTTGTAAACATTTAGAAAATTGGTGATGAAACTATACTTGAAAAGCTGAATGAATAGAAAACACTTGAAATATTATCAACTCAAAACAATTCATACTACATTCATTTCCTTATGAAACCACTTATGGGAGAGGATGTCGAGTGTGGATATCCAGAGACGATAGTTTCCCTTTTCGAAACTATCACTTTTTGTTATTTTGTTGCTTGGCCAAGTATATGCACCATTGAAATAGATGGAATTTTAAAAGCCTAAATATTATTGATATTAGTCTCTGCCACATCCTGCATGCAAGAGTTATGTCATTCTAGATTAGATTGCATGCAGGCATCAGGCTTGCATCGAGAGTTCCCTAATGCTTCTCTGTTCCAAGTTGCTAGGCTCCTCGTGCAGGGTCAAAGTTTTCTTTGAGCTAGGAAGAAATCCAAGGAAGTATTTATACTTCGTGGTTTGGGCAGAAAAGGTGCCTGGACCCACTCTTGGTCTCAGCTTTTCCGAAGACAAAGCAGTGTCATGGTAGTCAAGCACCAAGGATTTATCATCACATGGATATTTATGTATACATTTCTTGTATTACTTTGTATGGCTTGCTTAGCCAATTGTAATTTAACTTGTGAACTTGATGTAATCATTGATATGTACTTGCATATGTAACATTGAAATAGATGTTGTAACAATACTTGATGTAAACATTTACATTTGACATTGTAGTTGCTTGGAAGCAATCTTATTAACATATATATATATATATATATATATTGTTTCATTATTCTTATGAGGAAATGAATTTTGTATGAATATTTTTAATTGGAAATGTAAATATTCTTTGAGATTTTCATGTTTAGTAAGTAAGGTTGGAATGTACCTTTACATTCACACCTCTGGAAGGGAGGGGAAGTATCACTCAGGAGAAGAGTTTTGGCCTGGTAACCCATAATGAGCCTAACTGAGCTTTCACACACTCACTTTTAGATTGGTCAAGTCAAGTCAATAGTTACAGGAAAAGGGTAAGATACCTTAATCATGTTGTGCATGAATTAGGAGAGGTTGTGGTTTTATTGTGAAACATTCTTGATGTAGTTAAGTATTTGAAATTTCTTGTTGTTTGTGAGCTCTTCTTTATGAGTTTACTTTTTAATCGATGAGCTATATACATAAGATGTATATATACATACATATATGTGTGTCTACAATGAACTCATACACATGAGTATACATAGATAGACATATCTACACATGCTTATGGACAAATTACCCATATGCATGGAAACATCGAATGGACAAGGTCGCATATATATATATATATATATATATATATATATATATATATATTGTGGATATATGTCAATCAATATTATTGCAATTGTATATGTTTAATTGTTTGGAGGCAATGTTATACATATATGATGTATATATGTATATATATAGATATACATGTATGTGTCGACGTAATGGAAACATCCATACAAGTCTATTAATATATATAAATATGCATGTGTATATATATATATATACATGTGCGATATTATTTTGGAAATAAATGAATGTAAGTATATGCATTCAAATATTGAATAGCACATTCTATAATTGTGTAAGTTAATATATATATATATATATATATAT
>VDFB02075321.1:432339922-432363848 GCA_007258455.2 Sequoia sempervirens
AAGTCCCCTGTGGGGTAGTAAATGTTGTTTTATGTTGGTCCTCCCTTGTGACACTAATTTGATTATAACCTGAGAATCCATCAAGCATGGACATCATTTCTGACCCAAACACTATTTTTAGAATATGATCCATCATGGGAAGTGGATAATTATCTTTTAAAGATGCTTGATTGAGATTCCTAAAGTCTACATAGATCCTTATCTCCCCATTTTTATTTTGTATCAGGACAATTTTTTCTACCCAGGTTGAGTGATGGATTGGGTATATGATTCTAGCCTTTAGCATTTCATCAATCTCTTTGAAATTTGTGTCAACAACCTTAGGATTGTAGTTCATTTGCTTTTGTCTAAAAGCGACTATACCTTCTTTCAAATGTATGTGATGTTGAAACCTTCCACCCATAAATTTTTTAAGGTTGTCATAGCACCAAACAAAGACCTCTTTGTATTTGATCAACAACGCTATCAACTTCTCCTTTTCCTTGTTGGGATATGGTGTTGTACACCATTGCATAAAATTTTCTATTATATATTGTAATTAAATAATTATTTAGTTGTGATGCACCTAGGTGGTGTGCTTAATCACACTAGGTAATTATTTGGGGACCATTTTATGTTGTATTGTAACATTCTATTATTATTTAATGTGTGGAAGACGTGATAATAATTTAATATTGGAGAAATATTAATAAATTGAAAACTTAGTACCCAATATTAAATAAGGGATTAGTGGTTTTGTGTTCACATGGTTTTGTGGCACATGGTTTTATCTTACCACTTGGTTATATTTATGTGAGCTTGAATCTATAAAAGTAAGCACGTGTTTAGTGGTTAAGGTTGGCTGGATGAGTGGGTTGTTATCATTGAGTCTTTCTGAGGAGTGCATATGTGAAGCATGGCATGAGATGTGTGGATTCATGCTTGGACACATGAGGATGCATTGAGAGGCTTGATTCTTTAAACATATTCATTGTAACTCTTGTATTTCTTTATTGTTGATTAATGGATGGAGTATGGATACCTTTGGAGGTTGGGTTTTTCCCTCTTGAGGGTTTTCCCAAGGTATATCTTGTATTATCCTATGGCTTGTCTATTTGATATATTCATTATGGTTACTTATATGCATGTTTATCTCTCATGGGGTTATGTTGGAAATGGAATAAGAATGTGGGTTGAATACATTATTTTCTAACAAGTGGTATCAGAGCTTTCATGGTTGATGGATTTTTGTTATAACTCTAGTTTGAGATATTTTTACAAAGTAGACATGGTTATGCATGATATATTTGATACATTATAAGATATGGAATACATATTGCAAATGTTTGTTTGCAAATTTGGGCTTTTGGGTTGTCAAGATTTGTTGAGTTTATTATAGATCTGAAGTTTTCAAAATATGGGTCAAAAAGGGTTTTCTTGGTTTGAGTTTTCATATGAGGGTTTTGTAGAGTAAATTTCATAGATGACCTCTTGAGACAAAACAAACCTCACCATTGAATCTAGGAGGCCTAAGACATGAAAAATGACATAAAATTTGACCTAGTTTGGAGAAATTGGAAAAAAAATGTCTGGCCTACAGCCCGTTGTACAGTTGTCAACGTCTATAGAGGATGAAATTAAAAAAATAAAAAATAAAAATATTTAGAGATTTTTTTTTTAAAAACTTGCAAATATAATAAAAATTAAAAAAAAAAGTTTAAAAACCTTTTTGAAAAAGTTAAAAAAAAATATTAGGAGGCGAGGGTCCACAAACCCCCGTACCTCCCCTAATATGTGGCTGACAACAGTCGACTGTCGGCTGATAGTTTGGTTGGATCCTGGCCAGTACTACTAGTTTGGTAGTCGGCAGGTAACTAGCCCACTAAGTTAAGCCTGCCCGGCAGGAAATATTAAACCGCCTTAAATTTTTTATTAAAACATTTTTAAAATGTTTGAAAATCCCACCTAAACATTTTTAATATTTGAAAATTAAACCCCATTTTATAATGGGTGTTAGGTCTGCAGAAGGGCAGATCGAAATTTAAAAAAATTAAAAGATTAAATCAATTTTAAACCAAGTTTAGATTTTTTCGCTCAAGCACCACCGACGGGCCGTTGGTGGCTTAGCCCGAGGGCTAGCCTCCTTTACATGGGAAAATCGGATGGTTTTTTCAAACTTGCATAACTTTCACTTGGATGTCAATTTTTTGACTTCTTATACTCATTGGAAAGGTCGTTCTAAGCACTATGCAATGGTATTGGTTTGGTTTCCTGATATTTCCATTTTGATTAATCTTTTTAGCTTGGAAGCCAGATGTTCTCCATTTCACAGTTTTAGTCCTAACTTTTGCATACATAATTGGATTTTTAATTTCAAATAGGCATTGGAGAGCATGTGCGGTATACTACACAGTGGATCAGATTTTTTATCAGTTTGTGGTGCAGCGAATGTATATTACATGTTTGATCACTTGTAGGAGCCTGAGATTCATGGTGTGATTGTGTGAGCATCCAGATGATTCAAGAGGCAAAACCTTGAGGGAGTACATGTTTTTATATGATATTTATGATGGTACGTCTAATTATCAATTTGGTGCTTCATGGTATAGGTTTGCAGGTATTTTTTAGATTTGTACTTTGATGGTAATAGGTACACATGTTTTCTTTGTTTTTGAGGGCATGGTTTGACACGAGTGGAGACTTGGAGTCTCGTATGGGTGATAGTTGAGTGTAGGTACATCAATGGCTATGGTTATGATGTCATGGGTATGTAGGTACATTTATGCATTGACACGACATGATCATGTATGTAGTTGTTTGGTTGTGATATGGTTTGATGTTAGGAGGTTGTTTTTATCTCCTTGATGAGTGTTTGGTTCCTTGACTATGGTTACTCATTTATGGACATGTTTGAAAAATCATATTTGTGGTTGATTTGGTGTTTGAGTCTTAATGTCTACAGGATTATCTTCTTGATATCTTGGTTTGTAGTTTACCAATGTGATGATGAGTTTGCATGTTTTAGTGGTTGGATCTATGATTTATGTGATTGGTAGGTATATGCAGCCTATTGATTGTAGTGGGATGACTCATATGTGGACTGTCTATATCCACCAGATTTGATTTATTTTTGTTACATATTTCATTAGTTAGCCTTTTCTCTAGTCATTTGTGCATTGGTATGTTGTTTTGGGTTGAGAGGATGGATGGTTAGAGTACCTGATTAGTCAATTGATGGGACTTGTAGCATTTGGTTTGATCATGATGTCATGATAGCTTGGAACATTCATTGGTTATACACTTTTAGTGGGAGCTTTTGCTAGTGATGAATTGGCAGTATTGGATTGGTCCTTGATGGTTTGTTGGTGATTGTATGTATCTTCTTGGCTTGGAGATCTTGGTTTCACTTGATGTTACTCACATTTTAGTTTTTGTATAGACTTGGATGATCTTCATGCAGGAGATGGTTGTCACAATTCCATGTATAGCTCGGTATATAGGTTTAGTGGGAGTTGTTGGCAATGAAGTGGATGCATCATTGGTGATGGTTATCTTCATTTGATTGGAGATGAGGTTTCTTGGTTTAGATTGTGTTTGTTGTGTTGTTATGTCATGATATACTCTTGATTCTAGATTAGAGTTTGACACGTTACATGATCTCTTGAGACCAGGATTTTTGCATTGGTGCATGTGATTTCCTAAGAGGAGATGGTTAGATCATGATTTCATGATAGGTTCCTAATTCTACGGTTGGAGCTTTGACATTGATCTTAGTGGTTCTCTTTGTATTAGTACATTGATTATTTGCTTGATTACTTCATGATGATGTTATGTTGCATTTGTAGTTTGGCATGTATTAATCGGTTGCAGGTGCTCATGGATACTTGGAGATGTAGGTGATGGTTGGATTTCTCTTGTTCTTAGAGACTTTTTCTTGAGATGGTTACTCTTTGGAGGTTTCAGCAGGAAGATCGAGGAGCTTTCACTTGGATATGGATGTGAGTTCATGATGGACTGATAGAGGAGATTGTTCTTGGAGTGAGTCATGATAACTTGGTTATCTTGGAGGAGCATTCTCATTCCCCACTCTTGGTCTACTTGGTGGTTTATCATTTGAGAGATATTTTCCCATTATTTCTTTCAGATGTGTTATGTTTTATGCTTTGATTTCTCATGGGAATGAGTTGAGTCATGGGATTGATTTTGGAGACTCATTTGAGGATTCTTTAGCATGAGTTTATATTGCTTTATCTTTCATGGATATGGATCTTGAGCTATGGATAGTTAGATTTGGAGGATTCATTTTGAGGGATGTTTGGCATGGTTATCTCCTTATGCATTTGAGTTTATGTTATCATTCATTAATGTGAAGTTTAGGAGATGGTTTATAGGTTGATTTCCAGATTTGGGAATGGTTACTTTGAGTTTGATCTTCTTGGATAGAGAGGCTTATATCCATGTTGGAATTTACAGGATTCATATGTTGTTTGATATAAGAGATTGAGCATTGATTTCAGTTTTGTTGAGGCTTCTCATTTGGTGTTGTTAAGAGATCATTCTTGACACAGCATTGCACTTTTGAGGTGTTGGTAGAAGGACATGTTATGGTTTATAGGTTTTCTCTCTTCATGGTTCATTCCTCAAGGCTCATGTTCATGTGATTTGGGAGGATGGTGGCAACACATTGTGAGAGAGTATGCAACTATTTGGGTTGCATGTGTGGATATTTTTATTGTTCTTGGTACTTCATTGTTGATTATTTATCACACCTTGATATAGCGTTGATTGGTATACTTGATATGCTTTGACATTACCTATGCAATGGGAGTTCCTGGATATGTATATTCTTCATTGACAAGTTTGATACAGGGAGCTTGTGATTGTGATTTATGGGTTGCATATGTTGATGGTATGAGTTTATTGATGTTGTTGATACCTAGGAGGTATGGATGGTTGGATGTATTATCATGTTTTGTGGATGTTATTTCTAATCATGTGGATTTTTTACAGTTGATAACAACTTGTTTGGAGCCATTGTTATCACTTGTATTTGATGATTTTGTTCTTATATTGGTGCATATTCACCTTGGCATGTTCATTTTCTTCCATAGGTGGCACATTGGAGGATGAGAGGAGTTCTTTCTTGAGATGGTGGTCACTTTCTTCTTATTTTAGGTATCTTGATGGAGCACGAGAGCATGTTGGAGATTCATGTGGTTTCATGTATGGCTATGATGATGTATTTCATGTATTTATCCCTTATGCAATGTATACAACAACTGGGAGAATGTTGGGATATGGTGTTGTACATCATTGCATAAAATGTTATATTATATTGTTATAATTAAATAATAATTTAGTTGTGATGCGCCTAGGTGGCATGGTTAATCACACTAGGTAATTATTTGGAGACCATTTTATGTTGTATTGTAAAATTATATTATTATTTAATGTGTGGGAGACATGTGATAATAATTTAATATCGAGGAAATATTAATAAAGTGAAAACTTAGTACCCAATATTAAATAAGGGATTAGTGGTTTAGTGTTCACATGGTTTTGTGGCACATGGTTTTATCTTACCACTTGGTTGTATTTGTGTGAGCTTGAATCTATAGAAGCAAGTACATGTTTAGTGGTTTAGGTTGGTTGGGTGAGTGGGTTATCATTATTGAGTCTTTCTGAAGAGTGCATATGTGAAGCATGGCATGGGATGTGTGGATTCATGCTTGGACACATGAGGATGTATTGAGAGGCTTGATGCTTCAGAGGTATTCATTGTAAATCTTGTATTGCTTTATTGTCAATGGATGGAGTATGGATGCTTTTGGAGGATGGGTTTTTACCTCTTGAGGGTTTTCCCAGGGTATATCTTGTGTTATCTTGTGTCTTGTCTATTTGATCTAAGCATTATGGTTACTTATATGCATGTTTATCTCACATGGAGTTATGTAGGAAATGGATTAATAATGTGGGTTGAATGCATTATTTTCTAACATTCCTCAAGAGAGAAAAATTTCCCAATATAAACTAACTTTGGTGATTTAGCAAATCACCAATATTCGCCACTTCATACTCCCTTGAATTGTTTATAGATTCACTCATTTTCTTCTTGATATTTTGGTCATGTCAATCAAATAGATCTTCCAAAGAAACCAAACCCTTAGGGATTTTATTACCTTTCAATTGAAAAACTCCACTCTCCAAGTCTTGTGCATCATTAGGGTAGAATTCCTTACATTCACTAATACTACCCTCAAAGAAGGTTTGAGAAAAAATCTCAACATTCTCCAAAAAGGCTTGAATTTTCTTATCATTTTCAAACACTTGCCAATTATTAACATTATCATGAACATTAGGCCTATAGATCATCTCAATCTTATAATACTTGTTCTTGAAGTTAGGATTGGGAAGCAAAAAATAAGTGGATACCGCCAATGAGTTAGCTCTACAATTTAACTCCCTGGGTACTAATTAAAAGCATAAAGTTTCCATAGTCCATGATAATCAAGTGAGCTATTTATGGATCAAAACTTTGTCAATTTTTTGTATCAACATTTTGTATCATACTCCATGATCCATAATCAAGAATATATGCAAGCAAAAGAGAGAGAGTGAAAGGCATAAAAACATTCAATGGGGTTCCATACTTTGTTCCGATAGTGTCTTAGTCTTTCATTTTTTATAGTGAAAACCTTACATACCTGTTTGACTATTAGTTTAATGTCTCCCACGGCTTTGAGCATCTTGATACCCATATTCCTTGCTTCAGACAATCCTGACAACAAGGCTTCGTACTTCATCGTGTTATTAGTATTTGTAAATTCTAATTTGTAAGAAAAGGGGGATTTCTCACCTGACAGAGCAACAAGAACTATGCCCACTCCTAGCCTAGAATTAGAATAAATTCCATCAAATTCCATCATCCACAATTCAAAGGAAATGTCTAGACTAACCACACCAACATATTTATCATGATCAGAGAAAAGCGTATAATTCCCAAATTTAGACTCCTCGTACAAGATTTGTGATTTGGGATCTTTTGATTTTAGCATTGTAATCTTGGCCTTAGGTTCAACTTCCAAGTGCACCTCTTTATTTCCTATAGGAATAGTAGCATAAGACCAATCTAACTAGATCTCTCCCCCCAATTCCTTATAAAAACTTCTTCTTAGGAGCATGCCATAGCTAGTAGGAATATCTTCCACCAAAATTGTGAGTTTGAGTCTCTTATTTGGGTGAGCCGCAAGAGCAACTTGGGAATCCTTGATTTGTCCAATTAGGGGAACTTGTTTAGATTCCATTAAATAGCATTTTCCAAATGTTTTGGCTAAATTCAAACCCAAGGCTCGAGCAATTTGTGTTGGCATAACATTATCCGAGGTGTTGGAGTCAATGATACAATTGCTTAGTCTAAACCCATTTACAAACAACGAAACATAAAAAGGATTAGGTTGGTCCTCTATAGGACTTGGTGTTTATTTCTTACTGCTTGAAGCTAAGTTGGTCATGGGATATCCAGGATTAATCATTTTTTCACCTAAGCCTGCATGAGATTCAAAGTGTTTTAATTTCACATACCCAACTAATCTATCCAACTCTTTAGGGTTCATTCTCAAATACTCCACTTGTGAGATCTGCACCTTCGAATTCTTATAAAATTCAATTATATCAAATGATCCTAAATACTTTTCTATGGGTGAAATATTTAGAGATCTGGAAGGATCCTCCATATATATTTGATGTGTGTGTGATGTGCTTTTGCCTTTAGAAGTAGCACTAGCTCTACTAAGAAAAAATTTGGGAGAATTTTGAGTGCCTTTTTGGTTGTTATTTTACTGACTTTGAGTCATAATAGAATAGGTAGGCTCATCCAGAGTGATGTAGACATCTCATCCTCTATCATCTTCAGGTTCGAACTCAAGATACCCAATTGTAGAGTAACCATACTGAATAGAAGAATTTACTTCCTCAATAACTTTTTTGATAACTTCTTTCATAGTAGTCATTTACATAAATCTATTCATCTCAAGGCATTCTAACCCATCATGGTATGAAGTGAGATGGAAAACACACATATTTTTCTTATTATCTCCAAAAGGGGCTTCTATTGCTATTCTTTGTTGAGTTGGAGGAAGTGAAAGAATTTTATTACCAAGTTGGAAATTCTCTTTCCTTGTGATGTCTTGATAAAGCTGAACATTCTTTGGCATTTGTCTTTTAAGAGCAATAATATCATTTTCTAATCTCTCGATCATGGGGTCTGAGGAGGTAGATGCCTACAATTTATTCGAGTGCATCCCTCTCTTCCATTTTCCTATAGTAATAAATTCATCTTCTAACTCAATTGCTAATGTTTGCATGGCTTCCAAGTGAGTTGTCAGTGCTTTCTTCATGAGAAGGCCAATATCCAGATGTTGCACATTAATAAAGAAACATTTTGCATCTCTTTTGATGGTCTTCTTGTTGGATGTTGTGGATGTGTTGTTGATATGTGGTTGTCATTGATGTCAACACTATTAGCATTTGGTGTATTGAAGGTTGTATATGTCGAGGACATTGAGAAAGTTGTAAAAGAAAGTGTTCCAGGTTCCCAGTGGAACTGTGTAGGTCATGAAGGAATCTTGTTTTGTACATTGAAGATCAGTTCTTGTGGACTAAAGGGTTTATTTTTTAAATTATCTAGATCATCTATCAGAAGTTTCAAAGGTCCGCATGTAGATTTGATCGTGTTGTGGTCTGACAGTATTTTTGTGGTCTCTATCAGTGTTCCTAAGTGAATTTTTTTGTGATTCTAATAATCTCAGTTGTTGTGGGTGATTCTCTATTAGTTCCTGGTGTTCTTAGATGCTTCTATATCATTCTCTATCATTCTTGTACATCCACATTGATCAGTGTGCTCATGGTCGAAGATTTTTCTTGTGCACGTTTAGTTTTTCATGTTCTTGGCCGACATGATGGGTATAATGTGTGGTGGATATTCAAGGTGAAATTAATTGAAGCATTTTTCATGTTGGAGTTGTTAATTTTGGTCTCCACTATGTTGTGTCCGACCTTGGTGGATTCGCATTGAAAATTTAATTATAAATTTGGGCCGACATTGCAAATATGTTTTATTTTTCTGGCCGACCAAGTTGTTGATGTAATCTCATGTTGTGGATATATAAGAGTGATTGTTTCATCGGTGCAAAGTGTGCTCCGTGTGTTGGGTGTGATCCTATGTGTGTATGTGTGAATATCATTCAATTGCAAAGCAGAGTGTGAAGAAGTTTGAGCAAAGTGCCAAGTAGTTTGAGTGAAAAGTGAAGGAGTTTTCTGTGCGTAATTGGAATTGTAATCAAGCTTGTGCAAAAGCTATTTTCTCAGTTCGTACCCTCCGGATTTAATCCTATTATGTATTGTTGGGCAATGAGCCCCTTCTGTAACTGAGCAGTGAGCTCTAGGTAGTGTGCCTGAATGCATGTGCATTCCCCTTTATTGTTTTCATTATACTTTTAACAAGGTATAATATTGTGGACTAACATCCACCGTGGTTTTTCCCCTAACAGGGTTTCCATGTAAAAAAAATCTGGTGTTCTCTATCTCTCTAATGTGTTAATTTCTTCTTCATAAATATGAGATTAAGTTAAGTAAAGTTTGAAAAGTTTATTATTTTGTGACAATTGATTCACCCCCCCTCTCAGTTATTTGTCCTTGTTTTTCCAACACTTTTTGGAGCATCAATTTGGCTTATTAGTTTGTTAAATTTAGCCACATATTCCCTCACAGGTTCACTTGCTTATTTCTTCACTTGTCCCACCTACACTATTATGGTAAGGTCATCATCAACACTTTTAAACCTGCTTTCAATTTTTTTTTTCATAGTAGCCCAATTATTAATAGAACCATTTAGAAGGTGGTAAAACTATTCTACGACAAAATCCACAAGAGATTTTGCAAACAACTTGACTGCCACATCCTCATGTTGCACACCAAGCACACCATATATAGTAGAGAAAGCATCAATATGTTCTTCTAGAGAGGAAATATTCTTGCAAGAGCCCTTAGGTAAATCATTTAGATTGGCACCTAGATTTAATGGACCAATAGCAACCCCCCATAGAACTAGTGGTTGTGTAATATCAAATCTTGACAAGTAGAAAAATTTGGGGGTGCTCTAGTTGGAGAAGTAGGTCTACTTCTAGATTTAACTTTTCTTTTAAGGAGGACAATATAAGGAAAAAAAAAATCAATAAAGGAAAATAAACCTAATACCAAAAAACTTCCTGATATCATATGCAATAAGAATTAAATGTCACAAATACTAGCATGTATCGAATAGCTTGTAAATAATAATTATCGACCTAATATCATCTGAAAATGAAACCAATTACAAAGATAAATGACCAAGCATTCACACAAGAATAATCATAAACATGGGAGAAAGCTTAAACACACAAATTTAAGATTCCCAAATTATCTCCATAAACCAAATGCACACAAAATATTAGAGGTTTCAATTGCAATATAGTATATTGAAATTGTAAATATCAAGTCTTTCAAAAACTATCTAGAGAGAGTTTCTTCGGTTTCATTTACAAAAATATAGAAGAGGATGAGTAATCGCTTCTTTTTCAAAGTAACTACCCAAAAATAAATACTTTCAAATAATAAGTCTAGAAATCAATTGAAAGGTCATGATGGTGGTGCTTCATCAACCGGTTTCACAGTTGATTGATTTGTTGATGTGGCAAGCCTCTTTCGCAAAGCTTGGAAAGCATTGACAACATGTGCCATTTCTTTATGTTGAGAAATAGTAATATTCCCTACTCACAACTTCTAGGCCATTTGGAAATCACATCCTACTTCAATCCTTTTATCATATGTATCTACCAATCCAACTATCTAAAACAAGTGTCTATCTTGTTGAATTTCCTCAAGCTTTCAGTATTGAAAGGCTAAGAATTAGTAATCTCATCAATTACCTTCTTGAAATTCTCCTTCAGGACTCCAATGTCACCATCACTACCACTTCATTCCTAGATAGGCTCTAAACCGAGCATGGAGAGATTCTTGTGAATTTCTTCTATAATTGTGTTGCTTTCAAATAACACTTTGCCAAATTCTAGCAAACTTTGCTTTACAATTTTTAGTTTCCATTCAACACTCTTATTCCAAATTAAACAGTGACCATCAACAACATTAGGAATGATGGTATAAGGGGGTTCTTGTCTCAAGATTTTAATCCCCTATTTGGCTCTACTGTTTGGAATTGTATGGTAAAGGCCTGTAGGCTTGTGGCCAAGGGTCTCTTTTGGAAATTGAGAGATGGTAGAAATATTTTGTTCTGGGATGATAGCTGGTTTGGCAACAGGCCTCTCAAAGATGAGCCTTGGGCTCAAACTTTCATGGATCTATGTGTGCGGCGATTTGGCAGATTTGTTGTTGACTATATTGAGGGAGGTTTTTGGAAGAAGTTGCATGAGGTGGACCCTATACTGGAGGTTATTTTTAAGGCTATATCTTTGGTTCATATTCCTTCTTTCCATTCTCTTGATAAATTTGTTTGGAAGCCTTCTTCTAATGGTAACTTCTTTGTTGCTTTGGCTTTTCATTTTAATGAATCCTTTGTTGGTCCTGCTCCTTTTTGGGCTTCCATATGGTCCTCTAGATTGATTCTTAAGGTTAATGTTTTCTTCTGGTTCTTTTTCCAGAATAAAATATTAACTACTAATAACTTGGTCAAAAGACGTTTTGTGATGCCTAACAGGTGCTTTCTATGTGAAGAGGAGGCCAAAAGTGCTTGTCATATGTTGATTGGTTACAGATATGTTAGAATGGTGTGGTCCCATGTGCTCTCTCTTTGGAACTTAAGTTGGGTGTTTCCTAGTTCTATTAAAGAGTTGTGGTCTTAATGGGTTGGCCCCACATCCAATCCTACTCTTCTGATTTTGTGGTCTCTTTCTCTTCCTCACATTGTTTGGGGTGTTTGGCTTGAGCGCAACAATAGAATTGTCAGGAATTATGCCATCCCTGTTATCTCTATGGCTTACAAAATATGTGTGGCTATTAAAAAAAATTCTTGCTAGGATCACTTTTCACAATGGGCCGAAGATTAATCTTAGCCCCTATGATATCTCTATTACTCAAAGGTGGAAGTTGCCATGTGATATTCCCTCCTGGTGACTAAAGGGAAAACTTCTAAAGAATATGTTGTTTGGAAAGCTCCTCTGGATGGTTGGGTGAAGGTTAATTTTGATTGAGCTACTAAAGGGAATCTGGGACCTGCAGGTTGTGGGGGAGTGATCAGAAACTCTAATGGTAGGCTCATCTCTATTGTGGCACTCCCTTTGGGAATCCGGACAAACCACTATGAGGAAGTAGCTACATCCTATCATGGTCTTAATTTGGCATAAATCAAAGGCTATAGGAAAGTTTGGCTGGAGGGTCATTCTTTGAATATCATTAATAATTTGAAAAATTGTGTTCCCCCCTCTTAGACTATTGAGTCTTTGATAAGGGACTACATTGATATTCTAAAATCTTTTGATGAATATTACATCTCTCACATTTTGAGAGAGGGTAATGGTCTAGCATACATATTTGCTACTATTGGATTTAGAGAGGTTAGGGAATGGGATTTGAATGACCCTCTCCCTATAGAGGCAATAGCAACTATTAACTATGATGGCCGATTTTAATTTGCTTAAGTTTTCATTATGGTTGGCGGTGTGCATGTCTTTCTTCACGAGGGCTGGGTGTTGTAGGGAATAAAACTCAATGTTCTTAATTCTCCTCTGCTTCATTGCAGTTCTCACATGGATTTTGGGCATTCTTAGCATTGTCTTCCAGATTTTTCCTTGCACTAAGTTTAGAGTCCTCAAGTCGTTACCTTCTACTAACTTTGTTGATATGGGTGGAGATAGAAATTGCAGAGAACCCTTCTTGTGCGAAGTTTCAAAGAAGAAGGAGGAGGTTTGGCAGGTGTTGGAGAAAGGAGAGTTAACTCCTTACCTAGAGAAATTACATGGCAATAATCCTCAGGTTATGGTGTTATTGGCTAAAGGAAGGAATGATAGGGTGTTGAAGCTATATGGAACAGAGTTTGATGTCAATGAAGAATTTATAGCTAATATTACTAGATTGGCCATGGATGGTATGAAAATTTTTAGAGATAAAAAGAAGTCACAGACTGCAATGCAAATCTTCTTCAAGGGAGATGAAGCTAAGAATTTGAGGACTGTGAGGAGTGGAGGCTACCAGAGAAGTTATCTTAAGGCATTATGGGGAGATGTTGCAGAAGAGCTAATGTGTTTTATTACCTTGGAAGGTCACTTCTCAGCAATAAATGCATGCCACTTCATCTTGCTCTATCACTTCTGACATAAGAAGAGGATTTCCTTTCCTTATTATCTCCTAATGTCTCTAAATTCAGGTCTTAAGGATCATAAGAAAAACCCTAAAAATCTCATTTTGCATGTGGGGTTAATCCTTCTTATTTCTGATTATACGAAGACCTTTGAGGTGGCTTATCCAATTGCTACCCTGAAGGGTAAACAATCTAATCCTATGGAGGAGTATGAGACTACCTTTGAAGAGGAACTGGCCAACAAAAAAGCAAAGAAAAGGAAACTAATTTTGGAAAAAGATTCGGATTTGGAGGAGGATGTGAACTTTGTCTCGGATTCACTTGCTTCTTTGGAGGTGGGTCCTCAATCCCCTACTACAGGAAAGATGAAAAAAGGGGAGTTGTGTGCTAGCGAGGGTTATGTGACTTGTAGTGATGAGGTGGCTACTGATTTGTCGAGTAGGGGTGTGAAGGAGAAGAACGATTTGTATGGAGAGGTTTCCTCGCCGCCCCCTGTAACCAAGTAGAAGGAGCTGGAGGAGGCAAGCAGGATGAAATGGGTTCTAAGGACTGCAAGTCAATTATTGGAGATGGAATTTCCTCTCACTATTGCAGGTGGCCTTGATGCTGATGATTCTCTGAGTGTTAAGTCAGATTTGTAGTAGAAAGGTAAGTTTGGGGTTGTTGGTGTTGCTATGGATGCCCAAGATGTGAAATTGGAGAGGCTAAAGAAGAGAAAGGTTGTGGCGGAGGAGATTGCGAGCTCCATCCACAAAATTAAGACTCCAGTTGCTATTGGGAAAGGTAAGGAAATCTCTGCTGGTCAAGATAAGGTTAGTTTCTCTAAGGAGGAAGATGCTTTGGGGAAGGGGGTTTTTAATATTGATAGAGAAGAAATGTCTAATGTGCTGGGAACTGCTCATGAGGGTTCCATTGTTTTGTTCAAACTATTTAAATGGTTTTTTCATGAACTCAATAAAACTAATGTCAAAGTTAGGGGTGTGGTGAGTAAGGTTGAGGAGTCCTCTGTCCAAAACTAGATAGATGAATTGTTTGATTCCTTAAACACTATGGTAGACACTTTGGCGAAGGAAACTCTTAAGATGAAACAAAATTTGGAAGGTAGAATCCTCACCCTTGAGGATCAAATGGATAAAATTTGGGATACTGTGATAAGAGGTGGGGAGGTGTCTAAATCTATTGGTAAATTTGATTTTGTTGGTGTGATCTCTCCTGTGGTTAGTACCAAGAAGCGTAAAGAAAGTGCTCATGCTGAAGAGATCGGTGTTGTTGGTAAGCTAATGGAGGAGGAGGGTGTTGTTGAGAAGTGTGGGGGAAAGGTATTGTTTTGATTACTGAGGTGAATACGGATGGACCCGATGCTAGGACTAGAAACAAGACTAAAGCTTAGGTTGGGGCTTATGGTAAAGAAATATCTAATGTTTTGGATGATGCTCAGAAGGCTGCGACAAGCAATGTGGAGGCGGTAGATATTTTGAAAAACATGTAATGCTATTGGTTGGGGTCTTCCTTGTTGGTTCAATTTATGATGTTGGGTCACTGTTGTTGGGTTGTTTTATGCTTAGTGTTGTTTTCTTAAGTTTCAACTACTTTCTGTTGTAAAGGGTTTTGGGCCCCTTCAAAACCCTTATTTTACCTTTAATCAAAAACATTAGGAATGATTTTCTCACTAGCCAATTTCTCTGCCCCCGTACTCAACATCCCCTTGTTCTCATTCAAGTATGTAATCCACACTACTTCCTCATTTTTAGCCAAAGCAATATCCTTTTCCATTTCCATTTTCAAAGCATATGCTTTCTAATGAATCTTTAACATTTTTTAAATGAATTTCCTTCTCTTATCTGTCATGTTGCTTACCCATTCACCTATGGCTTTTCCATACACCTTGTAACTTTTCATATTACTTACTATCTCTCTTCCCATCACTGATGTTGGATCAAAAGAGGCTTCATCTTGAGATATTGGCTAAGGGGTAAAGTCAAAAACTAACTTTAGGCATTCAGTTAGAACCCTGATCTAGATTTTTAATTCATCTTTACTTTTCTTATCCTTGTTAGTTCATTCAACTAGCCTATAAGCTATTATCTAGAATTTGGTACATCTTCATCCCTTGTGGAAGGTCCTAAATTTATCCTAGCAACATCAAAGTCACTCGTAGTTGCCTGATTGACTTATTTTCGTGTAGTAGGGAGAGCAGCTTCCACACAAACATTTCCTAAAATTTTGTCCTCTACCAACCTAGATGTAGTCTTCAACTTTTTTGAATTAGGAGTTCTCTGAAGCAACTGACTCACCATTTCTTGCTCAAAGAGATATATTTGCATTACCTTTGTTTTATTTGACAATGTATTTTCCAACCAAGATGATGTGGAAGGAGCAACAACTGCTTTAGAACTAGAAGAGTAAAAAAAATAAGTCCTCCCTAATGGAGGGGTCATAGTCTGTACATGTTCTACTGAAGAAGGTGGAGTAGATCCCATCCTAAGAGGCTCATTTACTTCCCTACCAGGAGATGACCTATGAGAGGAGGAAGAGGTATTGGTGGAGATGTTACATGTATCTTCTTAACCTTTAGCTATATCTTTGTCCTTATTCTATTGAGGTATATCAAAAGCATCTTCTCCACATGTTCTTTCTGATAGATTCCTTTTGAGAGGCTCATCATCACCATCACCTTGAGCTCTCATTGATATCTGATGTGAAGTCGAACATGAAGTTCCTAAGATTACATGTGGTTGATTACTCCCACCTGTAGGTTGAGTATCATGTGACCTAGTTTAGGGTTTATTTACAATTGGCACGAGGAGGTTTGCATAGGTGGAAACAATTCTATCTAAAATGCAATAATTGACAACTTACTGAAAAAGAGAAGAAAAACTACCTTGGTAACTATGTGCTCCAAGGATCAATGACTACACTCCTTTACTTTCCTATTTTCTAGCGTGTCAACTAGAGATACTCTTCTCACTAGCTCACATTCCTATTTGAACCTTTCATAATTAAAGTGCAAGTAGACAAGAAATTAATTATTCCCTTGTTATGGTTGGCACATGTAGTCTTTCACATTAGGTCTTCATTGTAACAACTTTCAAAAAATGGCTACTTGATTAGCAAAAGAAAAAAATTGATAACCTTGTTGGCGGCCAATAGGGGTTTTAGAACCAACATGAAACATTGAAAACCCTTTATCTTTATGCTTTCAAAAAAAATATCACCAGGTGGAGAAAAAGAGAGTTTAAACAACTTAGTTAGAGACTGCCACAAGTTTTCTAACATAAGCAAAACTCCAAAATGACTTAACTTTTAACTTAAACAACACTTCATGAAAGTTAAGGCAACACTTAAAGATATTGACACACTTTAAAACTTTGTAATGATGAACATTATGTGATGTGTCAGAAATAGGAAAGGTTATGAAAACTTGAGTGGTGACTAACAAAGTTTCAACTTACCAAATTTTTGAGTGAAAAGGAAAGTTTTTGAAGTGGGACAAAAACTATGGTAACAAGTTGGAATTGTGAAATTTTGAATTATATGTTTTTCTCATTGATATGGCGAGCTAGATGTGCAAGAGTGAAATTGCCATTGGGTGTAATTTTATGAAACTACATTTTTCCTCCACTTTAGTGAGTTATTTTTAAGAAAAAATAGTTGTACTAAAGTAGTTGAAAAGACACAAGCATTGAATTTGAAATTTTGAAATTTTTGACAATTTTTTAGATTTGTGTGAAAAAGGATACTGTAGAAGCCACAGAGGTCGAATGAGCAGACACTGATGATGTCCCTAGCATTCAAGCTCAGTGAAAAACTACAATGCCTAACATGAAGTTTCATTCTACAAAACTTAAAATCAAGTTAGTTTCAAAATTTGAAGAAGCAACCATAGCGAGAAGAATGCTTAAGAAAATTTCAATGAATCGAAAGAAAAGTTTAATGAAGTGAGTATATTCCCCCTCCTATTTTTCCCCCAACTCAATGGGGTGAAAATAGGAAGGATGGAAGGAACATTTTTTCCATGAAAAATGGGAAAAAATGACCCTATATATGTCTAAGTGGGCCCATGGAGGGGTCATTTTCATAATTCACTGCGAGGAATTTGTTCACTTTTCTTGAGAGCTATCAGCAAAATGCCTTACAAAAGAGACTTTAGGATTCCATGGATCAACCAACTACACACCAATGTGGCAAGGGGCGACCCACCTAATGAGGTATGCAAAAAAATTCCACCCAACTTGTCATTTTAGCATGTTTTTCTAGCATTTTAATTTCCTCAAGCAACATGGGCATCCAGCTAGTGCGACATCTTGGGGACGCGCAGGAATCCTACTAACATGCCAACATCCATCACCCATGCTGGCATCCTGCCTATGCACTATCATTGGGAAGTTCAAGCTCAAATGCTAGCATGTCGTGCAAACATCTACATAGTGCACTTTAGTCGCAGAGGCAAACTTAGGAAAGTTTTGATGATGTTGAGTTAGAAGATTTTTGAGATGTAGATTACTAATATGAGATTTTATGTCTTTGCAAGAGTGGCTCGAGATTAGAGGGCTTAGTGGTGGGGTGATTCTGTCATTATTGTGCAACCATAATAATGATATCGACACAAATTACCATGGTCTGCTACACCACATCATGCTTTGGTGGGTTTATATGATGCTAAAGATATGATTCCATGCTCCCATGCTCATGGAACTCATGGAGCGATGGTGTAGATATATCCACATTTCATCTTCCCATGAGGGAGATGATTGCAACCTTGGAGGATGTCTACCACATTCTACACCTACCTATCCATGGAGAGTGGGTGGCATACAAGGAGGACAAAACAACCCAAACCATACAACAATACTGCCTCAACCAAGTAGTCTCAGAGGAAACATCTGGGCATATCTACATGTGTTGGCTATAGTAGGGGTGCATAGTGATTTCATTGGTGCGTCGAGCCATGATCATGACCATTGCTTTGTAGGTCACAATTGATCGGTTAGGCTCTCACCTCCACGAGGCCTCGTCCATTGCATTCAAGCAATGGAGAAGAAAAGGATAGTATTCACCTGAGGTCAGAGCATGCTCAAACACCTATATCACAACCTTAGGCGATACATCCACTACGAGTATCATAGCATTACCACCTGCACACTTCTTCAGGTGTGGGCATTCGAGCACATTCAGTGCATGAGGCTAACCGGGTATACCCTAGACTTAGCGTAGGCATTTCCTCGAGTGCACATGTAACCCTTAATATATAACTAGTGGTACAAAGATCTATAGTTTTGGCAACAGAGGATAGATATTTTGAGGGGCCTAGATATTAGATGGCGGCCCTATAAGTAGATGGGGACCTAACCATCTGACAGGAGTCAATTGTGGAGGATGTAGTGTGATTGATTCCTGATTGGGCGGTCAAATTATATCATAGTACCATACTATTGGCATCAGGTCATCTTGCAATTTGAGTAGGTGCAGGCAATCCCTTCGATGACTGTAGAGTCTAAACTAATGTATTGTAAACTTGGTAGAACCTACACAATTCAGAGGTATGTCTAGTTGAACAGTCCACTCAGCATTATAAAGACTACATTAAAGTGTCAATCCAAGGCTTGTAAACTTGTGATGATGTTGCACTGTATGTTCCTTCAGAGAATTGAGGCTTCCCAAGTTATCCTATTCAAAGTGTTCTACTTGCTAGAAATTACACAATTACATAATAGTGAAAAAAGAAACTAGAGCTAATGGCTACGGGTGCCTACAACTTAACCTGTAACTGAACTGTTGCTAATAAAGAAATACTGGACCAACTTAGAACTACTCAAACTAGCAATTAAACTTATTCTAACCTTTGGAGTATTACATATTAACCAATGCATGCTTGCTCATGAACATTCATTACTAAAAATAGAAGTATGAGAATCTACTCCGCTTTACATGCAATTTATGAAACAATGATAAACATAAATAACTACTAAACAGAAATAGAACCGGTATAAATGGAGTGAAAAATAGTAACCTTGACTAGCCTACTCAAGTGGATGTCTTCACTTAACTAGAACCAAATCTAAATATCAGATTCTGCGCATCCATGTGAAATGGAACTTCATTCATTACACATCACAAAAGATTACACAAAATTTTCTTCACAGATTATATTCAATGGAATCATTCTCAATAATCAACATGTCTATAGATAACTGAAACTAAAAAACAACTAATAACAAAATACTGAAATCAACTAACTTATCTAAGGACTCAACCATCGGCTATTTACAAGCACGGGGGAGCTTATTCTAAGCATAATTCCTAATTGAAATAATTAACTACTACTCCTAGATATTGAAGTATATAATTAAGATTGAATTGTTCAAACTATAATTGAAAAGAAAGAAGAGTTCTAATAGAACTGAAACTTTATAAAACAGAACTGCATGTAAAAACACACAAACAGTTATTTAGAATCCTATCAACAAAAGAATTCTTCTTCTCTAGTGCTTTATTAGCTTTCATAATGATGCACGAGAAACTCCATCAAGTGTCTTCATATGGTAGTTATTGTATTCAGCTTGATCTGGCACTTCCTCTATTTCACTATCCCAATCTTCCTTTTGCTACAGGTTACAACTTCTAGTTGCTACGGGCTACAATTCTTTGTGAGCTACAAGAGGTTAATCCACAAAACATATACACAAAGCTAAATACCATAATTAAACAAAAAATTCCATCCATATTTCATACATACTCACATATAAACCATGCAATGCTACTATATTATAACCATATTTCCATTACTATGATTTAGGTCGAAGGTTGTATAATAAACATGAAAAGATAGCATAGTATAGGAGTATTGTCTGAAAGGTTTATCTAATAGTGTCTGAAAGTATGCATAAAAGCAACAAAAAAGAGGATAATAATTGAACCCATCATTCCCCCCAACTATACTTTTGCTTTCCCTCAAGCAAAACACTAGGGGTACAGGTTATATCACAAGGTGATCTCCTTGAGTTCCATGACAACATCAACTCCCTTGATCTACTTTAAGTAGAAACCTCTATAATTTGCAAGTTGTCTCATTCTGATGTTCCTAGCTTTCTCACTCCTCACCTTTTTCCCCGGTCCAATGTGGAACTGGATAGAGTAGCATAGGTGGGTGAAATGTGAGTGGTGCCTAGTAAATTCCTATGTTAGTACCAATTTTCATGTATTTGTTTACCCTCTCAAGCATGGTGGTAAAATTTTACATGGAATGAGGTTCCTTTCTTTGCAACTCTTGGGTCAAGTTGTTCCATTTTCTCTACATATAACTATAACATTGTTGACCCAAGCCCATAGCTAATTTTTGCATTCTTTTATAATTTGTTGTCCTTAGTTTCATAATTTTTCTTCCTACAGCTTTATGATCCAACAGTTTCAACCATTCATCTATAACTGCATCAAGGTCTTTAGATTCTTTTCTTATTGGGATAGCAACTAACTTCTCCCTCTCCTCATATTCTTCCATTATTTCTCCCTTGAATTGATAATTCTTGTAATAAGATATTGGTGCTCTTACCTGGAGATCCCCTACAAATATCAAACGATTCCACTATTTTTCTTCTGGAAACACATAGTTGTGTAAATAGTATTCACACATTTGATCCTGCTCCTCTAGTGTAGAATTAGCAAAAACACTAAGAAACTCAAATTCCCTACACATCCCAACTGACCGATTGGTGGTTAACCTACTAAACTGAAAACTCATAAATTTTTCCTATAGAAATAGCACATATGTCCTTGTTGGAGGTTTGCATCTTATGATTTGTGCAGCTTTATCTACCACTTCTTCCAATTTGACTATTGTTTTTCTTAACTCAATCTCTTTCCCTTCCAACACTTTGGCATGTTCTTCAATCAAAGTTTATTTTTCTTTCTTCCACTCTTCTTTCTCTTGTGCAAACTCATCAGTCATCCTCCATAGTTGATAACCAAGTGACAAGGTTGTATGGTAAATTTGAGTTCTTATGGGAGGAGGTCTCTTATTTGGGACCACTAGTTCTCCATCCCCTATCTTAGTAATGGCTAGTTGTGCCAATAAATCAAGTTTAGTACCATGGCCATATGTTTGCAATTTTTCTTCCAATTCTTGTATTTTTCTTTCCCTTTCCTTGTCTTTCTTTTCATAGCTCTACACTAACTCTTCCAAATGTTTAATTATGTCCAAGGCTTCTTGGAGCTCCTTCCTAACATTTCTATCTTCTATATACATTTCCTCTATTTCCATTAACTACTCATTACCTCCCCTTCATAGTCTTCATAGGTAGGACTATCTAGGGTTTTATTTTATGTTTTCTTGGCAATAAACACATCTTTTGATTCTGAATCAAAAGTGGTAGGCACATATCTCTTCCTCTTCATAGGTGTATGTACATTTCTAGGGATATTTCCTTTCCCTTCGGAGTTTGTCTCTACTATCATTACATCTTCCTCCTATTGTTCTTTTCCCTTTTCCTTTTCTTCAGGTTTTTCCACACTTCCCCTCATGACACTCAATTTCTTTAATTTGCTTGAATGCCTAGGTGTAGGTTTCTCCTTCTCAACATCCTTCTTTTACTTTGGAACATCATTTTTCTTTTCTATTTTAGAAGGTGTGGATGTTGTGGATGTGCTGCCTCTTCTACCCTTGGGTTTTGGTGGTTTTGAAGAAGATGGGTTTTCTTCCACTATTGATGACCTAGACTCTGGCACATTGTGCTCCTCATGCTCACCTTGGCTACAAGTAGGTGAAGCCATAGGTGAGACATGAGTACTTTCTCTTACAGGTTCAACTTGTGGCTCTAAATTCTTAGGCACTACAGGTGCCTCAAGTAGAATAGTTAATATCTTCACATTTCTTAAAATACTCCCAGTTGACCTATGGGTACTAAATTCTCAAGCTTCTTTTTACTAATAGGTAAATCAAACAATGGTGTGATAAGGTAGTGTCACTTTGTTTCCTCTTATACTTTGATGCTATTATTTTCAACATATTATAAAGAAAATTTGGTACATTTACCAGTCTATTGTGCCGAAGGTGACTAAGAAATTTAAAATGTACAGTATACAAAAGATTTTATCTACCATCACATGCAAGATATCTAATGACATGGGAAGATCCATTAGCCAAAAAACATGGAAGAGAGATCTTCTTTGTACCTTGTAATGACAAATCCAAATTCTCTCCTCATTCACATAATTCCTCTCTAGCGGCCACTACATCTATGCGTACTAGAAACTCTACTCCAGTTCTAGGTAAACCAAAAACCTGTGTTATGGAAACTTTAGATGCATCCACTAATAATCCTTTCACCACTGCTTCATCGTGCTCCAATGTGGTTGCAAACCTTCTTGCTATATCATTGTCAAATTTTGTTAGTTTCAAGAAACAATTGAGCCAACCCACTCTTGTGAAGATAGGTAAGACCATTGCATCTTCCAAAATTTGCTCATGAGCTGACAACTCTCTCCTGATAACATCACCTCCCATTATGAATCTCTTTACCCTACTCAATGCGTTAACCTTGAAAATCTAGATCAATTCCAATCACCACCTTCAAAACCCTTCTCGTATTCTATTGTTTCCTCATGCATTTTCACTACCATATTGTAACTGCAACTCCCCTTCTTAGTATCAGCTTAATTGAGCTCAAAAATAGGTTTTGGGTTCAACTTATCTCAAGTTCACAGGATTAGGGAATTGGAAATTGAAAGTATCAACAAAAAGTAGGTGCAATTTTTAGGAGTTTTGCATGTCATATTTATTTGTTGCAATTGGTTTAGGTGGCAGAAATCAAAAAAATTGGCTAAATTGTACCCTCCCCCAACTTAAGGTTTGAAGTGACCTCACTTCAACTCGTGATTGGAAAGGGTATGATTAGAAAGTATGGAAGTTAATGGTATAAATATTTTTCATGCTGAATTTAATATGAAAGACATAATGAAAGCATTAAGAAATCTATGGTAATTATGATAGTGTACCTGCCAAAAGAGACTAATTGATCGCCGCATATTTATACTGAATAACATGTATCTAAAATATGATTTGATGTGACTGGAAATAACTGTAGGTGAATTAATTGTGAGGTGGTGGATGTAAGGTAATGAAATGGATTAGACAGATAATAGTTGGTGATGTGACAGTTCAAATGTTTAAAATTTGAATTTGCAACAGGAAATAAAAGAAGCATGTTGCGAGTACTTATTATGAAAAGATGGATACTACATGTGAGAATTTTGAGGTGAGAACACATGAACTACAATTAATGTGGCACCAAGTGATTTGAATTTTTTTCTGCAAGATGGTGCTATGGGTACCTTCAGCAACTAGACCCTTTATGAATGCTAACAGTTATTATGCTACACGTCCCTATTGCAACAGGACCCTTTCTGAATGTGTAAAGTTAAATATAAAACAAGTCCCTTTTGGAGAAAGTATGAACATCATTAGAACCATGTTGTGTGTGCTTTTGAGGTAAAATAAGAAATTAATCCTAAGTGATCTCAGGAATTGAGTTGTGTAGCTCAATCACTGGGTCACCTGAAATACTCAGTATATCATGTGCTGTTAAGATATCACTTTGTGTTTTT
>VDFB02075321.1:432363948-432375336 GCA_007258455.2 Sequoia sempervirens
TAATTTGCCACTGGTTACACTGTCAATTCATTGTGTTACCTTTTAGCATGCTAGTATGGGATTGTCATACGTGTAGAATATAGTCATTGTATGGGAAAGTTCTAGGTATATAGGACGCAACACCAAGCTTGGGATTGGCTAGTATTTTGAGGTTTCCAAACCAAACCCTTCATCGAAGGGTAGGTCCATCTTGCCATATGTGGTAGATGTACGAGGGACCGCAATAAGTCCATGCGTGGCAAAAAATCACTTGAGTGATGCTTCTCCTCTTTAGTCGACGAGCCAAGACTTGATGGGGGATTTCCTAGATAATATGTATTTATAGTTCCAATGAAGCTCAGATGAGCTATGTATGTATCTTGTATCTATTTCTATGAAAGATAGGAAATGTAAATTGCATCTTGTTTATAAAATCATTTCTTTGGAAAGATTGTAACATTTTGTTGAATGAAATAAGAAAGATGAATTATTTCTATATCAAATGTGCATGTTATCTTATTTTTAAAATAAAAATTTTATCACTTTGTGTTTGGAAATTTAGTTTATTCACTCATGGTAAAACATAGGAGAAATCATTGAGTAGAACAATGGGCATGTTACACATGGTATCAAAGCTACCAAGTTCAACTCTGGAACCTATGTTCTTGCTTTGTTTTCCCTTCCAACATTATATGAATCTAATGTTTGGAGATTCTTATGCTAGATGGTGTGTCTGAAGTTAACTACAAGAATGTCAATAATCGAGAATGAGTGCTACCTAAGGGCCAAGAAGGAAAAGGAAGCCCTTGTTCGTACCATAGAGGGAACTAACTAAGTGATACTAAGACAATCAGTCATGCTCTATCATGAATTAGCCAAGAGAAGAGAATGATGAGAGATGAAGCCAACTTCAACCATTTACCTCTTGTCTCTCCAGCAAAATCAAACTCATTATCACATTCTAGGGATATGCCCTCAAAATGTAGCGTTAGTCTAGCAATGTTGTTTAGAGACCCTCATGTTTTAGCCATGGATGAAATAATTGTAATACCCTCAAGTGGTGAGTTAGAGGTTTATGTACCTTGAAATTATGTATCAGAGATAACTCTGAGGCATATTATCCTTTTTGGGATAAAGATGAGAAAGTAAGAGATGAGCAAAAATATGAGGGGTACACCCCATTGAGTTATGGATGAAACTAGGGCAAGGATAGAAAACCTTCTACAAGAAGTGAAAGGAAAAGAAAGAGAAGTGTAGGAAGTTCCAATTAATGATGAAGAAGAAATGCCTAATGAGGATGAAGGGGAGAATTCTCATGATCTTACCTCAATCAATTCAACATAGGGAAGAAGAATCTCAATCCAAATTTGAAAGTAGAAAAATAAAACGTGTGGCAACTAAGTTGTCTAGGGATATGAGAAAGGTTACCCCACCAAAATTTGAGGGAAGCACTAGCAGAGATGAGGTTGAGGCTTAGTTAATTCAAATGGAAGAATATTTTGAAATTAGAAACTATTTTGAGGTCACCAAAGTTGCTTAGGGTGCCTTCTAGTTAGCTGGAGAAGACTCTAATTAGTGGATGAACAAAAAGATGGAACTTGGTCTTAGTTCCCTAAAGTTAACATGGAATGAGTTGAAATATTTTGGAAAATATGGCTGCCCCAACTCTTTTATGACCAAAAGCTCACTGATTTTTAGAATTTAAAACAAGGTGATTTGTTGGTGAACAAATATTAGGAGAAGTTCACTCCTCTTCTGAAGTACATTCCAATGTACTAGAAGGATGAACGATTTCAAATTAGGAAGTTCATCATGGGACTAAATGTTCCAATAGGTGGTGAGGTGGATGTACATGGTCCGGCTACTATGGATCTAGTATATGAAAAGGAAATCAAGCAAGAGAAAAAGTTCAAAGCCATCTCAATCTACCGAGAGAATAATAACTCCGTTTTGACCCATTTTTGGGGCCTCAAAGTTTCATCTTGACCCCCAAAATCCTAATTTAGTGTTTTTTGAAAAAAAAGTTTTGCTCATAACTCAATGTGCATATCTCGAATCTGGGATGTTAGTTGGCAATTCATCCTATCTCACCAATGGGTATTTCTTGGAAAAAATTCGGACTCTCAAACATACATCCATGAGGTTTCCTAAAATGGCAAAATTTGGCAGTTTTTGAAAATTGCCAAATCGGGAAAAATCTGCTTGTCAACACCTTACGTCCCTTAACGCCCCGGAACTCGTGTCGAATTGATTCAATCATATCCTTCAATCATTTTGGTCTCCAATCCAATCCTAATCTGAGCTTTAATCTTATCCCAATCTGAGCTTAGCCAAACCCCTAATCTGGACTTTCATCCATCTGCAACAAAGTCTTAAGGTCCCTCCCTCCATCTTCTTCAATTTTGTCCCTTTTCATCCATTCTAATCAATCTATTCACTCATTTGCTTCGAACTTTCATCTCAACACTTCATCGAACCTCCTATCATCTCAACACTTCATCGAACCTTTTTCTCAGCCAAATCCTTATCCCTCTATCCAATCCACCCAAACAATCATTTTTCCTCCCCCATCCCTATCCTATATCTTTATCCAATCTTCCATCTTTATCCTCATCCCATCTCCTAATCCCTTGTCATTGGTATCTAGCTATAGGCTTTACCCCATGCAATCCAATGTCATCCATCTTATCGTCATCACTTCTGCTTCTTTTGCACATCTTTTCTATCTCATCATTCATCATTTCACCATTCATCTATATGGCATGTCATTTGCCCACTTCATCTTTGATGATTTGGCTAACTATCCCATCCCTGAGCTTTCTATAGTCACTATCGTCCAACATCATCTATCTTATCACTTCATCATTCATCTATCTTGTCCCATCGTGTCGGTCCAATCATTTTTATCTAGGGTCATCTCATCCTCTTTCATCCATCATTTGTTGTCGGTCTTTAGTCGAACTACGTGGCCCCTGCGCTTTCACGTAGGCAAGGTCGATCATTTGATCCGCCCCCGGGGTTCCATCATCAGTCTTCAACTCTTGTTCCTATTGTCTGTCCCGTCTTTACCATCCATCAAGGTCTCCATCTTGGTCAGTCGTCCACCTTTCACTGAACTACGAGGGCTCTGCGCTTTCACGTAGGCAAGGCTAATCTTTGATCGGCCCCCGAGCCCCTAGGTCTTTAGGTTTTGTCAGTCCCATGTCTTGTCTCCCTTGTGTCATGTCATCAAGCTATGCCCTTATCTAGCCAGTTCTTCACAAATAAGATCCACTTGTATCATGAAATCCAATCAATTTTTGAACATCCTGCGTCATAACGATCTTTTAGTTTCGTATCCATCATCTTTGGTCTCAACAGGATGCATCCTTCCTAACAGACCTCATCAATCCCATCCATCTCCTTGCTCCTATGGCAATGGACGTTTGAAATTGATTGTGATCTTTTTGATGCTTTTGGATTTTGTTTATCATTTTGAGCTCCCTATCATCACTTGTCAAGGCCTTCATAATCCATGTATTATGGTGTGTTTGATTATTGATACGACTTATAGGGACATATCTTGATCTTTTATGTGTTATGTCTTCTTGAAGTTTGTCCCCGTGGTATTACCAAAGTCCTAGCGGTCTTGTGTTATCTTTAAGGGCATCCCTTTTGTGCTTGTGGTTATCTCCCGATACGTACGGAGCCAAGGTCTTTACGACCTTAGGGTGTTGGATCTACAGTGTCTTGTGTTTGATGCTATAGCAAAAACCAGTGCTCCAAAGATGATAAATTGCATTTAGAATTGCATCTCATTCTCCATTCTATCGTCTTGCATATATCCCCCCATCCATTCATCATTCATCCTTCATCCTTATCTCTATCCAATCTCCATCCATTCCACTTAGCCTGAATCACCTAATCATATCTTTGGTCTTGTCCCCAATCTCGTTACTATCCTTGACCCCCCATCATCATCATCATCCATTATTATCATTCCCTATCCCTTCGGTGTTGTTTTGGGATGTATCCTTCCCTCATCAACAACACTTTCATCATCATCGGGAGGTATTCCTCCCTATCCTTTTGTGGTGTTTTGGGATGTATCCTTCCCTCATCAATACCACTCAGAGGGATGTATCCTTCCCTATCCTCATGTTGTTTCGGGATCCTTCATTCCCTCATTGACTACACTCCATCCATCATCAACCCATTTTGGCTTGTACCTTGACTGGGGCAACATCACCTTTTGTCCTCAAATCCATTTGTGCTTCACCCATTTCCATATCACTTACTCTCTTCCCCATCACCTTGCATCATCTTTCTCATCTCCCCTTGCATCACATCATCTATTTCGAGAGCACACACGTGTTCTCTTCAACCCGCATGTCCTCTCGAGGGGGCATCATTCATCCCTAACTCTTCACACCCCCATCATCTTCGGCTTCACAGTCAAAAGCTGTTTGGATAATTTGGGGCATCTTCCAATCTAACCATCTTCTTCTTCTGGGTTCTATGTTTTAATATTCTTTGAAATGATGTTGTTGCATTAACACCATCTCAAAGAGGGGCAAAATGTAGACATCCAAATTTGGACACTTAATTTATCCAAATTTATCACCTTTCGTCTAAACATCCTCTTATCCGAGTTAATTAAGTAATATTAGTATTATTTAATTAATATCTTTAATTCTGCCAAATCCCTAAGGTATTTAATTAATAATTAAATGCCTTACCCTCCTTAATCCTCTTTTCATCAAATAAATTAAATAAATATTACATTTATTTAATTCCTCACATGTCATTTTCATCTAATCCTAATCCATTTCCTAATCTCTTCATTAAGGATTATTGCATGCCTTAATCCTTGATTAGGATGTGTCACATCCTCCAACTTTTACTAGGTTGGCTTTTGAAATCCTAATTAGCTAATTATCCTCTAATTATAATTAATTAAGCCTAATCATTCTCCAAGGAATTTTTAATTCCTTTTTATTTTTCCTAGATTCCCTCTTTTATATGTGAATTTTTAATTCACATTCCATCTTTCCAAGGCTTCTAGAACCTTGGACTTGTCACAATCTCCACATGTGACCAACCTTGGACTTGTCACAATCTCCACATGTGACCAAGTCCCACCTTTTGGAGCCCACCTTTTATCCTCTAGGTCATCCTAAGAATGTGAATTTTTAATTCACATTTTATCTCTAACCACCTTTCTTTCCCATTAGCAGATTTTTGAGATTCTAGAGATTGCACTCAAAGTCCCCTCCCACTTGGGGACTGAGAAATCTCTTTTGTGAGATCTCTCATCCCAAGGTGCATGTCATTTTCCACCTCATGTACCTTTTGACAACTCATCTCCACCTCATATCCTCTTGTCCACTTCACCCTCCACATGTCAAGATGTGAGAGCTTGTGGGTTCTCAACCCACCATAGCCCTTCATCTTAGCTGTATTGGATCAATCTTGACCCTTGAATTCTCTAGAAATTCAAATTCTCTATAAATACCCCCTCCTGAGGGCATTTACTACTTCTTCACGGTGACAGCCTTGTACTTGCCATTTTGCCTTCTAGCTTTTTCACTTCCATACCTACATGCTGTCCATTTGAATCCTCAAGCATTTGCAATCAATTAATCATCTTTGCTAGTCATCTTGCCTATAGAATCTTGCATTTTAGTCATTCAATCTACCATCTAAGGAGCACACAACCCATCCAAGCAAGGGCCAATCAAAGAAGTTTCAACAACAAGGGAGGTAAAAGTGTTTTGTGTTTCATTTTATTTGCATTCATTTTCGTTGTAACTCTCTTTTGGCTAATCTTGAGGTGTCCTTGGTGTTTTGTCTTTTACGTTTCTTAGTTAGATTCGCACATTTAGAGTAGCATAAAATATCAAGGTATACAACTACAATAGAGATTGAATTCTAATTAGCTAAAAGCTTAATTTGTGAAGATAGGCTATGGAAACACTTTTTACCTCCTAGATGAGTGGGTGAATTTATGAGAATATAGGTTATTCTTGGGATAGGATAATTCAATGAAGAGGATAGCCCTACGCATAGAATATGAATGGTCATAAAAAATCAAGCTAGAATGGTGGATGAGCGTGTGACATCCATTCTGAATCAGGGGTGATGAATACTTTGGCCAAAGTGGTGTAATTCACCACTAGTTAAACTGTCAATTCATTGTGTTACCTTTTAGCATGCTAGTTTGGGATTTTCATACACATAAATATAGTCATTGTATGGTAAAGTTCTATTTATGTAGAACACAACACCAAGCTCAAGATTGGCTAGTATTTTAATTTTTCCTATCCAAACTCTTCATCGAAGGGTAGGGCCATCTTACCATATGTGGTAGATGTGCGAGGGACCACAGTAAGTCCATGGATGGCAGGAAAGTGTTTGAGTGATGCTTCTCCTCTTCAATTGGCTAGCCAAGATTTGATGGGGTATTTCTTGGATCATTTGTATTTCTAGTACCAATGAAGCTCAAATGAGTTATGTATGTATCTTGTATCTATTTCTATGAAAGATAGAAAAATTAAATTGCATCTTGTTTATAAAATTATTTCTTTGGAAATATTGTAACATTTCGTTGAATGAAATGAGAAAGATGAATTATTGCTATATCAAATGTGCATGTTATCTTATTTTGAAAAGAAATTTTTTATCACTTTGTGTTTGGCAATTTAGTTTATTCACTTGTGGTAAAACATAGGAGAAATCATTGAGTAGAGAAATGGGCATGTTACACATGGTATCAAATCTACCAAGTTCAGCTTTGGAACCTATGTGCTCGCTATGTTTTCCCTTCCAACATTATATGATTCTAATGTTTGGAAATTCTTGTGTGAGGATGGTGCATCTTAGGTTAAGCGCAAGAAAGTCAGTAATTGGGAATGAGTGCTACCTAAGGGCCAAGAAGGAAAGGGAAGCCCTTGTTCATACCATAGAGGGAACTAACTATGAAAATGTCATATGGCTGAGTGATACCGAGACAATCAGTCACGCTTTATCGTGAATTAGCCAAGAGAAGAGAAGGATGAGAAATGAAACCAACATCAACCATTTACCTCTTGTCTCTCTGGCAAAATCAAAATCATTATCACTTTCTATGGATATACCCTTAGAATGTAGTGCTTAGTCCAACAATGTTGTTTAGAGACCCTCATGTTTTACCCATGGCTGAAATAATTGTAATAGCCTCAAGTGGCAAGTCAAAGGGTTAAGTACGTTGAAATTATGTATCGAAAGATAAATCTGAGGGATACTATCATTTTTGGGATAGAGATGAGTAAATAAGAGATGAGCAAAAGTCTGAGGGGTAATAACTTCATTGAGTTATGGATGAACTAGGGCAAGGGTAGAAAACCTTCTACAAGAAGTGAAAGGAAAAGAAAAAGAAGAGTAGGAAATTTCATTAGGTGAAGAGGAAGAAATGCCTAATGAGGATGAAGGAGAGAATTCTCATGACCTTAATCAATCAATTCAACATAGGGAAGAAGAATCTCTATCCAAATCTGAAAGTAGCAAAAGAAAACGCGGTGGCAACTGTTGTCTAGGATATGGAGAAAGGTTACCTCCCACCAAAATTTGAGGGAAGCACTAGCAGAGATGAGGTTGAGGCTTAGTTAATTCAAATGGAAGAATATTTTGAAATTAGAAACTATTCTGAGGTCACCAAAGTTGCTTAGGGTGCCTTCTAGTTAGCTGGAGAAGACTCTAATTAGTGGATGAACAAAAAGATGGAACTTGGTCTTAGTTCCCTAAAGTTAACATGGAATGAGTTGAAATATTTTGGAAAATATGGCTGCCCCAACTCTTTTATGACCAAAAGCTCACTGATTTTTAGAATTTAAAACAAGGTGATTTGTTGGTGAACAAATATTAGGAGAAGTTCACTCCTCTTCTGAAGTACATTCCAATGTACCAGAAGGATGAACGATTTCAAATTAGGAAGTTCATCATGGGACTAAATGTTCCAATAGGTGGTGAGGTGGATGTACATGGTCCCAGCTACTATGGATCTAGTATATGAAAAGGAAATCAAGCAAGAGAAAAAATTTCAAAGCCATCTCACCCACCGAGAATAATAACTCCTGCTTGACTCCATTTTGGGGCCCTCAAAGTTTCATCTTGACCCCCAAAACTTCTAATTCTAGTGTTTTTTGAAAAAATTTGCTCATAACTCAACGTGCATATCTCGAATCTGGGATGTTAGTTGGCAATTCATCCTATCTCACCAATGGGTATTTCTTGGAAAAAATTTGGACTCTCAAACATACGACCATGAAGTTTCCTAAAATGGCAAAATTTGACAATTTTTGAAAATTGCCAAATTTGGAAAAATCTGCTTGTCAACACCTTACATCCCTTAAAGCCCCGGAGCTCGGTGTAGAATCCATTCAATCATATCCTTCAATCATTTTGGTCTCCAATCCAATCCTAATCTGAGCTTTAATCTTATCCCAATCTGAGCTTAGCCAAACCCCTAATCTGGACTTTCATCCATCTGCAACAAAGTCTTAAGGTCCCTCCCTCCATCTTCTTCAATTTTGTCCCTTTTCATCCATTCTAATCAATCTATTCACTCATTTGCTTCGAACTTTCATCTCAACACTTCATCGAACCTCCTATCATCTCAACACTTCATCGAACCTTTTTCTCAGCCAAATCCTTATCCCTCTATCCAATCCACCCAAACAATCATTTTTCCTCCCCCATCCCTATCCTATATCTTTATCCAATCTTCCATCTTTATCCTCATCCCATCTCCTAATCCCTTGTCATTAGTATCTAGCTATAGGCTTTACCCCATGCAATCCACTGTCATCCATCTTATCATCATCACTTCTGCTTCTTTTGCACATCTTTTCTATCTCATCATTCATCATTTCACCATTCATCTATATGGCATGTCATTTGCCCACTTCATCTTTGATGATTTGGCTAACTATCCCATCCCTGAGCTTTCTATAGTCACTATCGTCCAACATCATCTATCTTATCACTTCATCATTCATCTATATTGTCCCATCGTGTCGGTTCAATCATTTTTATCTCGGGTCATCTCATCCTCTCTCATCCATCATTTGTTGTCGGTCTTTAGTCGAACTACGTGGCCCCTGCGCTTTCACGTAGGCAAGGTCGATCATTTGATCCACCCCCGGGGTTCCATCATCAGTCTTCAACTCTTGTTCCTATTGTCTATCCCATCTTTACCATCCATCAAGGTCTCCATCTTGGTCAGTTGTCCACCTTTCACTGAACTACGAGGGCTCTGCGCTTTCACGTAGGCAAGGCTCATCTTTGATCGGCCCCCGAGCCCCTAGGTCTTTAGGTTTTGTCAGTCCCATGTCTTGTCTCCCTTGTGTCGTGTCATCAAGCTATGCCCTTATCTAGCCAGTTCTTCACAAATGAGATCCACTTGTATCATGACATCCAATCAATTTTTGAACATCCTGCGTCATAACGGTGTATCTTTAGTTTCGTGATCCATCATCTTGGTCTCAACAGATGTATCCTTCCTAATCGCACTTCATCAGTCCCATCTATCCCCTTTGATCTATGGCAAAGGACATTTGAAATTGATTGCAATCTGGATGTTTCTGGATTTTGTTTCTCATTTGAGCTCCCTATCATCACTTGTCAAGACCGCCATAATCCATCATATTATGGTGTGTTTTGATTGGTCAACATAGGGACATATCTTGATCTTTTTATGTCTATTTATGTCTTCTTGGTTGTCCCACGTAGTACCCACCAAGATCCCTGAGGTCTTGTGTTATGCTGGGGCATCCTTTTGTGCTTGTGGTTATCTCAATACCTGGCCCGACCAAGGTCTTTCTGACCTTGGGGTGTTGGGATATCCTTCTTGTCTGTTATGTTTATTTGATGCATTAGACACAATTGCGCCTTGGTTCTTTATACCCTGGTGTCTTGTGTTTGATGCTATAGCAAAAACCAGTGCTCCAAAGATGATAAATTGCATTTAGAATTGCATCTCATTCTCCATTCTATCGTCTTGCATATATCCCCCCATCCATTCATCATTCATCCTTCATCTTTATCTCTATCCAATCTCCATCCATTCCACTTAGCCTGAATCACCTAATCATATCCTTGGTCTACTTCTCAGTCTTGTTACCAGCCTTGACCCATCATCGTCATCATCCATTAGTATCCTTCCCTATCCCTTTGGTGTTGTTTTGGGATGTATCCTTCCCTCATCAACAACACTTTCATCATCATCATCGGGAGGTATTCTTCCCTATCCTTTAGTGGTGTTTTGGGATGTATCCTTCCCTCATCAATACCACTCAGTGGGATGTATCCTTCCCTATCCTCATGTTGTCTTGGGATCTTTAATTCCCTCATTGACACCCCTCCATCCATCATCAACCCATTTTGACTTGTACCTTGACTGGGGCAACATCACCTTTTGTCCTCAAATCCATTTGTGCTTCACCCATTTCCATATCACTTACTCTCTTCCCCATCACCTTGCATCATCTTTCTCATCTCCCCTTGCATCACATCATCTATTTCGAGAGCACACACGTGTTCTCTTCAACCCGCATGTCCTCTCGAGGGGGCATCATTCATCCCTAACTCTTCACACCCCCATCATCTTCCTTCCTAGTCACTTCTTTGAATGACTGGGGCATCTTTTCCAATCTAACCATCTTCTAGGTTCTATGTTTTAATATTCTTTGAAATGATGTTACTTCGTAACACCATCTCAAAGAGGGGCAAATGTAGACATCCAAATTTGACACTTAATTTATCCAAATTTATCACTTTTCATCTAAACATCCTCTTATCCGAGTTAATTAAGTAATATTACTATTATTTAATTAATATGCTTAATTCTACCACATCCCTAAGGTATTTAATTAATAATTAAATACCTTACCCTCCTTAATCCTCTTTTCATAAATAAATTAAATAACATACATTTATTTAATTCCTCACATGTCATTTCATCTAATCCTAATCCATCTCCTACTATTAAGGATATGCACATGCCTAATCCTTGATTAGGATGTGTCACATCCTCCAACTTTTGCAAGTTGGCTTTTAATCCTAATTAGCCCCTAATTATCCTCTAATTATAAATTAATTAAGCCTAATCATTCTCCAAGGAATTTTTAATTCCTTTTTATTCTTCCTAGATTCCCCTCTTTTATATGTGAATTTTTAATTCACATTCCATCCTTCCAAGGCTTCTAGAACCTTGGACTTGTCACAATCTCCACATGTGATCAACCTTGGACTTGTCACAATCTCCACATGTGACCAAGTCCCACCTTTTGGAGCCCACCTTTTATCCTCTAGATTATCCTAGGAAAGTGAATTTTTAATTCACATTTATGTCCTCAACCACCTTTCCTTTTCCCATGTAGATTTTTGAGGAAT